>VYXB01010497.1:142102-346019 GCA_013397135.1 Pachyramphus minor
TTTTTTTTTTTTGGTCAGGCAATAAAAAAAATATTTTAAAGTCACCTTCGTGGTTAAATGCAGTGCTACCTAAATTAAAATAATGGGGGAAATATAGTATTGTTTAGTTTCCCAGTCATGAAAGTATTGTAAACATTGGAGCTGGATTGATGCACTTCTTGATGACTTGAAGTGGTTTTCATAAATGAAGTCCAAATATGTAATAGCTGCTCTCAATTTTCTATGAGAAGATTTATTCAAAAATAAATTTAGCTAAGGGGAAAAAAGAGACAGATTTGAAAGCTGAGTTATTGCCAAGAACTCAAACATTGAAGCAGCCAGTCCCTTTTGAGACAGCTGCAACATTTCATGGTGTAAAGTCAGCGAATTTCCACAGGCCCTGCTGCCAGAGACCACAAAATGGTTTCAAACAACGGCTCACTTCATGATATTTTTGTTTTTTAAAAAAAAAAGTGTCCTTATGCTGCTGAGTGGGCAGTGTGCGCTAAGTTAGCAGATTAATGAAAATGTTTCACTGGCACAAGATTTTGATTGCCCCAGTGCAAAATTGCTTGCAGATTGGAAAACAGCATGTTTCATTTCAAACTCATTCTCTTCCCATACATTAGCACTTGTCAATGTAGCCATTAAGCACAGTCAGTGCAGAAATTTAATTACAAAACCATTTATTTTATTGAAAGAAAAATAAACCCAAGCTACCTCAAATGCATTAGGTGGGTTCAAAACATGTTCGGCTGATAACACCCAAGGGTAGAGAGGCTGCTGTAAGAATAATGTTCCTTTCATGTGTGGTGGGGACTCAATATTAGAAACAGCTGCCTATAAGTCATTCTTTATTTAAGTTCTATTATGAATTAAAGAACAACTGATTTAATGAAGGAACTTTTTATATCTGAAGTTACTCAGCTGTGGTAGTCACTCTGTCTTCCTTTTAGAAAGAGGTTAAATTTTAAATGTTAAATAGGTGAACAGAATGATATTTTTTAGTTAATACTTTTTCCTTTTTTTTTTTTTTATGCTCGTGTTGGCCTTTTGTTCTCCTAATGCTCAAAGAATGTAAGGTCTGCGGTATTAAAGGAAGTAACAAAAATGTGCTAAACACATCAAAAGTAGAAAATCTGTATCTTATTTATGCCTCAGAGTTCTACACTCTGCATGTCTTATAGGCATTTGGAAAGGCCCAAGAATAAGGATCTCTCACAAAATGATAGATGTGGGTCAAGCAGCCCTCTGATGTCATGGTACATATTGCCTCTGTCTCACTACTAATGAGCTGCCAATAACAGGTCTGTTTTACTGTTCTGCTTCAAGAAGAAAAAAAGGAGTTATAACCTTAGTGGTTTGGACTGATTTGTCAATTTAAGCACTCTTTTTTTTTCCTGTCTGAGATATCTACCCACAATTTCTTGCAGACATAGACTCATGCAGTCCACCCAGCTGAAGAGCCTGGATCAGGGAGATGTGCGTGGTCGGCAGCACCCTGGGATGCATGGCAGACAGAGAGACCGCTGCTGCTATGAGGAAAACCACAGTGTAGAGAGAAAGCTCACTGGCAGACACGATGTTTGCTACAAGGAGAGTGGCTCTGTCTAACAATGATTCCTCCTCACCACAGTCCTGTGCCCAAGCCACCAACGTGTGTATGTGTGCAGGGTGGGAGGAGGAGGTGGAGTCCTCTCCACATCCCATACAGCCAGTGACTTACACGTGAGTTTGATCATCTCCTGCCTTAAGCAAGTATGGAAACAGATGCTATTAATGAATACAAAGGTATTTCATACAGTCATGATATTTCATGTAATGTCTTTCTATGCTAGTCAACATTATCACAACAGGTTCAATAGCATTGCCTTTCATTAACAGAATTAAAAATTAAATGCACTCCTTTGTTTTAGATAATTTCCTTAAGAACACCTGTTTTCACTTTTTTTCCAAGTTAAAGAGAAATACCTTGGATTTTTCTGTTGACTTTCAAAGTCTGTATTTAACCTTACCCATGCATCCTTCCTCTCCACCAGCAGAAGTGCCAACCAGAGGGACACATTCCTCAGCCACCAGAGGGACACATATAGCTTCCTCACCTGCACCCAGTACTGCAGCACCACAGAGCATCCCAGAGTAAACAGAATGGCAAGAACATTATCAGCCTTGCCCAGACAGGGACCGGTTACCCTCCCTAGGAAAATCTCCTCCAGCACTTTCCCATCCTGCCCTGCCCCGCAGCCTGGCAGAGGGAAGGTACTGGAGTCACTGATGCTCCAAGTGGAGGCATCCTATCACTTCTACATCTTCTACATCTGCATTTAGGAAAGTTCTGTAATGAAGCAGACACTGTGCCCATTCACACACAACTGGGCACAAAGTACTGAGCAGGTAAGAGCCCAGCTCACTCCAAGAGAGATATTTTGTGCCTGAATTAGGGTATTATTTGTATCTGGATTTAAAATTTGTTAATCAGGTAAGTTTTATCCCTCCAGTTCTCCAAGAAAATAGGCACACAGAGTAGTCTCAAAACTTCAGAAATCTTAGACTTGCATTTCTATCCCATCATCATAAATGCATGTATCAGAGTGGAAGGAAAAAACCCACAAAAATAGTTTGAACCAACCCACCCCCAAGTTTAGTTTCTGAGTTGAAATCTATTTGCAAGGGAGCCAATGGGGGAAACAAATTCTGTCAAAAAATATGCAGAGGATGAGAGAAAGCCAGTGTGAGCTTACCACAAGGATCTTCCCTGGAGGTTAGGAAATGTGTGTTGGAGCTCTTCTGAAGCATCCCATTTCACTTCATAAAATTGCCCACCAGCACCACCCTCTGCCTTTCCTTGGGTCCATTGCCAGGGAGAAGCTGGTGGGCTCAGCTCTCCCACTTGGTAGCTCCTGAGTACACCGTGCTGTGACAGTTGTCTTGGGGCTTGGGTTTGGTTATTTTTGTATTTTGGCATAAAAAGTTTCCAAGAGCTGTTTAAATATTAGCTTGAAAGGCTGCTGAAAAGGAGACTAGCACAGGATGCCACTAGGGAGAGCAGCAAAATGGAAACCCAGAATCAAAACAAATGCCTCTTCTAGGGGGAATCATCATCTGCAGAGGTTTCATCTTTGTGGACTATTTGAGGTTTTTCAGACTTACAAAATGGTCTCCTGGAAGTGTGAGATGAAATACAGTTAGAGAATAACTGGACCATGTATCATTAACACAAAATAATTTCTCTGGCATAGAGCAATTTAGTCCAGTCCCCAACTTCTTACTACCTCTCCATTTTAACTTTTTCTGAACCATTCCAAATAAAATTCTGTCTAGACAAACCTTTTGTTAGTTATCTCAATAATGAAAAGGATAAAAGCTTTCCTTTTTGAAGTCCACATGTATTTCTCTCCTAATATTCCTAGGCACAAGCATCTGCCTGTTTTAAGGATTTACAAATTTTCTATTTCTAGTTTCTGAACTTCTCACAAAAACTTATGGTGCACCTCTGACGTAGTGAAATCTCATTTCCATTTTACAGAAGAAGAGAAAAAGAAGGTAAAATGAGATTCTATGTTTTTCCCAGATCTCGAAGTCTACAGAAAAGTCTGAGGCTGCAGTAGGCTCCCTGGACTATCTTTTATCTCTGTCAGTTCAACGGATTTGGAATAGGAGTTATCCCAGATTTACAGGAGAAGCAGCCTCTGCTATCCTAAATTTGGATACTCCCTGTGGTACCACAGTCCCTGTGTTCCATCCTTATTCAAGACACACAACAGAAAAAGTAAGCCCCTTATTGAGAGTTATTACAGTAACTCAAAGTAAACTGAAGTAGAGCACACCTTTTCGTGTATTGACCATTCCCTGTTCTACAACTCCACTTACCTCGGCCCTAAGATATTCTTTGGGATTTTTTTCTTAATGCAATACACAAAGCAATATAGAACGAGAAAAGCCAGAGAAGAAAAGTTGCAAAAACTTTTTCAGACCCTCAGAGGAAACATAGTATAATAAAATGATACTGAGGACAAGCAAATATGCAATGTGCATGTGTCTAAAGTAATAGGACACCTTGGGGCCTGACTCTTCAGTCTGAAGAAAAGTAATCTGTTTTCTTGTAATGCATTAAGGAGTAAACCAAAATAGTCATAATAATTCTTAATGTAGAGTAGAAAAATGTGAAGAATTACCATGATAGGAAAAACATCTCCTCTGTCAGCATTCAGAGAAAATGCTACTAGGAAGGTAGAGTATCAGGATTATGACCCATTGCAGACACTACCCACAGTTGTCTGTGCCTTCATAAAAACCCCAGGCATACTTAAGAGCAGCCGCTTAACCTGCATAAGAGATGTGAGCATTGTCACAGCAGACCAGCTCAGGACACAGACTTCAACCAGAAGTGGTAGATGCCCCACCAACAGGGAATGTGGAAGACTTATCAAACTGTGGTGAATTATCTGCATCCTCAGCTTCAACTTGTGTGTGGCTAAAATGATCACTTTGACTTGTCTCAAGATCAAGGTTGGAGACGTCAACTCCATAATGTTTATCTCTCTAGTGACTGACAAAATAAACTTAATTCCTAAATCCACTGTGCCCTACAAAAAGTTAACCTTGGAGAAGAATTCCCTAAACAAAACAAGGAAGAGTCGTCCACTGTGTGGGTACAAACTTCAGCATATCGCCTTCTGCAATGAGTGGAAAGCTGCATCTGTAAAATACTTTACCCAGCTGAAAAAGAAAAAAGAAAAAAAAGAGACAGTGTGAGTGTAAACATATTCCCATAACACATGAAGTAAGGACAAGTGGACAAGTACTTGACTACATGAGTTTCACAGCTCACTGGGTGTCATTCCAAAAAGCATCTGTCACCGCCACTGGCAATGAATTTTAAAAACAACTGTATTTTGCATCTCAGAGTTTAACAGGATCACACAGCTGCTGACAAACTACCTAAGCCTAGAGACCTAGAAAATGCGTGCCTTACCTCTCCAGATCTTGTCCTTGGTTATATTATCAGTGACAGGAGTGACAATGTTGCTAGGATGGTGTTAGACAGCAAATTCACACATAAGACCTGACGTGTCAAATCAGCACTTTCTGTCTGAACTGTTCCACAATTCTATTAAGAGCAATTTCTTCTTTTTTTTTTCATACTAAACATGTTTCACTTGAGATTTGTAAACTTTTACCCATTTCAGTAATTCCAGAAGAACAAGTATAGGGTTAGAAAATATATTGTGTCTTGCAAGAAGAACAGAAACCACCTACCACTTCCATGCTGAGATGTAGGTACAGGAGAGGTATTTATAGCAGTTAAAAATTGGGGGGGAAGGGGAGAAGGGCAAAGAAAGTGGCCTCTTCATACCACTGGCAATTTGGCTGCAATAGGATTGGGATTTACTCCTACCTGTGTATGACTCTTAGATGTGAGAAACTATTGCACTGGAGCCCATATTAATGCATAATAAGACAGAATCCCATATCCTAAAGAATGTAAGTTTTAAAAGAAAAAGCTTAGGGAAAGAACCAAGACACGGAGAGGTAAATTAATCAGCTTGAATTCAGCTATAGAGTCAGAAACAAATCCCACATTTCTCTTCTCCAGCATTCATTCTTCTGAAATGTGTCATTGTCCCATACAGGACTGTTTGAGGGCTGTCACTGAACTGTACACAAAAGCTGTCCCTTAGTCAGAGATAAGGGGAAATGTTAGAATTTAACCATGAACAAAATTACTTCTTTAAAGTTGTTTTGGGCTGCTATAAAAAAAAAAGAATTGGTAGCTTTTATATTAATTTAAATAGCATATGAGTTTATCCTTACCTGTGTACCTGCAAAATTATTGCTGGGAAATTATCAACATCAGTCCTTGTTTTTCATAAGAAAAGACTAAATCAAATTTGTACATTTTTATCCCAAAGACACACTGTTTCCTGCACAATAGTAGGAAGCATTGTTCCTATCACCTGCCCTGGTTGACAACAAACAGAGATGCTGGACAAAAACAGGGCATATGCAATAACATCTCAGTGTAGATTTGTCCAGAAGAGATGGAATAACCCAGGCAAGACATCCTGTAGTTCTAATAGTAGGTGTATATCTTTCAGTGTCCAGATACTCTAATTCACTTATGCAGTGCTCAGATCTGGAATGTTTTGGTTCCAAATGTATAGAGATCCACTCCAATGCCTGTGAGCAAGAAGAAAGAAGGTAATTGAAGAATCAGAGGAAGCAGCATGGTGGCTTGGGTTGACTCTTACTCAACAGCCCACACTTTCTTATTGCAAAGAGCGGTTAAGGGTTGGGCTGTGGCAATCCAAGGGCTGTGAAACTGCACACACATTTTCACACATCTCTGTCTAAAAGATTTATTTTTGTTGCTAATGTTTCTTCTCTTACAGTGTGTTCTGTCTTGATCTTGATTTTGGGCCCAGTTGGGAACTACTAGAGCATATCTTCCCAAACAATGTTGTAGTAACATCGGCTCCTACACTAAGAATAGGAAAAATATAAAAACTGAATCATCTTTCTACCATATGAGTCAGAAACACATCTCTTTTTAATATAGAACAGAAAATATACTTGGGTTTGTTCATCACTCTTCTTTCTAGGCTGTGAGGCATTATTGCCCATTTGAAATATGTGGCTGTTAAGATTAAATCATGTATTAGAAATCACAAAGTTTTTTCTTCCTAGCAGCTGTAAAACAAGTTAACACTTCAGTTTTTCTGAGAAGCTGCTTGCATACATTAGTGGTCTTTGGCTAAATTGTGACTGAAAAACTAGGTTAAAAAAGAACAACCTCTGCAGAAATGAAAATTATGTCTTCAATAATTGCCTAATGATGTTATTTTCTGCTTCTGTGCTAGGAACTGTAGCTTGGATTATACGAATGCTTTACAGGGGGTTAGTAAATTATAATTCTCTTTATGGATTTACAATATCAATCTTGGTAATTTGTTAGTTACAGTGTATGTAATGTGATATTATTGCTCATGTTACACAAGAGAATTACATGGCTTACTAAATAAAGCAGTGGTC
Source organism: Pachyramphus minor (assembly GCA_013397135.1). Classification (NCBI taxonomy): domain Eukaryota; kingdom Metazoa; phylum Chordata; class Aves; order Passeriformes; family Tyrannidae; genus Pachyramphus; species Pachyramphus minor. The sequence continues at coordinate 149,114 of VYXB01010497.1, forward strand.
TTTACATCAGGGACCATACTTCCTTCCAGACTGATGCAGAGACAAGTGAAATTAGATTGGTGATCTCAGTCTTAGGACCATCTTTAGTGAACATAGATTGAGATCCCCAAATGACTAAACACACAGAGCCAATCACTCATCTCTATATGCTTGCTCCTAACATTTGGATTCCAGATTCTTACACCTTTTTATCCATCAGCTGTTGAAACAAATTGATGTGTGGTTTTTCAGTGCAAAATTTACCAAGTTCCAGATTTGTACCTATACTCCTGTTAGTTTATTAGAGGCCTGTGAAATTCTATTCAGGTTGTATGAGGGCACATTTAACTAGTCTGTTTGACAGGCTTCAATATTTTGCAGTTTGAAAATCCATCCATATTTCATCTCTGACCTTCAAGAGAGGGTGATACTGTTATTACTGTGTTGGATGTTTGACGTAAACCAGAGAGAATACGAAGGAGAAAGAGCTACTAAAATTTACACTTTTGTTTGGGTCCTACTTTACTCCTTACAACAATTTTGCTCTTGGAAGTTGTTTCTGTGATATTCTGCTGCTCAGCCCAAAATGCTTTTTTTTTTTTTTTTAAATATTCCTTCACACAGATGGAAAAGTCCTTTTCCTAAGTCCTTTTCCTCTGTCCGTGGAATTTTTCCTTATTAATTCCAGCTATCTCTCTACTGTTGTCTTACCTCTCCTCTCTGTGATGAATTGTAACACTGTTTTCTGAACTCTGGCTAGCATTTCAATGTATTTCAGGTAAAGTGGGCCCTACAGTTGAACTGAATATCCCAGATGTAGCTCGTTGAAAGAGGATAACATCTTAACCACCTAGAATCAAATTGTTAATGTTTATCTTCCTTTGATTATTTTCCTCATTCTAAAACTTTCAAATGAATTCTGTATTGATTAAAAGAGTTACACTGACAACTTTAAGCCTTTCAGTGTCTGTTTATCTGTCAAAGCATAAAGCTCAGCATTCCTCTGTCAGTCTAGATCAGCCCTGATCATGAAAGACTATATCTGTGGCTGAAAGACTTGCATTTGGGTGAAGTCAGCCTAGCCATAGACTCCTTAGCACTGGTGATTTTTGGTAGTGCATGGCAAACTCAATAGAGGAAATTAATGATGCACAGATTTTTAAAAAATACTTGGGTGCTCAAAGGCATGGGGCACACTTAGAATAAGGACTGACCTTCAGGTCACATGAAGTCACATACCCGCGGCCCATTTCTAAGGCAAGCCTCTTAGAGTGACTCCAAGCATTAAGCCTACATAAGCCTAAGACCCTGGCATGACCCCCGTGCTGAGGCCAAGCCCACCCCAGTTTCTCTCCTCCCCCTGCAGTGTAGTACATTGAAACACTGGAAGCACATCGGTACCAGTCCCACAAAATCCCTCTTCCCAATTTAGGAGTCAAAATCCCTGCTTCACTTCCTGAAACCTTTTTGTTCTGTGGGCCAAACCTGGAAGGGCAGATAAACAGTCCACCCCCTAGTGCCGAAAGCTCCCCCATTTAGCAGCTGTGCCTGCCTCAGACTGCTTGAGAACACTTCTTGGTGAAAAATAATAATAAATGGGCCCTAATGACAAGCAGTAGAAATTTTGATTGTGATTTTTTTTACATTCAGTTGAAAACAAAACTGAACTCCATTCCATGTGGCCTTTTTAGGTTCATATACCTTTCTGGGAAATTCTGCTCCATGTCACAACTGAAATAATAAACAAACAAGCAGAAAAATAATACAGGGCTCCCAATGTATTTTAAAGCTCTACTGGATGAGGCACAAGAGTACCACTCGCCTGAAGATTGAGCTTTTTAGATGAGACAGCTGAACCATTGGGAGTGGAGCTGTTACTGCCTATTTGTTTTAAACAGACAATAATATCTGTTAATCACTAACTTCTGTTTATAGCTGACCAAGACTACTTGAACAAATAACCTAGAGGTCCAAGTATCTGCATCCCATTACCAGGCTCCAAAAACCACTTAATCACTCCACCACAAATAGTGCAGCTGCCGTGCAATGTGGCGTAGACAATTCTAACGAGCAGCTTCAACAACCTTGGTTTGGCTCTGCAATTTGCAAAGACACAGGCATGATAATGGGCAAGGAATGGGCAATTTGAGAACGTTTTTTGCATTTTTTTTTTGCTGTTAAAATAGAACAAAAACTTGCTATAGTTGAGATCAGCAGAAGCAATATCAGCCCGTCAGGCAGAGAAGGCATGTGGCTGGATTGGAGCTTAGGTTCATTGGGGTTGCTGTCACCAAATCATCTCTCCATATAGGCCAGCGCACAAGGGACAGAGGCCTGAATCTGGAAGGATGCTGAGAAGTAGACGGAGATCTGAGACTACACAACATAAGTCCAAGCCAAAGGAGACGACGTGGTCCTAGTGTTCCTCCCCTTCCCTTCTGTCCCCACATGGAGATTGTCTACACAAAGGGGCAGCCCAGACACAGAGCCAGCAACCATGGGTGGCAGTTCTAAGGGGCTCCTGGAGGGAACACCAGCTGTGGCATATGGAGTCCCACCATCCCCATCACCCAGTGGTCAGTGCTCAGAGGCAGCAGAGGTAAATCAGACACCACTGAGTCTATTTAGGTGATCCCTAAATAAAACAAATGTCAGGGACAGACAGGGGCAGGATTGAAACCCACTTCCCAAAGAGGTCAGCTGAGGTCTGACCGGAGTAATTTCCCACTGCTTAGCGTAGACAGAAACCCCACATGTCTATGTCAGATAGCAAGCAGAGGAAGAGCAAGGTCATCCTCCCAAAATCATTGCTATGAAAGGATTATTGCTTTATGCAGAAGAGATGTGGGAGTGAGAGCGACAGAGCTTGGGAGTTCTGCTCTTTGAGATTTTTACAAGGGGGCAATGAGCCAGTGTAACTACTGGGCTGAAGCTCACAACAGAACTTGTAAATTCATTGTCAATGCAGTTGCCTCCATTCCCAGATTCTTAACTCTAGTTCAGTCTTTCCTCTCCATTCACAGGTACAAGTGCCTCCGGCTTTGTGAAAGTGACTAGAACAGAACTGACTTGCTAGTTTTTACCCTAAGAAACTGTTGGTAGCCTACAGGTAGAAATCAAAAGCATGTCAGTTGAGATTTGGGTAAAGTAAGACTTGTGCACCATTAAGGCGGTTTAAATGCTCAGATCTGTAAATTAGCCTGATCTTTGTACTTTTCTTGCTTTACCAAAAAATCTAGAGTGAAACTTGCCATTCTGGGTAATTTCACCATCAATCATATGCACAAATGAGGCTTCTGGGTTTTTTTTCAAATGGTTTCAAAAATATGTACAAGGAACAAGGAAGCAGCTACCGATCATTTAGAAATCTCTAATAACAAACAGTGTCAAGAAAGTCAGTTCAAATTAGTTGATATGTCACAAAATTCTGCAAGATTTGTCTTCTGTGGTGTATTGGTGATTAATAATTTAGGAAGGGAAACATATGTTACAGCTCAGCCAGTATAATTTAAACAATATTATGTTATTATCTTGATAATTAACTGTTTGGGAAAGTTTACTTACTGTGAAATTATCTACAACTTTGGTTTTTGATAATTGCTTAGTGAAAACTTCTGCCTTATAAGGTTGGTTCAGTATTCTGAGAAACTGCAGCTCATAATCAAACTCAATTTATAATACATGAATTGGCAGAAGTTCTCTGTGAGTTCCGCAAAGGATATGAAGAAGCTGATGTCTCCAAGATGGAAGAAAAGCTTCTAACAGAGACAACAAGACATGTTCAAAGGCTTTTTTTTTTTGAGCACCACAGAAAATCAAGTTGCTAAGGCTAGGCAGGTGGGATGGAGAAATCTTTCCCTCCAACACACTTTTCCCTGAGGGAATCAGGAATCATTGTAGTCCATGTGCCTCAGGAGACTGACACAAAGTCTGTTTAAGTCAAGGGGAGGATTTCCTTTAATATCAGCAGGCATTTGCTGGGGAGCTGAAAGCCTGTGTGAATTAAATCAGTGAATCAGAAATGGAAGATGGAGCCAGGCCTAGGTTGGACTTCAGGAAGCAACTACATATGATTCAACCAAAGGAATGGAGGGCAGAGCCCCAGCTCCAGTATCACCCTCTTCTGTTATCCTTTTTTAGGCTGCTGCTCTTAGATCTGCACAGGGACCCAGCTTATAAGGGTGAAAGTAGCAGTTTTCCCATTCTATCAACTACCAGCCACCACTGTCTCCCAAACTAGGAACTACATCAATGGCTCTCCAGGGTTTGCCATGCTTTATTGATCTAGGTAAAGGCAAAGGTATCTTGAGTCCCAACAGGGGCAATTTTCATGTCACAGGTAATACCTTATGCTCTATTTCCAAAAATACTGATTTCTTTCTAGTTTCCCAAAGGGAGCACAAGAAAACATGCCACAGCAATGTAATCCTTCATAAAATTAGGTCAACAATAATATTTTTTTGCAAAATTTCTTTCAATGGTTCATTCGTACTCTCTTGCTGGGCAGAAAAAGACAGAGAATGTCCCTCATGTCAAAGTCCCCAACAGCAATAAAACCAACATGAAATACAGGGAGTTTTCCCAAGAGACTGCAAAAAGCTCACAATGATATAAAATGAGTTGAGGAGAAAGAGGCAGATCTCCAAGGTATTGCCCATCCCAGCCCTCAGCTCAGTGACAGCTCCTGCCTTGTCAGGTGAGGTGGTGGGTTCTCCATTGCCCGCCAGCCTTCCTGAATCTCTTGTCAAAACACGTACGTCAGAGGACAAGGTGAGACACATCCCACATTTGCATGGCATGGGCTGGACCAGGAAGTGACCATGAGGCTGAAAGTTGATTGTGACCTCCCCGAAGCATGGTGCAGTCCACCTACCCATCCACTGTGACAGGTGGGGTAAAAAATCCCTGGTAGTCTGCAAGCTCCAAAAGGCAAAGCCTCTCCAGAGTCAAAGAGGCTTTTTTTATTGACACTATGGAGAAACCAGATGTAACGATGTCATCATGTATAAATAGTACAATAGATGAACCTCAAAAGGTAAATATAGTTTGTACTGAACTGGTTGCAAGTGCTCTGCAAGGACTGTGGAGCTTCAATCTGCTCTCAAAAATTACTCCTGAATTTTTGAGGGGGAGTTATTTTTCCGAAACGTAACAGTCCCACACATGAGTATGTGGAGGTTGCAATATGAAGTGCATTCTCATTTACATTAAAAAGGAGTTGTTTTCCATAGTGGAAAAATTAAGGAAGCAAAATGTATTGTTTAAAACCATGTTTGATTAACTGAGACAGATCTTTACATATGCCAATTTTTACTCCTTACATTTTACTCCTGAGATATCTATCTTTACTAGCAACATATTTTATGGGTTTATTAAAAACATCATGTTGTCTTTACCTACTTAACTGTAAATAATTCAAACAAAATGTTGGAAGTTTTTCCTTACACCTTGTTAGAAAAAAATGTTATCTTTCCAAAATGGCGGCTTTAGAAAAAAATCCTAAGTATTTCAGAACCAATTCCAATAGTCAAGCAAAGTCAAACACACAGTGAAAATAAAATTCCTTAATACTTGTGGACTTTCACCTGACAAGTTCTTGTAAAAGAGCTTCCCCTTTTTCAGAGGGACTCTTTGGAAAAGCTCTGGTTAAAGAGTGCATTGAATGCCATCTGGCTGCAGAGCCTACCAACAGACACGACTCACATGGCTACAGGATACCAAAGAGCTTCAACTCCAATCCAAATATTTTCCCTTTCAGGCAAGGCATTTTAGCTTTTTTATTAACATAAATAAATAAAACACCATAAAAAGCAAATACTTTTGTAGAAGAAATCTCACATCATCAGAATCAGAGCTGCGTAAATGATTGGATTTTATGCTGAAGAAGTCAAATGAAAATATTAGTAGGAATAAAAATAATTAATTTTCAGTCTTGCTAAACTTACTTACTAATTTATTTGTTGCAACTATTTTCAGAAGATCGAACCACAAAACATCAAAATTTCCTATTTATTGAAAACCTTGTGTATTGACATACTCTGTCCATGACACAGCTTCCACAGCCTGTGCTATTTTTAATAATGCTAGCAAAGCTCAGAAGAGGCAATTGCCAAACAAGGACAATTTTAAATACTGCTGTTGAAAACACCTTTCAGTTGAACTCTGAGACTTCTAAGATGTGACTGTTATGGTTAATTTCAAGTTTACTGATTGGGAAAGAACTTCTTAAATCATGTCATTCATAAGAAATAAAAATATACTTGAAATGAGTCCAAGACAAATGTTTTTTATGTATAGGTTCAAATCTAGATTTTGAAATCATGCAAGACTGTTAAGTCCAATCATTTATTCCTTCCCCATAAACTCCATTTTCAAGCATAAATCCATTTTATAGGCCTCCCAATATTCAATGACATTTCTCTCAAAATATATGCTTAGGTCATATGAAGAAAAACATGGAATTTATAGCTTCATTCAAGATTAACTACACAGAATAATTACAATGAACAAACGCAAATTCTAAAGCTAAAGATCAGACCCCATTAAACATAACACTCTCTGTATTTACAGGAGCCCCTGTTAACATATACAGAACATCTGAATTTTTTGCTATCTGGTCCTCAAAATGGGGTTTTGTTTGAGTTTCAGAAGTTAATAGGCCTATTGTGGTAGTAACTCAAAAGCAAAGCGTTACCTGGTGTGCCAGGGATGTCCTGTTTTCTTTTGAGAGGAGACTGCCAAGGCACTGCGTTACCATCATATGCCTTTCATAACCTTTCACTATTATCAGTTTCTCATTTTCATCTCTTGGATCAGCAGCAGTTTCTTAAAAGTATTTATTTTCTTTGCTAGCCCAGCAAAGGGTTACAGCACACTGGATTACAGTAGCAAACAGGCCTACTGGAACAGCAAGATGCTTGTCTCTCCCCAGCCTCCTGTACCTTCATGTAGGTGTTGCTGGGGGTACCTGTCGGGATCACTCAGACAGTGACCCAGAGTAGGAAGGAGTAGGGAAGATAGAGTACAACTTTCCATGGCATGTGTAGGTTTCATCTGCTGCCATGGAAGGTGCCCATCCTGTAAAGATACTGCTCAAGGGCACATAAAAGGACCTTGCAAGTGCTGTACCAGGTGGGGGAAACCTTTCCTATCACAGTGGCAGAAGAGGACAGCTGAGAACCCACTTGCAAATTCCAGCAGAGGCCTGGACTTGCCCTGGGAGAGCAGGATGCAGTCTGGGTTGCATCTACAGAGACCTGGGGCAACCTCTGCAGTGCACTGGGCTGCCTGCACCCACTGCTGCAGCCAAGACTGCTGACACTGGGGAGCAACTGCCCCAACAGCCTTGCTGGTTGCGCCCGCCTCCTCCACCTCCATATCTGTCATTCGCTCCTGCCAGAAGTTGCTCTTCTCCCACCACTTTTACCCATGCCTGGGACATAGGCTGAATTAATGAAAGTGCAGTTCTGTTCCTCACTGGGAATCTCACTTATCAGCACCAGGCAAGAAAAATGATGGTTTTGCACTTGCAACCAACTGTTCCACTGGACGGATTTCTAAGTGAAATCAGAGCCTTAGGTAGGGGCATCACAAGGTCATTGCATAGATTGCTCTAAATTTGAGAAAAATCTTAGGGTCGAGTGGCCTTACCACCTCCCACCCATCTAAGCAGTGAGTTTAGTGCTACACCCAAAGGCGGTCCCCCCAAGGTCCTTATCCCTCCACTTTTATCCTTCCCAACATTCACAGAACAAATCGCCCTGACATGACCTGTGGCACAGAAGACCTCAGCAGGCAAAGAGAAACTTTTACATTTCCAAGAGCTCCTGCACACAGCACTTCAAAGAAGGTCTAAAACTCTTTGTCTCATGATTTCAGACCTATGGCTGTCACCACTGCATGCCCTCCATGTAGAATCAATTAGTGATAGCCAAAGTCTCTGGTGACTCTGCAGAGGCGGGTTTTCTTCCTCTTTTGAAATGCTGTCAAGGTTTTCTCATCAAAGGATTATGCTTATGACAAGAAAGCAAAGTAATTTAATATAAGCTGAAAGGGAAATGGAAAACTCCCCCCCCCAAGGTTAAAGCAGGGACGGTTGTATCTGGAAACACCACTAAAACCTCCAAAACGATTTCTCACCTCTGCCTCAAAAATTCCAACAAAACAAAAACCAAAAAAACCTTTTAAAACAGCCTTTCCAGAGCATACATATGTAAGGCAGTAAATTAGCTTGGGTCAACCCCTGCTACCATGGGGTAGTAATTCCCTATTTCAGACACAGTTTTGGTATTTGTCCTGTATAGCAAGGTGAAAAACATTGAAGACAGAAGTAAGGTTTTCGAACCCTGCTTAGACTCCTTCTACACCCTGTTTTCAGTTGTTATAAAGTAAAAGTAAACGGATTTGTGCAGTTTACAGCAATGAGTTTCTGAATCTAAACCAGGAAACAAGTATGTAGCACAGATTTCCTACTACTTGGTACACTTTTAAAAAATATGCTTTCTTTGAGCAGCATACCACACTTATTATAGGCCCCACATTTCTGTCACAAATATTTTAGTAAAGTAACTTTTTCAAAATATGATATAATTTGTGGATGACCATGGACTCATTGGTGTGTGTCCATTCCTTAAAGTAGTCTGACCATTGGCTGCATCCTTTTTTCCTTTATTTCCCCCCCCACCCTTTTGCAGTCGCATATTTTATTTACTAAACTAGTTTGTAAGAGTTGGAGGAACTCTGTCTATGCTTTCCTCACACAGAGCAGATTCCAGAGACATTTTAGTACTACTAAGAAAGAGAGCTTGGCAGGTCTTCTCTATCATGGTAATTCACATAGGCTTAAGGCTACCACTCAGGCAGAAGGAGAAAAACAAATATAATCGAAGGAACAATTTTCCTAATTGTTTACACTTTCTTGTGAGAACTTATTCATGAAACTTGTGTCACTCTACTTTTTTATATGCTCTCAGAGAATAAAGCATTTCAGTAAAGAAAAATAGACGTTGTTGTTTCCACTTGGGTGTTGTTTTCTCATTGTGCCCATAGTTTCCCTCTGTTTTCTTTGCTGATCCTGCATGGCAGGCAAAACCTGGATTCACATGGGGTTTTTGGAATGACAGACAGAACAACTAAAACAAAACAAAACAAAACAAAAGCACTAGAAAATAATCAGCATTAAAAATCTACCCATCATCATCCTAGCCTTGCCAGGAGAAGGAAGGAGAAACAAGGCAGAGTGAGGAAGAGTAGAACAGGTTGTTTGCCCCTATCAGGCAGAATAACAGAGGAGCAATCCCATCCCACGTGGCACCACTACAGCCTTTGACCTCCTGGGACACAGTTTCATCTGCTAAAGTGCTGAATCAGGTTTTAAATGCCTTGCTGTTTTGAGGTACTTTGTGTCAGCTTTTTTTTTTTCTTTTTATGAGGAGGAAGGACTGCCAATAATTTGGATTTCAAAGAGAGAATTCAAATTCACCAAAGACTGAGCGTATTCAGATGTGGATTTCAAATTCATCCAAAACTTGTATAAATCCTGAATTGAACCTAACTGAGCCTTTGAAGAGTGTCTTTACTATATTACAAGTGGCTCCAGGTGAAAGCACAAAGATGTCACCAAGGAATATCTCTCACCATTATTTCCAACCTAAATATAAACAGAAAACACCAGAAAAAAAAGCCCAGATAGGTAGCCTGAGAAAATAAATATTTAGTTAATTTTTATTTCATTTTGTTCTTTTGCTCTTTCTCTCATCCACGTCAAAATAACACTAGAGACTGGAGAGTGCTTTCCCAGTGTTTTCCCAGTGGAACAATTGAGTTGCCTATGGTAAGGGCAAACTTTCTTGGACAGGAGACACAATTTCCTTTGCAGCCTCTACAGAACTACAAAAATGCTCTGCTGGATGCAGGAACCACCAGCCTTATTGGCTTTCCACTCCAGGAATAAGATGTATTCCTTCAATCACACATTTATATAAAAAATAATAAAACAGCACAAAAATCACATAATGCAGCAGATATAAAACAGTCCTGGGGAGAAGGATAGAAACTTGAGTACAGCAGACCTGATTTACCACCTGTGGGATTTGTAGAAGTAATCAGTCCTTAGGAAATGTATGACTGAAGAGGGCATTAAGGCCTGGTCTAAGGGATCATCCTACTTCAGGAATGGCACAGAAAGGAGGAAATGGAGGTGAAAAAAAAAACAACCCAAAAATAAAACCCAGAAACAAAAGGGGTTACAAGGCAGGCTCCATTTCAGGGCAATATGTTATTCCCATCAGACTGTTTCCACTCTGGGTTTTCATACTTGAAAGGTTGGATAAGCCTTGGACAAGCCTCTGACCTTTTATATGCTTAACTGAATCTGGAATTCCAAACCTCTTGAAGCTGGCCCATGACAAACACTGTTAACATACAAACAGATTCCACATAAATATTAAATGCAAAAGACATAATTTAAGAAAATGTCAGTGTGCCAAAGAATACTACTGAACCTGTACAAAGATGGTTTTTTACATGTGCCACATACTGAAAAGTAGCTAGACTAGCTCAAGGCTGCTTTTAAAAGTGTTTCACTACAGCTGCCATTGCTTCAGTGGGTCCCCACAGATATTGTGCAAAACTCAGCTGTTTCACTTTGCATCAGATTGCATTGGCATCTTCAAGCTTCAGATCCTGAGATGATAGCCTGAGCAAATGCACAGAATTCCCCTGAACTCTGGCTATTAACATTTACTGTTTGTATTCAGAAGCTCAGCTATGCTGTCTTTGTGACAGACAGATCACAAAAAAATAATTTGTCTCAGATAATATATATTGTTATATTCCAGTTCTGCTGAGAGGGCTACAAGAGTTCAAGGTTACTTGTGAGATTCATGTGCAAAATTCATAAGGCTTCTCATTTTTCATGGTATCAGCATACATGTAAATTGCATCTCAGGTGTTTTTCAAATCCCTCAAAACTTCCATGTTCCCTGGAAGCACTAGTGAATGCAATTTTATAGGTACACCTTAATTCAAAAGTAACAATAATTACAGTCACCATTCAATAGAAAGATGCAAGCCATGCTTTCCATATGCTTTTATTATAGCAGTCTCACTAGAAAAAGCCAATATAATGGTGTTTTACCATTGCTTATTTTTGCAAGTCTTCAGCTTCAAATACTTCACAGGGACTTTCTGCCACCAAGAATCAGCCACATTGCTGACACCCATCCATCAGTTCAGCTACTCTACATTTGAAAAGATTCTTCAACAGATACCAGTCAGCCACTTGGAAATGCAGTCCAAGGAACTACAGTGATTTGGGTAGCAGAAGTAATGTGGTTGCTGGGAGAAAGTTTGTGGAAATGTGTTGGCAAGATTAGTGGAAGAGCATTTCCTATAATTTACTGACCACCAAATTAAAAATATTGCTAGAGCTGACTTGTAGTCTGTTTGCAGTTCTTTGTATATGTAGTTAGGATAACCAGGCTTGAAAAAACTGGGCACTCACATAGACAGTGTGTCTTTTTCCTAGAAAAGTAAGGTTGAATGAACAAGATTCATGAAGTTCAGATACATGCTTTCCGGAACAACTATAACTACCCCATCTGTGCCTCTGCAATACTAAGAAAACATTTTTGTGTTCTTGAATCTTTTGACGGTGTATCTGAGCAAGAGTCATTTGTAGCAACCATAACACAGACATCATCGACCTTTAAGTGTTTCAGCCATATGACATTCAAATGATACAGGTTGTCTTCTGTGTCTTTGAAAGAAAAGAACTCTAGCTGATTTCACCTTGAAAGAAGATATTACGATTTTAGTTAAATAAACATAAGATGATTTCTAAGCATGCCTTTTTCTTAATTTTCAAAAAACCAAGGTTGACATGCTGGAATAATGCATGATAGAGTGCAAGTTTGGCATCTTTGTCTCTGACACCGTAACACACAAATGTGCCTTCTCATGGGGAACCAATACACCCCATATGACTTGTATTTCTTTCAAGAAAGTGTCAATACATTAATTTCTCTGACTTGCTAGCCAGAATGCTATCTATATTTTTCTCCAACTTAACTCTTGCTTCAAGGGCACAAAGGGCAACCTGGATGCTGCTCTTATTTACTCCTTTCCAAACCAAACTTCACCTTTGGGCTCTTTCACCAAGTTGTTGTGGATGCCAGAATCTAGAGCGAAGTCACAAGTGCTCAGTGGTAGCAAGAATAAGTCACAAGTGGAGAGGGACCCAAAAGAATATCTTTCTTAGGGCAGCCATTAAATAAAGCTCCTCTCAATCATGTGTGTACTGCAAACGCATATGAGGCTCCAGACTTCAGTAAATGGTTGAACAAGTTTACTGACATGACTCATTCTATTGCTATGTCTAAAACATATCAATTTTAGCTATTCAGCTTTGATGAATGTTAACGTCATAGCAACCATAAAAAAATAAGAAAGGCACCTGAAAACATTAACAACATCAGAAAAGTATGGGGTTTAGTTGAAAATAAACAGAAGAAATTTCAAAACAAAGAGGAAGTTTATTTGTTCTTTCCCAGAAAGATTACCGTCTCTCATAAAAAGGATCTTGTTATTAAAGTTCCTTTGCTTCCCTAGCAATGGTATCGTAGTTCTGTAACACTGTTAGTCTGGTCAAAGGCTATGTGGGCCACAGAAACCCAGGCAATGACAGTGTTATGAGAGCTGGAAGCAAGAACAGGGTGAGAAAGATGAAGAGAGACAATATTAGTCATCTACAAAGTAAAGAGCTAGGCAAGAGGGCAAAATTGCTGAAGGGTAGATAGAGCTAGTAGTGCAGAAACACCGTCAATTTCTTTTTAATAAAAGGGAAGAGAAAATTGCACATGCTTGAAGAAAAGTCCTTGAAAGTACCTGACAGCCAACTCTGACTAAAGGGGAAATAGGAATTAACTTCGAGCAACTTAGATCCAGAAAAATCTTATTCTGTTAACCCCTTTTGTTTAGTACATTCAGTACAAAGTGTTTTTCCTGATAAGTCACACAGGAACTTCTAGGACTAGGATTTTGTCTTGTTGGCTCTGTTCCTGAGTGTTTTAGCTGGCTGAAGGCATAGTAGCTAAAAACGCTGAAGTACATCTATATCTATACTTTATATTTTCTCCTGCTCTTAGTTTTAAGTCATTGCTGGAGTTCCACAGAGGAGGTCACAATTTGGGCATCAAATACGATATTTTCCACCAGCTAGAACCTAACAAACATTGCCTTAAATAAATTTGTGCCCATGCCAAATTCAAAATTAACTTCCCAAGCCAAGCTAGGGTTGATGGGATAGGGCCAAGGGGCCCACAACTCTGCTGTTGAGCTAATGGAGCAGTCTCAAGCTGCCAATCCAACAAGGGAGACTTTTTTATTTAACATATACATTACACAACGTGTGCAATATTTTCCACATTCAATGAGAAGACTTTATTTATAAGCTGCCTGTGTTGAAATGGTCTCTTATTACAAGGAAGCAGCAAGCCAGGTTGAGCCTGGAAATGAACTCTCATTTTCTCCTTCACTGCAACATTCAGTGATATTTTGCTCATTCACTCGAAAAATATTTTGCAGATGTTTTTGGACACTTACTGAGCATACAAGCCCTAGAATAATGAATTTTATTCCCAAATTTTTTCATCTTGTTCAGCATGCATTACTTATTGCAACAGTTAGCGAGATACCAAGTTTAAGGAATTATATCTATCTCCAGGAGGAGCACCTATGGTGAAGACACACAGTTACATTTCCAGCCAGATGTCTTTTGTCACCATAAACATTTTCAAATTGATCAAAATTTTGCAGATAGGTTTCATATATAGCTTTGAATCTTTTCTATTAAGGCAAAATTGGGTTAGATACCTCGGAGTTGGAAAGAATAGGACAAATCTTCACATCTATGCTGACTGCAATATGAATTGATACTTAAAAAAAAATAAAAAAATGTCCGTAGTTCTGTCTTCATTCATGGGTCAGGGATGCTTTCTCCTAAAATTCCTACTTCCAGATTCACCTATGATGACAGTCAAATTTCTCATCTCATAGGATGTTGGTCAATTAAAAAGAAGTCAGTGCATGTATGAAATTCTTGCAATGCTGTGCAATAATAATTTATTATGTAAGCCTTTGGGATATCCTGCAAATGTACATGTAATTAAAATGACCATTGCATTTCTACATCCTTGATCTCATATCAAGTGCTTTTGCCATATCTAGGACATTCAATAGATGGTCCTGGGTAGAAAGCTGCAGAGGAATTTTCTGAATTGTGAATGGTCCCACAGAGGCACCGTCTACCAGCTTTGAGTTAAGTTTATGTTATTTACTGAGAAACATATTTCCCAATCTTATTATCTTCTCTGTATTTCCTATTGTTGGATTTAAATTACTTCCTGCTTGGAGAGTACTCATAAAACCACTGGTGGCTGTGAACCCCATTTTGGATATCTGCCTTTACTCATGTTCTCTGTAAGGAATTCATGGTGTGATTACATAAACCAGGGCATTGTCCTGTGGAAATAACAGAAATATCTCTGAACAAACCAGTTGTGCTGCAAGCAACATGACTAGCTCAGGCTGATAGCCCTAATCTGAGCTCTGGTGCAACCTTTTCTACCCCAGGAGAGACCAGATTCCACTCCACTGCTGCAACAGATGTTTGTTTAACAGAAGATAACAGAAGATTAACCTAGGTAACTAATACATAATTATTCAAATGCACTATAAATTAGTACCTTGTTTAACTGCTCTCTCTCTCTCTGATCAGAGAAGAGGGACTAATTAGGAAAGAGGTTTAATTAGTAACTAATGACACTTTTGGACTACAGAGGACAGACAACCTCTTGTCTACATCAAAAAAAAAATCATGCTGTAGGCACTTAAAGTTAGAAAAGTATCAGGGGAGTTTAAAAATGAAAGGCTATGGAAATAGCACAAAGATTGGAATGACTCATCCTCCCCTGGGAAAGTAATAAAACCTCTCTATCCTTTGAAAAAACATAAGTTAAGTCAAATATCAATAAAATTCTGATAGGAAGAAATTTTCAGTAGCATCTCAGAAATAAAGTCCCATTTATGCAGTGCACACCAAAATAGACAAGAGGACCACAAGTAAATACTTCTTTCCATACAAATGCTATAAGTCTAACAGTGTGCAAAGGTTGACCTAGGATGTCTGGGTTTAAATATTGACAGCAAGGGGTTTAGAGTTGGTACTTGGGAAAAGACGGTATGACAACAATACCAACCTGTCAGTGGAGACATGCTGAGTGAGATCAGAGTCACTGGAGGCACAAAAAAATACAAAGGAGTGAGTGAATTTGATGGTCTCAGCTATACGGACAACAGTTGTTTGCTGCAGTAACTGTGTTCTTGAAGCAACTGGTCAGAGAAATTACAAAAACAGAAACTGTTGATTGAATTATTTCTGAACCCAGCAGAGATTAGAAATGTTACCTTTGAAAATTTTGACCATGGTGTACTAACAACCTATCTCCTTGGAGGACTTAAATGTGAAATCCAAAAACTGGAACAATTACTGGAACAATTGATTAGTAAAAAGAAGTAAAAAAAAAAAAAAAATCAACAAAAGTTACTCACGTGTGGTACAGAGTTGTTTGTAGACAACTTTGTAAAAATCCATGACTGGCTGGACATGTCGAAGAAAGGGGGATCAAAAAATAGTAGAGCTAAACACCAAAGGAAAAAAGAATAATAGAAACAAGGAGGCATGCTTCAAAATGTGCAGTTTGTACACAATGGAGAAAACCACAAAACAGTTAAATTTAAGGCCTGTCAAAAGTAAAAACAGAGAAAGGAAAGACAAAAGCGACTTTGCAATAGAACATCCTAAAGTAGTAAAAACTAACAATAAAAATCTGTTTCTAAAACATCACAAGCAGAAAGCCTGCCAGAGAGCCTTTAGGGCCGAGAGATGATCACAGTCTAATAGGAGCAGTTGCAGAAGATACAATTAAGCAAAAAAGTTACTTCTCTGTAAGCCATTATTGAGGAACTTAGAGAGATTCTTTCATTTCAGGAGAATGGGCTGGAAGAAATGTCTCAAATTGGAAAGTCAGGAGACAAGGTCTTAGAATAAATCACTACAATAGTAACAAATTGGCCAGAGAAGGTGGCATTTTCTAAGAAGACTTAAGGAAATTCAGATGTGAAATTCTCAAACAAGTAGCTGGCACAACTTACAGCCTGAATATCTGTCAGTACCATAGTGAGTAAGAATGGTCAACCTGACACTGCTTTTCAGAGTAAGCGTGTGAGCAACCTAGAAATGTACAAATCAGGAAGTCCAACTTGCTTATTGGGCAACTTGGCAGGAAACAATTTGAGATCCTGTCAACAAGTGGCATATACATAGGGTTAATCTGTAAGCTCAGTCTAGGTCCCCTCAGTATTGGGATGCAATGCAGCACAGATGTATTCAGATTCTCCAAAAAAATAAACAAGCTGAAAACTGTGGTATCTGACTTACCTGTAACAATGATGGTCACACTAAAAGAGCTGTGGTCAGTGCCTGTGTCCAAGTGGAAAGCAGCGACTAACGGTGTTCATCTGGGGTTGGTGTTGGGATACCCACTTTCCATCATCTTTGTTGGTGATATGTACAGTGGGATTGAGTGCACCCTCAGCAAGTTTGCTGACAAGACCTAGTTGTGTGGTGCGGTTGACATTCTGGAGGTAATGAATGACATCCAGAGGGTCCTTGACAGACTTGGGAGATGGGCTGTGGGAACCTCATGAGGATCAACAACATCAAGGGCAAGGTCCTGCACCTGGGTCAGGGCAATTCCAATCACAAGTGCAGGGTGGGAAGCGAATGGATCTAGACTAGCCCAGGACTAAGGTGTTTGTGGATGAGAAGCTCAACATGACTGGTCAATGTGCACTTTCAGCCCAGAAAGCCAATTGTGTCCTGGGCTGCTTCAAAAGAGGCTTGACCAGCAGGTCAAGGGAAGTGATTCTCCCCCTGTACTCTGCTCTTTTGGAAGTACACGTGGAGTACTGCATTCATCTCTGGGGCCCCCAACACAAAAAAAACACTGACTTGTGGGAATGAGTTCAGAAGAGGCTGTGAAGATGACCAGAGGGCTGGAGCACTTCTGCTATGAAGACAGGTTGAGAGAATTGGGGCTGTCCAGCCTGGGGAAGACAAGGGGGAATGGCCTTAAACTGAAGGAGAGTAGGTTTAGGTTAGACATGATGAAGAAATTCTTTATTGTGAGGGTGGTGAGGCACTGGAACAGGTTGCCCAGAGCGATTGAGCCCCAAGAGGTATTCAAGGCAAGGCTGGATGGGGCTCTGAGTAACCTGGTCTGGTGGAAGGTGTCCCTGCCCATGGCAGGGGGCTGGAACTAGATGATTTCTAAGGTCCCTTCTAACCCAAACCATTCTATGATTCTTTGTTTCTATGATTTGCAAAAGGAAGAAAATAATGAAGTTATAAAGTTTCATGATGGTACCAAAATATTAAGGCAATAAAAACTGCCTGGTTATAAAGAACTGCAAAAGAACAAGGAAGAAGACACCAAGCTAATATTCAATATTAATAAGTGCAAATAACTACATGCAGAGGGGAGAAAATCCTACCTTATGGGCTTGTAAGTACTCACCGCAACACAGGCAAGAGTTTCTGGTGTTTTTGTTGATAAGTCCATCATAAGACTGTGGTGCTCAGTAAAAGCACGTGAAGAAAATGTAATTTTATGAGTTTTTAGGAAAGGAATAAAGCAGCAACACAATGTTATGCCATGGGTCAGCACCTCAGCCCACCTGTGTTGTGCACACCTTTAGTTCCTACATCTCAAAAATCATGTGGCAGAGCAGGAAAAGGACAGAGAAAAGCAAGAAGGATGATCAGCAGTATGGAGTGACTTCTGGAAGAGAGGAAGTGAACTGTGCTTCAATTTGGAAAGATATGCTAGGAGCTTCAAATGACTGGAATAAAAAGGTTAAGAAGGGCCATTATTTGTTATTTCTTTTGAAGAAGACCTAGGGGATGCCAGAGGAAACTCTCAGGCAGCAGCTGTAAAGAAAATAAAAGGAAGAATTTAGCCCCTATAGGATTTATTATACATTAATTGCCATCCAGTATTTTGAAAGGAAAAATCCCCCAACTATATAATATATTCAAAAACCAATTTGACAAATTCGTAAGAGAAAATATCAGTTCACTAAGGGTTATTAAATGCATGAATACAGACTTTAGCCAGGAAGTCCAAAGGAGTACACTGAAGACTGCTGGGGTGTAGAAAATATGTAATTGAAGTGCTAAAGCTGTATAAATAGAAAATGAAGAGATAGGTCTGTGTCTGGAAGCATCAGAAAGAAGAGTAGAAAAAGGTAGATAAGAATTGTAGACACTGGTGGCACCCAGATAAGCAGATGCTCAAATTCCTGGCTCATCTCCATGCAGCTTGACAGTTGAGGTGGGAAGGCACCTTGGGAAATCATCTAGTCCAGCCCCCTGCTCAAAACAGGGTTGGCAGAGGGCTACAGCCAGCTGAGTTTTGAATATCTCCAAGGAAGAAGACACCACAGCCCCTCTGTATGACTCATTCCAGAGTTTGATCACCATCACAATACAAGAATGTTTTCTCATGTTTAAATGGATTTTCTTGTATTTCAGCCTATACCTATTGCTTCTGGTCCTCACTGGGTACTGCTGAGAAGAGTCTGGTTCCACCTTCTTTACTTCTCCCCCCTCACACTGATAAGGGCCCCTGAGCCTTCTCCAGGCTGAACAGTTCCAACTCCCTCAGCCTCTTGTCATATGTCAGGTGCTCCAATCAGCTTTGTGGCACTCACGACTTCTCTTCTGACAAGGCTTCAGATTAAGCTCTGCTGTAATGTTCCTACAGCACTACAGTATATATCAGAGGTGGTTTTGCTTTATTCAGAACACAAGAATTTGGTCTGATCCAGTACCAGCTGGTTTTAAGTGCATTCACAGTCCTGTCTGTTTAGGTTCCTTCCCTACTGCCATGCAGATAGTCCCTCTCCCCATCAAATGGGCACCTCCAGTTAAATGTACTCAGTGCATTGGAGCTTCCCACTTCCCTAAAGGCAAATATTGTAGAATACAGTACAAACACCATTACAAAGAAAAAGTTTACAGACCTTTTTCTGAAATGGCTCTGAAATGTCAGTGTTGTCTCCCAAAATACAATGCTACATTCCAATAGTGGAAGCCAGGGTAGCTCAGCTAACAAAAGCAGAAAGATCTAGTTATATTTATTGCTGTCCACAAGAGCAGCAAATAAAAGAGCCAGCAAAGAAATGGGAAACTATAACAGAACTTCAGGTTCTAGTGACGTAGCTGGGAAATTGGTTTCCTGCTTTTATACATGCCTCTCTTTATACATCCTTCATTTAGATACCAAAGGTTTCTCAAAATAGTTTGCAATTTTATAAGGACCCATTAAGGAGAGAATACAGAATTATTATTTGCAACATCATGAAATAGACTTTTTTACGCTTGGACAATAGGGAGTTTTAAATTCACACCGCACTTCAAGCATGAGTTATTTAAACTGGGAAAATCTTTTCAAGCTTCAGACAAAAAAGTGAGATTCATTATATATTGTGCAAAAGCTACCAACTCATATACATGACATCAAGTCATATATTACAGACATGAAGCCTTTCACATTTTACTGAATGTCATAAGGTTTGCAGTTCCCACATTGTGTTTCAGTATTTCTGCCAAAATTGCCAACAAAGAATGTGTCTTTAACTTCTCTGACCCTATTGTGTCAAAAACATCTCTCATGCACCCCATACTGTATCTTTTAGACCTACTTAGTGTTCATTTCTGAAATTTCAGAAATGCTCAATAGGAAAACCTCAGAACATACAATACAGCTTCCTTACATCTGGAACCATACATCAAAAATCATGCCTAGAAAAAATGGTCTGCAATTTTTTTCTTACAAATTTAATGAAAGAACTACTAGTATTTCCACCAAAATAAGCTGGATATTGTACACATCTAAAAAAGAAGTAACTGAGCTGATAAAAATGAAATTACTTTTGCCACTTAGTTCTTTGTCAGGCCTTAAATATCTACCAAGAAGAAAAGGCAGAGCTCATTAATTCTAATATCAAAATTGAAACTTCACATTGATTATTGTATCATTCACTGCATAAAATAGTTTTTTTTATTTAGATTCTGATTTATAGCTTCTCTTGCACATTTTTCTTCTTACTTATTAGGCATAACTAAAAATATATGATTGTTTCAAAGTAAACACGTAAAAGTCCACTAATTCTTAACCTGTACCTCAGCTCAACAAAATCAGATATGGAACAAGTGTCTCCCACACCTATTAATTAGTGCTGTGTATTCCTACTCCCATTTTCTTTTACCAACATTATGGATGCTTGAGAACAACTCTCATTGTGATATGGAAAAGATGATGGATTTCCTTTAGGCAGAGTCTTCCTCTGTGATCCTCCAGAAGTGTCATCTTCACAATAAAAGTATTTATTAACCCAAAAACTCCTTTGAGAAGATAAATGCTTTCCTTTAGCTCACAGGATATCTGTGAAAAAGGCATAGGAATGACAGATATTAGCTGAATCTTATATGGTGCTTCGAAGGTATTCACCAGCTGTTGTGGATACCACGCAGTTAAGCACTGAGTTCGTATAACCTTGAGATTTTTCAGATACAACGTTAGTCATGATACTGTTTGATAGGTTTTTTTGTGAAAATACCACTTCCGTAATTTTAAAAAATGCAAATTCCGTTCTCCCTGAGTCACCAGTGTCTTCTCCCCCATCAGAAAGTATTTGAGAAGTGGGTTCTTTTTATTCTATTTTCCTGGAGCCTTGGAATTCAAATGCTTATTTCGTTCACTTACAGTTCTTATGTTCAACTACAGACAGGTTCCACAATTGCTGATCTACTCGCAAACTATTTTTCTGAAGACTTCAGGTTGACCTGTCTTGAATTTTACTAAGTTATAGCCATTCATAACAGTCTATAAATAAGAAGTCAATTCCATTCTCACACACAGATGACCCGCCTTAAAGACTATGCAACAAGCACCAAAGCTTTGCTCAGCTTATGAGAAAAAGCTAGTAAATCTCACCACTTTGCATATGAGAAATATGAAGAATGATAAATTCAATAAAAACCTATTCAGAAACTAAGGATTAACCAGACTGGACAAGAAAGGGAGGAGCTTAAGAAAAGAAACAACCCTCATCTCATGCAAGTCTCAGCGTGTCTCAATACACTCCTGAGGCAATGAGGAAGGCTGAAACACGCTGAAAGAACTGAGGGTATCTGAACTTCTTGGTGCGGACATCACTAGTACTGCAGCAGAACCTGGATATCTTGGCATAACTGAATATCCCCAAAGTATTGTTGATATTGAGGTGCAGGTTCTTCCAAAGTTAACTGAGCCACTGGGAGGATAGGAATTGAGCCACAGGGGCAGAGAAATTGCTTCCATGGTTAAATCAGAAAAGAGGATGCTAAAGATGCATTGCTTGCAAAAGTAAACATGGTGGAAATAGTCCTCTTTCATTATTGAGAACAATCTCTCACTACCAAGAGATGCACAGAAGAATAAAGGATCTGACACAGAAGCTGACACTTCTGTTCCAAAGGCAAGCAGGTTAACATTTGGGAAACTTGAACTAGTGACAGATAGCAATGGCTAGGATTTACACTTTGGCCAAAAATTGTCAATCCTAAGAGCAAAGCTCTTAGCAGGGCTGCCACAAGTTACTTCCTAGGGTGTGCAAAGACTGTCGATCGATGAAATCCACATAATCTATGTGGTTCTTGTTCAGAACACCAGCCCACCACATCAGACTGCTTTGCCTCTGTGGCACAGTACCCTGTTGTGGAGTGAGTCCCAGTCAGAGGCAGAGATGGTGTGACATGTAGTCATATTCCATCACCAGTACCTATGCACTCTATCCTGTTTTAAAAAGCGTATATATGCAAATACTGAATTTCTGCACTATCAAAATTATATTATGCATTTTAACTGCTTATAGCTCAAAAGCAAACCCTTGGCTGGTTTTGTGCAATGAGGCCATTTAACAATGGACAGTGAACCAAATTCACACAACTTTTCTAAATGTAACATATGTAAAACCTGTGTTTTAATTCCTGTTTGCATAAAAGCAGCAGCACTTCAGCCCATTAACAGAAGGAATTCAAACAAGGCACAAGGACAAATTTCCCACAAAGTTTTTATTTCCTTAATTGGGTCACGGGTACAGTTGTATTAAGAAGGTAAATTTCCAACAAGGAAATCTGTTCTAGAGTCTGTTTCTGTGATAAATATTCGAGTATCC
Source organism: Pachyramphus minor (assembly GCA_013397135.1). Classification (NCBI taxonomy): domain Eukaryota; kingdom Metazoa; phylum Chordata; class Aves; order Passeriformes; family Tyrannidae; genus Pachyramphus; species Pachyramphus minor. The sequence goes on from VYXB01010497.1 coordinate 171,434, forward strand.
AAGTTTTATTGTCTTGACTGAATCCTAGACACTTCCAAGGACACCCTCTTTGTAGTTGTTTATCAAAACAGTTGAAGACAACATCTTGATAATGCATGGAAGACATCAGAAAAATGAGTTTAAACTCTTTGAGAAAGATAATGGTTTCTGCACAAAGAATTCCTTAACTCCTCAGCAATGAATAAACCTCCTGTACTAAGACAGCTTTCTAGTATGCAAATTAGCTTACTCCTTCATGATATCAAAGCTGAACCAATCGTTCCTTTGTATTTAAGCTGTCTGTGATTCTTCTGTTATTTCCATGATTTTGGGACAAGACCTATCATGAGGATGCAAGTACAGTGAATGTACCAATACTCAAGCGTCCTTTTTTTTTCCTGGGTATTATAAAAATTATTGTCAATAAGCCTACAACAATTGTCTGAAGGAAGCAGACAGTTATGGATATCCATAATGCATAGTATTGCATAACTGTACAAATTTAACTCAAGTTTCCTTCTGTATTGAGAGCCTTGCAGAAGACACTGCACTTGGGAAGTTGGTGATCTTGGGAAAACCATACCAGACATATTAAACCTAGTAACCATTATGCTGGTAGGAGGGACTGCTGTAAAAATGTAAATGGCAGTGTCATCTGATGGGATGTAAGATTTACTCATTGTCTATATTCCTCTTCCTATTTCTATCTTATTATTATCAAAGCAATTTCATTATTTGGAGATGTGTCTTTCTTACTGAGATCCTGAAAGGACTGTGTGCCCCTCCATTGCAGAGCACCCTTCAAGACAATAGACATGGCCAGAGAAACTGTTGATGCAGCTGAACTCTGTTGTTGGAAATCACCATACAACTACTAGAGATGGAATTAGTTTGTTTCCATAGTTCACTCGTTTCGTTAGAACATAAAACTTAGTTATCTTCCCTCTCAGAGCAAGTACAGTCTGTCTATATATATATATATACATAAAAAGTTAGTAACACCTAAGCCAGGAAATTCAGCCTTCCTATCAATTGTACTATAATGTTCAAACAACTTTTCTCACTAGCTTTGAAAAAAATCAATTATTAATACGTCAACAGATTATGCATTGTGGGTGCATGTTTAATTATGATGACTACAGGCTTGAAGAAAGAAAACTGCAGGCCAAGCTTTACTTCCAACTTTGCCACCAGCAGCCATGGTAGGCAAGACTGAAAGTCCATCCCAGGACCTCCTCATAACCCTTAAATATAGCTAGGAGAGATACTTAATAGGAGAGTTCAAAACATAGCGAAACTTTGCCCACTGTCTTACCAAATTATGGTGGAGTGTAGTGATTACCCAGTCTACTGTTGTATTTTTTGCTGCAATACAACCTAGTTTCTTACAGAACCTTTGCCAAGACACACCTTGGAAAATGCTTTTTCTGAAATCTGAGTCCAAATTTTTTAACCTCTTTACCTCAGTCACCTAGATGGAAAGATAAGATTAAAATGTTTTTCTCTGTGAAGCATCTTTGAGATATTCCAGGCGAAGTCTCCATACAAATGTACAGTATTAGATTATTAGTATAATTTTTGGTAGGGCTTCTGTCTTCCATTTTATTGTGAAGTCAGTAAGCACACTACTTCTCATGTTCCATTGTGTGGTTTGCTTTGTCAGACAAAACCTGATATCTTCTTCCCTACTAATATCATTGCACTGTCTGAATGTATTTTAAGAGCTTATGATACTTGGCAATGAGTGGGTGTGATTTTGTTGTTGTTGGGTCAGAATGCAGTGCATTTAATTTAAATGTTAGCACAAGAAGGGATTTATCTGATTGAGAAATCGTGCAATAGTAGAAAGGGGTGTATTTCCTTTAAAAACAGGGACCCTTTGATATCTGTTCAATGCCAAAGGTTTTCATCTGTTTGAATGACAGCCACATACTCTCATTATACTGACTGTTACTCAATCATGAGACAAGGGAAGCTGGACAAGGATGCAAAAGCAGATTTTTTTTGGCAGCAGTATGCAATGCATTTGAACTTGTGAATGAAAGATGGTGATATGCCTTCAGCTCAACCCAAAAGCCCTTTCTCAGGAAAAAATATACTTAAAACATATTTGCAGAGCAGTCTTAAGAAAACAATTAAAAATTACTGATGCATTTTTACTGGAAAGTACAAATAGGAATTTAAGCCTTTCCTGGTCAATGATACCAATTAATGGAGCGTATCCACTGGGAATCAGCTGCTGTGCTCAGTAGCCTTCAGAACCTCAGCCCAAAGCACCATTTGCAACCCAGGTCACCATCACCCAAACACCAGCACGGCTCCCCCTATCCATCGCGCATCACCGAGCCCAGGCCAGAGCAGATGGCGTGGGCTGGGCCTAAAGATACTTTGCTCCTGAATCAGCACTGCTTCTGTGCTTCTGAAACTGGGCCCCACCTCTCTTTTGCATTTGATTAAATTTGACATTTCCATTCAGTAAAAGAGAGAACATACGCAGGAACTTCACCAAAAGTTTGAACAATACAGTAATTTTATCAGTGGTGACAGCAGCATCTGAGGTTTCTAGAACATACACCCCAACACAGTCATGTATTTCTGTGAAAAGCCACCACCCTCAAATTAAAGCTTTTGTGTTTAATGCTCACCTTTACAATTGTACCATATCTTACACAGTCGCTGGGGCATGGCTTGTTGATTTGAAAGAAAAATTTTAAGTATGCATTTCTGTCTTTCATTTTTTTCGTTCCTCTCCTTTGGGTAGTGGCATATGTTGACTCTTCTTAGCTTTAACAGAAATGTTATATATACTGAGATACTATCTGGAAAAGAAACGAACAGAAATATTATACACAGCTAAATAAGAAAACACAGATTATTGTGTAAGCCCCCGAAGGCCTACTTTGTCTGTGCAACAGTTTGTTTTACTTTTCATAAAATTTATTTTGGCTGTAGCCAGATTGACGGTGATTATATTTGAAATCCCTCCCACAAATCTGTCACATAAACACATCATTAATGTAAGATATTTAAAATTATTTGGATAATGAATATGGTTTTTTATTCATTAGCAGATACTCGTCATTGCTATAAGATCAGCAAACAATAAAATGTTCCCTGTGTTAGCAGCCCTTAGATGCCAGGATTTGCTACTGCTTTAAGTGTGTTCATTTAATAGTTAGAGACCTATACAGCTTTGAAAAAAAAATATAGAAAAAAGCACCTCAAGTAATATCAGATGTCTTATTAGCCTAGAAAGATTGAACCATGCAACTTGAGAGATGGTAAAATTTGCCGGTTCTCCTTTTGCCAAACAACAACAAAAGCCAATGAAAAACCCATCCTTAAACAGATCTTTGAAGTTCGATACAAAGTAAATCCTGAGCTTCATCAGCATTTCTGCTGATAATACCAGTAGTTTGAAATCTTCCAGCAAAATTTAAAAAAAAGAAAAAGCAGAAAGAAAAAGCAATCTTGAGCTGATGCAGTGAAGGGGGCAGGAAGTGCCCACTGCAGGGTCTGTGGTCCACACAGCTTTTATTTCATGGAGACACACAGACAGCTTATTCCCTGGTGACAGCTCTCTGCGCTTTCCAATCCTGCACAGGATTTCCTTCTGTCTGAAAGTGTAAGAGTCGATCCAGTAAACACTCTGCATATGTGTTCCAGCTGCTGCGCTCATTCTGCCAACGCAGCCCAGTGACAAGAAAAGTATTATTTCCTACTAAAACCTTCTAATCACCAGACCATGCCATTTTCATCTAGCTGTTTCAGGCATTGAGAGCTTGCATGGCTTTTGGTAACTCAATCATGATTAAGAAATTAGGTTTTGCATCCCAGCACATTAACCTTCATCTCAGGATTCTACAAGATGAACTTGTGAGCAGTCGGGGTTGTGCTGAGAGTTGTTTCCAGGAAAGCTTGCATTGATTAATATAGACTCCAGAACTTATATTCTTGAAATATTGATATGTATGCAAATTCATGTAAATACACAGATACATATACATTATATATATTTATATTCATATTATATACAATACACCCACACGTGCATAAAAGAATTTACCCTCTGTACAATTTGTTGATGTCCCTGTTTATTTTGGCAGCGTCCCGCTTTTACAGGAAAAGGGGTTTTTTTGTTGCAAAGCCTTGCACAGCTTTGCTATTCCTTTCCAGAACAACTGCATGGAACGCGATGGAGAGAAAGTTTCTCAACCTGCAGTAAAGAAAATTACTTAAAAACAAGCTTAAGGCATATCCTATTACTAACATAACAATGACTTTTTTTCAAAACTGGACTATCCTGCCCCCAGGGAAACTTTAGTGGATTTCTTTTTAACCCTTTCTTTAGAGGAATTGTGTTGAACCTAAAAGAAAAAAACTCCAGCAGTAGTTTTCTTTTCTTCAAAGGTTTTTACAATTTTTTAAAGTCTAATTCATCAAATATTGTTCAAAGAATATATTTTGTTTAGTACTAATGTTTGGGGTTTTTCCTTTTGAATGGAACCAGTGACAACAGCTCTGCTATGCTGCATTTCCATAAATTTTCTTGAAACGCAAAACAAAACACAAGTCCAGTTCTCATCAATTTTCATTTTCAGGTTTACATTTTTTATCTCTCTTCTTTCACAAAACAAAATCTCCACAACCCTCCATGCACTCACAACAGGAAGTTTCTAATTGTTCAGCCCATGTGTACTCAAACAGGGTCGACAGGAGAACCCTGATTGTTCAAATGGAAATTGGAGCATGGTAATCACACACTCAAAACTGACTTCAAACAAAGGACTAAGCCTTTTCTATACAGCACAAAATATGCAAACCTAAGTTCAAACAAGGGCCAATTTAGCATAATGCTCTTTTCTATGCAGCAAAGAGCAATTATATTTTCAACTCTCATATTTACATTTTGATGATTATTTTAATGTTTTAATACACATAAAGGAGGCCAAGGAAAAGCAAACATTTGCAGACCTGTAAATATGATGAACCAACATTTATGTTGGCACTGGATTTCTCCACTTAGTGGCACATTAACACAAAATTTTGCATTAAAAATAATCACACAATTATGTTTTTTTTTTAAATTATGTCTTTCCATAACCCATTTCATATGAAAATATCCATTTTTTATGCCCTTCCTTTAAAACCAATCAAAATATTTTACTAGGTTGATGAAGTAGCTTGCCAATTTGGCATCTACATCTGCATCGCCATTGAGGACTACAGTTCAATTCCCAGCTCTACTTGCTGAAACAGATGTGGAAACCACATCACTGATCTTCACATGGTGTATGAAGGAACTCTCTCCTTCAGGAGAACTGCATTCCAGGAGAGAAGAGTGCCAGCCAAGGGTACCAAAATTAGCTAGATTTGTGAATCACCCAATACTGGGTTTTACAGTTAGAATTTCCTGCTATGGACAGGCACTGTATCATCACATGTCATCTGCATTTTTATCCATCTGTAATGTAGGGATGAGCTTATCCACTTTAATGTCCATATGATCTATGTTTAAAGTATATAAGACAAATATTTAGGAGGAAAAAAAGCAAAAACACCAAATAAGTCCTTGCAATATTTTGCTTCTTATTGAAAATCATTCCTTTGCAGTGTCTTTCATGATGAAAACTTGACACAGATAGACTTTTTGGAGTGTCTGTTAGTGATGTTATAACCATGTTAATATTCACACCTAGTGCATTCACCAGTTTACCTTTTCTTCCTAATATTCTTCATAAATTCCTTTTTGGTAAGGCTCTCCAGACAGTGTTTATCAAAGGGATTATAGCACTTAATAGGTGATTAAAGCCACTCACCCTTCAGCCTCATGCCTGCAATGCCACCTTAGGCATACAATAATAACCCTAAAATGACTAGCTGTCATGTCTCATTGCTTTATTATGTTGTCATGAAGGTGCCCTCCTCAGAAACCTTTTTTAGGAAATCCAAAAGAAACAAACTCCAGCAGTAGTCTTCTTTTCTTCAGAGGTTTATACAATTATTATTATTATTTTATGCCCTGAAAACTTAAGGCAAACACCAAAAATCTTAAACAAGCAAATCTGTATAGCCACAAGTCCAAAGAGTCCCAGATCTCAGGGTGATATGAAATATCTCCCAAGAGATGAAAATCTTGTCCTGGCAGGAATCCACTATGGCAAAGAGGGGCTCAGTGGTTATTGCAGCCTGTAATACCTGTTGTTTAGCAGTAATTTTCAAGAGAATTAATTTCAGTTAAAATGAAATATCCAGGGACTTTCCACACATCGTGAGTTGCTGGCTCCCAGCCCACCCCAGGAAGGGACAGTGGGGGCCTCTCAGGCGCAGCCTACATGTTTATCGGTGGCCAGAGTTTTAAGTAATTTCATGACCATCTTGTTTCACCTAGTTTTGTTCAAGTGCAAGATGACTTTTGTAACTCTGGATGGGCAGCCCCAGGCCTTCCCAGAAGAGCAAAAGATGCACACCTTTTCCTCCACAAGGAAACACTATGAGAGAGACTTAGCAATAATTGAAGTCTCTCATCCCCAAATTTGGCTATGTACAAATCAGTGATATCTCTTTTTCATTCTGTTTTTCTACAGGAATAGATGACGTTGAAGCCATTTCTTCTAAATAGTGAAGACACTGTTCACAGATGTTACCACGGGGAGAAAAGGAATTACACTTACGTAGCTTAACACAGATTTCTAACAGTGCTCACACCGTTTACTCCTTTGCCATCCAAGGGGCACAATGAAAGGCAGGACATATGAAGCTATCTGCTACCACACATGGATCTAGATCTGAGAATTGTTTCCTCCTTTCTGTGCTTTTTCACACATTTATAGACATGCACACACAGAATCATAGCTCACTTTAAGTAAATATGACCAAGACCACTTCCATTTAAAAAATCGCTACTGGCAACAGTGTGAGGAAATCACTCTGCATTTAATCATGAAATTATAAGGGTTTGACAGCTGTTCATGATAAAACATTGAAGAGTTTAACAGAGCTGTGATTTGATAGCTTCGTATTACAACAAGCTAGTCCTGTCTGTTCGTGTTTCAGTAATTAACTCACATCACTCTGTCTAGCTTTGTGCAGCAAGAGCAGTTTTAGTGATGGAAACTTACTTTACCCTTCTGCTACTTAGTGTGAGCAGCTCTGATGTGTCTGAGTCTGTCATGTCAACATCAGCAAGAGACAAATCTGGGAATACAGCTTAGGTTAGATAAGCCTTAGGAACACTGCAAAAGAACGCAACCCACAGTTTTACTTCTCTAACCAATATTTGCTTGCACATTGGTAGAAATTAAATCATTGTATGTCCTTGACCAAGTATTCCATACTACCACGGAGCAATGCACATCGCTTTTCTGTGATGCTACAGGCACCTCCAAGTCTGATGTCAAATCAACTACCTTTGTAGCAACTATTAAGCTGCTAAAGCAAAGTACAGTACGAATACATATAAAAAATAAGCAAGCAATAGTATGCTAAAAAAAGACCTATCAGAGTTTAAAATAATTTCTGGCAGTCCAGCATTTTGAAGTGCATAGCTGACTTTCTGAATAACTGAAATTTTCATCTGTAAAAAAATGATCCGGTTCTTTGTAATTTCCGTATGTGAAGTCAATCCAGTCCATTACAATTCAATTCACTGACTTCAACAGTAAAGAAAACAACCATTAGCTAGCAACCTATAAAGATTTCCTTTCTTCACGTGCTCCAGAGCCTTTAATCTGTTAGCAAGCACAAGTGGCTGCTGAAGTGCATTTGTTCAGGGCTCAGTTTAAAATATGAATTAATGGAGTTGCAATACAGTTGTAAATGAAGATGTTTAACATAATCCCTAAACATTACAGCCACTCCATAGTAGATTAAATTCATTGAAAACAGAGCTACAGAGATTCATGTGAGCTGAGTGTCCAGTTAGGTGTCCTTATTAGAACAATAATCAAAAGAAAATTTAGCTGTAACTGCTGCACAGCAGCTACTGTAATTAGAAAACCTCCTATAATAGTACAGAGCAGCAACAGTTAATGGAGTTATTTAAAAAAAAAAGTCAAGCATTACCTCAAGAGGGAATATAGTTCTTTTAGAAAAATTACTTTTAAATAACATCCTAAAAGGCTAACAGGCCATTAGTCATTTTCACTAATGACAACAGGTAATTTATTGGCATGCACATGCCACACAGTTAACAAAGGGGTCAGCTCTAGGTGTGTTAGTAGCAGGGGTTCTCAAAATAGATGTGCAAGGAACAGTCACACTAATCTAAAAATTAGGTAAGATTTTCTATACTTTGCTTTGAATCAAATTATTCCCTGATAGAAATACTGAAACTTACAATAGAAAATACCCAAAGAACCAGGTTACATTCTTAAAGGCTGCTAATAATTTTGAGCATTCTATTGGCATTGCATTAGCATAGTCAGATTATGAAAATTTGGGCTCAGCATTCTCCAAAAATAGGGCTATTTAAGATGTCTCAAATAATTTCCACAAATGCCCCATAAAAGTGACTGTTTCAGAAAATGGACATGTTAGGTTATGTGCTACTATGTTGTAAGTCCACAAAGAGGTATGTAAGTGGTGACATCCATGTAACCATTAACCCTCAATAGGTTCCAGCACCATTACAGATTCTGTATTTGAGCATTTTTATAGCCCAAGTGTCTGTAGGTTTCCTGGATGCTGTGAAAGAAGCATCTTTTAACTACACTATTACACAAAAAAATCCGTAAAGGGGTCATTCTATTTTTTTAAAGAACAACTATTAAATGAGGCCCTGTTTCCACCAACACTGAATCACCTTTTAATTCAGACTCATATGTAAAGTATCTGAAAAACTGTCCATTGGAAGAGTTTTTATTATCATCAAGAACACCACACAGGGAACAAATTTGGATGGTACCTGGTGGAATTCTGTTGCCAGGGTTCCCCCAAGCTCTCCTGCAAACACCACCTGGCATGCCTAAGAAGCTTAGACTTGCTGTCTTCGTAACTTCACTGGCTTGGTGACATGTTATGAATAGGAGAAATATTAGGAATGATTTTAAGCATTCCTTCTCTGACGCTCCAAATCCCTTGTTTACTTTATTGCCTGAGAGCTGTCAGATTGACCCCTGAGTTGACAAGTCTCGAAGTTGAGTGAAGCTGTCAAACAATGATTTGCAGTAGGCAGTCATCTCCGAAGGGTTTCACTACACAGGAATTCTAAGAGAAACAGCGATAACCTTTCAAACTCTCCTAGCTTTCTGCTGTTTGACATGCACAGAGTTTGAAGCAATGCCATTTAACACAAAGACATCAAACTTAAAGTAATTACTCAGCTGCATGGGAAGAGGTAGGAAAATACTTTGATTTTTTTTTTTTTAAACAAGATTCCAGGTGGTGCTGATCTTGAACCTCAGAAACTTTTATCAAAAATTATCAGCCTGGAAAAATACACTAGTAAGAAAGCTGCTATTGTAAAACCAGTACGGCTACAGAAACCAGTCCAAATTATTAAATTCAAATCCAAGTATGAACTAATCCAAAAGTTTGAATTTCTTTTGGTCTGGAATTTTGATAAAGTTTAAGCTCTCTCTCTTCCAGTGTATAAACCTAGAGAACAGTGAAGGTTTTGACAATTGTTATTTACCTGCAGAGAAAGTTTACAACTTGATTTGGAAATTTTCTGTAATTTGTCATCCAGGAAGGGTACTTTGGGTTCCTCTCCGGAGATTGCATGGACTATTTCAATATTGAACTCTGTTCTTTAAACAGAGACTTTCAGAGGAGCCTGAAGTTCAACAAGTATTCAGAGAAGTGGATAAACTCTTCAATAATAAATCCATCATTAAACTTCTTGGCCTCGTGGCCTGCATCTCTTAACACCTTATGCCATTTGTACGTGTTCTGAAAGGCTACAGAAGGATGCTGTTGGCTGACGAGGCTGCTGCAGCAACTCCAGATTTAAGGAAGAACAGAAATCTTTTTTTATTAAGATGATCAACTTGATACATAAGCACTAAATGAATATGAAAAGAAATGGAAATATGGTTAGCAATGAAGTACACATTTTTGTTTAGAATCTAGGAAGGCAAAATCTACTTGCTTGTTTATATTTAGGTTTCTATAAAATTGTGTCATAAATATGGTATGAGGACTTCCTCATACTTTGCAAAAACGAAGTGTTTTCTAGGTTTTTTTTGGTTTGCTTTTTCTTCCTAATTTAATGTTTAATAAAATATACTCATGATTTATAGTTTCTATAGAAATTTCACAAAACCAACTTTGTAGATAATTCCTCTTTTATTAAATTGATTAAATCATCAGTCAAACTTTTTCCTGACTTCCTCTCCCAAGTCCTAACAGAAAGAGCAGAATTCCCTGTTTCATTATTCTCTTTTAAATCAGTCCAATGGAAGGAAATGAAGTTTTCAAAGTGATCACATGGAGGCTACAGAGTCGGGACTGGCGGGGCCTTTTCACTCTCCAGCACCGATGTCCTTTGTGGCCTTTGGCAAGACACTGGGCCAGGTTCTAGTTCAGTGTCCCTGTAGGGAAAAATGGGATTTATGTGGCATTAGACACATCAGCAGTGTGAGTCTTGTTCTTTTATTTCCTACAGTATTTATACGAGTCCCATTCTCTTTGAAAGAGGTTTCTGGCAACACCTGGTACTACACAGTCACCAATACTAAGCCCTAACCCTTTACAGGAGGAAATTGGTCCTCTGATTAAATCTGATCCAAACAGCATGAACAGCATGAGACCTGAGCTCTGTCCTACACGAGAAAAAGTGACAAATGCTAGACATCAGTCAGGTCAGCTAGCAAGCAGCTGCAAACTGCTCCAGGATCACATTGATATAACAGTGCAGAGCACACGCTACTCTCCTGTCACTGCAAAAAGCAAAAAACAAAATTAGAAAAAGACAGTCAAACAAAGTGAAGCACCTACAGCACGAATTTCTGGGCTTTGGCATGAGAATTAGATCATGTTGCTTATAGAACAGTAATTAGGAAGGGAGTTTCTAGCCTCATAATTAAAGAGTTAAGGGCTTACCAAGCCCTGAGCTGCAGATGTATTACATGCCATAAAAGGTGTCAAGAAAAGTTCAGGAGAGTTGTGAAGAAATCCTGCCAAAATTCGTGCCCAAACACATTTAATAATAAAATATGTGTACATGACAAGCATGTCTGACAGTTCAGTTTTCTAGACACTACATAGAGTTTTGAAGAAACATTAGATGTTAGTAGATCTGCTTTTTACATTTAATGGTGCAAGTTAAAAGGGAAAAAGCATTGTATAACCAAAATAATGCATTCATGTAGCTTCTTCCTCATAAAATTTGGCAGCAAATGCTTTTATTTTTGACAAACAGCAATTCTAATCCTGTTGCAATGAGTCCTGCTCAGTTGGTGATATCATTCGTTTCAGGTCTGGACACTTTCCTGCCCGCTCCTCCAGCTTCATATTTGCTATTCATTGATTTACTTTCAGTCCACTAGCAATAACTGGGTTTGCTAAAAATATCACATGGTTTATGAGTTGGTTAGTGGTGATGATAAAGCAGAGGGAATCAATGCCTGCCAGCACTTTGCACCCACTCAGGAACTCCCTGGGATGTGTACATCTGGAGTGTGAACACTGAGATCTTCCATTTTTGTGGGGGCTGAAGGGAGGATCAGGGTCTAGCCAAGCAAGGCAGGCAGATCCTGCTGGCAGATAGGAAGCTCCCTTCTGCTTTGCATCTCCACAAGGGTATGTTATGATAAAAGCTTCTCCTTCTTGCTGTACGATTTAACGTTTTAAGTCCTGATTCTGAGACTTTGGGCACCTTTTCTTCCTGTCTGCAATCCCAGGGAGGAGTTCTCGAAATACGTACAGCATGTACATCTTCACAGGATCAGGGCACAACACAAAGAAGCCTGTGCTATTTAGTCTTCTGCTATATGCAAGCCCAGAGCTTTATACTATAGGGCACACACCATATAAAGAATACAATTGCGTATTCCCAACTGCAGCAATTAATTTGAAGTCAGTAAAACTATATGTATGATTTAGGAATGGTGAATGCAGCCTTGAGAAAAGGTTAACATCAAGAGCACTCTAAGAAAGCTAACAGGACGGAGTTGCAGGCATATTTTCTCAAAAAAAGCAATTAAAAATGACATGATGTTAGAATAAGTCAGTCAAGAAAGAATAACAGAACATTCACCTGCAAGCAATCTCACGAGACTGGTCAATGCTCGGAGAAAAAAAAGCTGTCTCACAAATTGCCCAGAGTTTAACTTGAAGTCCATTTGGTAATTTTGTAAACACTGCTGCTTCCGTTTTGCACTGACATGCTATTGACAGTATGACTCGAATCCTGCCAGGAAGGAAGTATCAGGTTTCAGGCAGCTTTGGGACGCTTCTCCAGTCAATCTTCACCTGAAGGGCTTTGGCAATAGTTACTGACAGAATGGTGCAATTCAGGCTCCATGTGAATGAGACCTAGCATTTCAGGTAAGTGTTTGAGAACATGGTAGAGTTGGTGCCCACAGCCTGTTCAGGTGAGGTTGCGCTCCCTTTTACCATCCTCCACCCAAGGGATTTCATTTATCCTGCACCAACCATTCTGCAGCACCAGCTGACAGCAGATTTCAGCTTCCCAGTCAGCATTGCCCCTGATGTGGATTCAGGCAGACAAGCTGGGAGCCCTTCATGTGGAACTAGGGCTAGTGTCTGCAGCTCAGCTATCCTGCACTGCCCTATCCTGCTGCCAACCATCCCCATTGTTTTATCAATATCGTTTCAGTCACTGATTCTCCCACTGGACATAATTATGTCCTTACTAATGCCGTAGGCTGCTTATCACACATTCCTTGTTTTGAGCTAAATGGTTTCAAACAGAAGGCCCAGTGCTGTGGTTTTTGAACATCTTTCCTGCTGGAGCAATCCTGGAGCAATGCTGGAGCAATGCAGATTGCTCAGGATTTGAGGAAAGAAATTCCATATATGATATTGGAAACCATACGCCTATACCACATTAACATTGCAGGCAGGAAGGCACCTTAGGCAACTGGTGCTCAATGCTGAGCATACCCTATATAAAGAAGAAACTGCTTCTAGCCTGTTTCTGGAGCACTAAGGACTGGGAATCCTGGTCAGATCATTTTGGATTACACACAGAAACAATTGCACATGGTTATATTAAATGCAGGCTTTTGCTGGCATTGGTCTACTAGGTCTATATGCTAACTTTGAAGGTTAAAGTAAGTATTTTGTTTCAGAAGACCATAGACAGTAGTTTGAAAAGTGATCTGAAACTCACCAGCCCATCAGCATCTATCAGGCCCTGGTGAGAACAACAAAGCATGATGCAGCTCCTGAAGGTGCCTTCATCACTGTGAATGGGATTGTTCTTAACAGAGGTGCCTCAGGAGGTGTGTAGCTTGTTGTGGGTGAAAATGGGCACCCAAGGAGCACAGACAGGTCTGGGACATGGCTGGAGCTGTGCCAAAGCCAGCAGAGTCCCGCCAGTGGTCTCCAAACACTTCCAATCAAGTCAAGGCACTACCACACTGGCTGCTCAAGGCAAACCTTGGGTCATGGCCACCCACTGCATTTGTCACCTCCACACAGAGCAAGTAGGACACGCTCTTTGAGGAGCATCACTAGAGGCTTCTCTATGGGTTCAGCTCAAGAAGGGGAGCCTGTTTATGGTTGAGTGGTGCCTGAGAATGCATCTGTGCTGTGAAAACCGTTCTAGCCATCCAGTGACTTGCAGTCCATGTCTAAATGTAACTCAAGGGACTGCATTTTCATTTCAGCTCCCATCTTTAAGACAGACACCTTTTTTTCCTTTTTTTGAAAATTTCTTTTTTAAGCCTTCCTGCTTTCTTTATTTATACCTCAGGTACATGTGGTATGAAGGACTAATCTTAAACATTTACAGCCTGAGGTTGGCTTGCGGTATTTATTTCAACTTATTATATATTATAGTATGTTTTTGATTATATATGACAATCAATTTGCTGGAATTTATAGCTCTCTGACTAATATGCTTTCATGATGTACTTGCCCTTAATTTGTGGATTTTATGGAGAGTTTATTGAGGTTGGACTTCCCGCTTCTCTTTCCACTTGCTCTTTCTTTTTAAATTTCAATATGTGTAAATGCATGACAGAGAGAGAAACAGAGAATATGAAAGCTTAACAGTCACAAAAAATGATAGATCATTTGTTTCACAGATTAAACTCCCCAGAGCAGTCCCACAGCAACCTTTCCTGGGCTCAGAGGTCATTTGGTAGAGATGCCCTTTACCTTTGAATTTGGTCCCCCAAGGCACACAAAATCTTTAGAGCATATGCAGGACCCAAGTCAGGAATTGTACCCCAGTATCAGCAAAGAAGAAGAGATCAAGAATTAGGGTGGCCCCACTTGGTACAGGCTGGGAGTACATAGCTGGATTTAACCCTTTCTGGTAGAGTACATTCAGCATCCTCCTCTCCACGTGGTTTCTCACTACTGCTCAGCTCCCCACCTGTTTACAACCACCCCTTCTGCCCTTGGCATATATTCTGAGATCAATGAGAGGCATACGGGAACAAAAGAAAGAACCCGGACTTGCAGTCTAGGCCTGCATTTTGAAGTTCTTCTTGCACTAAGCACTTTCTAATTTAAACCCTTCGGCTATAGGATTTAGGTAGATCCCAAGCAGTGTTTGTTTGATTTTTCAGACCAGAGAGAAAACATTTAAAGTTCTCAGCAAACAGGATTTGACACAGTGCTGAAAGGTAAGAAGGCAGGGGAAAGGGGGGTTCAGCTCAGCATCCTATCTCAGGTAACGAACATGCAAAGCATAGTAAATAGGCCACAAGTAGAGGCAGATTGTGGCAAGGAGGAGGTAAGAAACTCACTGTGAAAAGAAGAGAGACCTCAATTAGTTCCTCCCCAGGCAGTGATTGCAGCAGCAGTGACTGAAAAGCGTGTAACAGCCATGGCATCTGAGTCTGCCCGGAGTACTTTCCTGTGCAGGTACCTTTGCAGGGACTGTCTGGTATGAGATTAAGCTGGACACATCAAAGAACCATTGAGGCAGGTAATGTTGTGAGCTGTAGGGAGAGGATGACATAAGATGACACCTGATACAAGAGGAGGTGAGACCTACTGGAGCCTAAGGCTGAGCTCTGATGCACTGCCAATGGGTCAAGAAGATGGAGAGAAGACAGAACAGAGTGGACAAAAGGTATTTCCCACTCACCAATGCAGGGGGTGTTGCATTAAGCCAGGTATGGAGGACAGACCTTAAGTCTTCCTTCTGATCTTTCTCCCAAGGTTGTCATTTCATGTGACCTCAGACAACTGGGGAGCTGTAACCAAACTGATGAAAAAAAAGAAAAAAAGGAGGAGAAATTCCCAGAAAGGGGAAGAAGTCTAAGTTTCATTAAAATGTAATGGGACTGAAGCTTCTTTGTGACTGAAATGTTTATAACAACTTTACAATAGGTATCTTCTAACCTTAGAAAGCATGCAAAATCCAAAGCAACCTAAAATTTAGAAAGAAAACCAGAATTGCTAAAGAGCTAATAGAAGGAGTCTCTACGGTATAAAAATGCCTTAACAGAAAAGATACACAATCTTTTTTTAAAACTGTACATAGATTTTCAAATTAATTTCTGTTCAAAGTTATTCTACCTCTGCAGTGTTTTGCAATGGCACCATCACTGCTAAATATGAGTGGGCTTTTCCCATAGCCTTGTCACTGCACGCCCTCCTCACCCAGACTCCCTCCCTTTCAGGATAACTCTGGTTTGAGATGCTGGTCTTCCCATTAAAACAACAGGAGTCATCTGAAGAATTCAGAATTGTTATTAGTCTAATTCAAGGTTCATCACCTGCTGCCTTTTGAGAGGGAAAAGGGGGCAGCATCCACATGGGGGAATTTCCAGGGGTTGTCCACATATTGCTAAATGCCTTTTGGCCATGCACCGTGACAGGGAAGGGGGAAATTATGCGGTCATTGCCTTATCTCATGAACCTTGCTTCTCCTTTGCTGATACCCTCACTGAAAAGATTATATGAAATTACTAGACTCCACAAAGACTGTAAAATGCTTTACTTGACTCAGAAGAGGGATTACGTGTATTTTACCTTACGACACTATAGATCTCATGACACCACAAACTGGGTGAATATTTTGGGACATCTGCACTTCTGAGCTCCTGCCTCAAGCTATTCCTCATTATTTACTGCTAACTAATGAGCAGTCAGGTGGCTGATTCTTTTAACAGAGGGCACCGTTTAGACTGCTGTATACCCTCGAGCACCATTTACCATCTCACACTTTGGTCTGGGCTTTTCATTTAAGCAAATATCTCCCTTCCTTGAAACACTGCTGGATATAACAGATAGAGAGGCAGCCATGTTCCAAAATAGACGTATTTCTAAACATTTCCAGCTGCCTTTAGGGCCCATATAGTATATGAGGTGAGATACTGTGAGGTTTCACCACACAGTAAAGAGCAGCCAAAGGGCATTTTCTAAACTTTTTTTTCCTACTGTCTTCCATTTGATGAAAGACTTGTGGTTAAACCTTTATCTTCTATAAACATTTAAAAGTAGGTTACCTTTTATTTTCACGTCTCACTTTTGTTTCATTAAAAGACAGGTTTTACTACACTAATTCAGGTGATTGATACTTTGGATCACCTTCAGAAAACAGTTGTTAATGATCTGTATCTATGTCTGCATTCCAGCACAGATGTGCGCACAGATGTATTTGTGTGCAAGATGCCCACAAAGCAGTGTTTCTCTCTGATGGCATTTTTTCTTTGCTTTGACATAAGACAGCTCCTATGCACATGGTATGGAAACCTCTAAGAGCAGGGGTTTTTGTCAGATTGCTCTCGTTCTCTTCTCCTCCTCCCACACCCTAGCAAGTACCTCCATGCCATGCCTCCATACTGATATTTTTTTAAACATTGGACCCTTACTTATTCCGTGGCAAGGATATAGATGTTGTTCATAACCAGGATAGTCCCCACATTAATTAAAGAAAAAAGAAAAAAGCCTTTTCCTCTGCTTTCTTTGAAGGACTTGGCTGTTACAGTTGGTATTCCTAAATTCTCTCTGAAAATTCCTAAACCAGCCTCATGATTGAGGAAAAGAGGGACAACACAGAGCCTACAGGTACACAGGCATTTTCTGTCATTTTAAATGGTTATGGTAGCTAATGGTGCTTCAAGCCCACACTGCACAAAAGCTCAAGCAATGGCTGGTGTTTGCGCTGGCCATGCCATCACAAACCATGGCTGAACTGCACGTCTAACAGGCAACAATGGAGAATCTAAAATGCACATGGCTGATATTAAGTATTTACTATTAATAACACTCACCCAATCTCCCAGTGAAGAAACTGTGCAGCAGTTGCTGTCACTGTATTTTGAATACACAGGTTGAACAGGAAGGTGATATTAACATTCAAGTAATGCCTAAAATGTTTCAAAAAATTAACACCAAATAAAGCTGCACATCTAAATGAACATTAATTCCTCAATGGAGCAATAGATATCAATTTAACAGGTAAACTGTTAATAAAACTGAAGCTCATACAGGAAAGGAGGAATTAGTAAAAAAGCTCAGAAAGCTACAACAAATATTAAATCTCCCTTGTCCTTGAGGTTTGGGTGTCTCTTTTTACTTGGCAACAAGACCTAAAATTCAAGAGATGCCAGAAAAGTATGAACTTATTTTAAATGAGCTGTGGAAATCTCCTGCTGTCCTGTGTCTCTCTGTCTGAAGCTATGACCTTCCTGTCCTAGTGTCATGTGTCTGATCGTATAAAGAAATAATTCATACTACACTTCTTACATTTTACATATTAATTGATTAAAAATATCTCATATTCCACTTCACTTCTTATTTAATTTGAGTCTAAACATACAGTGTTAGCAAAGTATTAGGTTTTTTTAAACCCAAGAGTTTTTGCACGTTCACAAAACAGTGAGAAGTTGATCTGGAGGAAACAGTTACTGGTGCAGACAAGAGAAATTACATTGTTCATCTGTTAGAGAGATTCCTACCAAAAAGCATGAAGCATACAGAAATGCGGGTAAAGCAAAACTTCTGAAATACCCTTTAAATTAGAACAAGTCTGCTAGGAGAGTATAAAAAAACTTGAAACAAGCAAACAAACCCAACAAAACAAAAAAGCCCTAAATGCCCAAATCTTCTTGAAAGAGGTCTGTGAACTGAACAGTTGCTTCGTTTTACTGAACTCAAATAGTTCTCTTAAAATAAAAGAAAAATTTCAGGAGAGTAATTTCCTAAAAGAGGCAACTTAATCTGCTGCACCGTTAATTTAAAAGAAGATTCTGTTCCAAATATGTGTCCTTAAAACTATGAAAACCAGATCAGCATTTTCTTCTCAGTAAACTCATCTCTCTTTCAAATATTCCCTTCATGCCAGAATAATAACTCAAACAATGGGTGAACCATGATCAGAAAACACAGGAAAAAGAAAAAAGACAAAATTTAACCCCAAGACACAGCAGACAGGTGTTTCTGCAAACAAGGCCTGGGATTTAAAACATCGGTCCCAGAAGCAGCAGCATGCCTTGTGCTGGGAACTTCTATTTTGATTAATTAATGGCACTTCAGTCTCCTGAACCTTATTTTGAAAGTCTTTGAAAAGCCTCTTGAGGGAGATACAGATTTGTCTTCTGAAAGAAAAGGAAGCTGCAGATTCTCTTCCTCACTACTGATTAACTTCATCAGTTCAAAATCTTTAGTTACTGGATGTTTCAATTCATCACCAGACTCAGCCAGGAGGGGCTACAGCCCATTCAGTTTAGCAAAATGTGGGCTGTGGGATCTATAGAATCAGCAAGGACTGGTCTTGTCTTGGGCTTCGGAATTTTACTGTAGTTTATAATCTGTCTTGGCAGAAAACACTCTAGAAGAAAACTGTCATGACCTTCTTCATAATTAAGGAGAAACCTGTTAGTTCAGGATGAAAAACACCCATGAAGAATAATGCGGATTTTGGTGAGACATACAAAACAAAACAAATAAAGTCTGGCTATTTTGATTTCTTTAATCTGGTAATTCCTTTTTATCTGAGATGACAGAGTTTGAAAAAAATAAAATACAAGGAGAAAAAAGGAAAAAAGCTATCCAGTGATCCATATCATTCAGCAACAAGAGAAACAAAAGTGCTGCTAGTCAAATTTATGAGCCTTGAGAGATCTTGGTTGAAGTCAGTAGAGAAATGCCTCCGTTAAACACCCTTCACTCTCCAATTAATCCCTAACTCCTTTCCTCCCACACTTAAAGAACGAGCTCAAAATATCTGTGTTATTGTGAGCACAAAGTTTATCTCTCCCTCTTGCTTTTTTTTTTTTTCTTTGGTCTTTTGGTGCTGATAACTGATATCATCCTCAGACACTGCAGTTGAATACAAGAATATAAGTATTGGCAGCTTTCAGACTCACCTTTTCATCAAAAGTTTGATGGGAAGAGGGAAGCGAACTGCTGAGCTATTCTTAATCTATCTGAAGGAGATTTTTCATGAGAGCCTGACTCTCTGCAGAACAGCTCACATCAGCTCTAATCGCAACAAGGCCCGAACATCCATTACATGATTTTAACACACACACACGTCATGCAGGTGCCAAGGTAGAGGAACACTTGAGAGAAGATTAGAGCAAAATGTGGGGAAAGAGTAAAATGGCTGCAAACAGGGATGCACTCTGACAGTGGATTTCTTGTCTGACCCAGCCAGGAGAAAGAAAGTGCAGCACCTACCACTTACTAAAGCCATGCTCCTCTCTTCATGCAATTCAAATGCCTTTTTACACATTCTTAGCTATACAAAGGTTTATAACATTTCGTAAACCCCTTTTTTCCTCTTCTGCATTCAGTTCTAAGGTTCCTGACTTAGTTTTTCAGGAAAATTAGCAAAGAGCTAGCTTCTGCAAAGAATACTATGGGTAATGAAATTCTGCACTAAGCTGAGCTCAGAACCTGCTTGGTACTTTGTTTATAAAACAGAAGAAATACTGTTCATCTCATTTACTTTTTGTTGACATCAACTTTTTTCCAAAAAAATCCCCTACCTAGTACAGAATATGCTTCCTATTGAAATACATGATCACAAATGGAAATTATACATTTCTGCTCGTGTCTAGATTTGATCTCATGCTGGAACTTATGCTTCTGAGCACAAAAGCCTCTGACCAAGCAGCTGTCAGATAAA
Source organism: Pachyramphus minor (assembly GCA_013397135.1). Classification (NCBI taxonomy): domain Eukaryota; kingdom Metazoa; phylum Chordata; class Aves; order Passeriformes; family Tyrannidae; genus Pachyramphus; species Pachyramphus minor. The sequence goes on from VYXB01010497.1 coordinate 191,637, forward strand.
CATCACTGATTCCTTGCAGACACACATAGAACTACAAAATAAGCTAAAATAGTTGGCTTGTCTGGTCATTACTCCAAACCTTTAGTTTTGCATCAGTGATTCCCAGTGATCTTCATTTCCACAGTGGACCCAGTACTATCAAATGTCAAATTTCTGGTGTCAAGTCATTAATCAAAACTAAAAAGCAGTTAGTTTTTTAAAAAATTGGCTTCTATCTAGGGTTGTGTTAGGTCTTCTTGAATGGATAGTCTTTCAGGTTCCTGGTTGTCATCAATCTCCTTTAGAAACATCTCTTCAAAGAAGCATTTTATTAAGATACTGCAGTCTTCATCTCTCATGATTGCTGATCTTTACTGGCTTTATAATATGACTAGGAATTCATTCTTCCCTGTTTAAGAAAGGAAGAGATTCTGCATTTTTTGTTCACAGAGAAGTGAGGCTGTAATCCTTGAGCTGGAAAAGCTGTTGGCAGTAGCAAGGCCATATGAAGGCTCCATGTTGCCAGCGGGAAAAGAAAAGTGTTAACATTAGTTCTGTCATAAGGTATTAAACTAATTCCTTATTTCAGACCATTGCTATCCTGCTGAAAGGCCAAAGCAGCTCAATTATTAGGCATGACAAAAGTCAGCATGTGTTGCATTGAAGAAAAGCCCTGCCATACTTTGCTGCCCTCCTGGAACAAACTATTGACTTGGTGTGAGAAAACACAGATGTGGCTGCTGAGGAGATAACCCAAGAAAGGCAACTGTGTTCCCACCTTGGAGCCAAGTCTGATGAAGAAAATCGCGAAAATGTGCCAGCCCTCCCCTTTAGCAACAGCCCCGAACTACACCCCACCCTATTACACATTTTGGATCATCTCCACAGCAAGCTGCAGCACAAAAATCCCAATGTTAATAGCAGGCAGAATCAGTCCTTTTCTTGTCCCTGTCATCAAAGGTAGCTGAAATGCCCCAAGACATTTTTCCTGTGGTTCTGAACTTTGTCATGGGCAGGGGTGGACAGGACTCACACTCAGTTTGGCCAGCAGAAAATGTGGACAACAGAGAAGAAACCTGTGTCTCTGCAAAGAAAAAACTCCTTTGTAAAAGGTCAACTGAGCATTGACTTCTACCAGAGTCTAAACAGTTGCCTGACAAGGTGGTGCTTGCAGGCAGTGGCTGCAAGGAAACGTTGGTGTCACTGCCCAATAGGTGAGACTCCAGCCTCAGCACATGAATATCCCATCACTCTGTGGCTGGCCTAGAGTCTGCTGAAGTCAAAGGGTGCTGAAGTTGCAAGTTAAATGCAAACTGCTTTCTGATATTCTAATCGAGATAGCTTAAAGTCATGAATGGTTTGCTAAAATTTCCAGCACATATTTCCCAGTTAATTATTGATTATTGCACATAAAAGTTTATATAGTAATGCATGGTGGTCACGCAAAGTGATACTTATGTTTTAAGACAGACAAACACATTTGGGCTAGGAAAATTTTGTCTCATTTCGAGTCACATTTTTGAAGACTTATACATCAGTTTTCTCCCTGAGAAAAAAACACATACAGAAGTGGAGTCATTAGTTACACTCTTTGCAAGTGCATGATTTCCACTTCTCTCTACCTGCTGAGACAAGCACACAAGTTTCCACGTTGTTGAATGAAACCACTTGACATAAGCCTTTCTGGCAGAACTCCATCCATATACAAATAAAAAGCTCTGTCTCATTTAAAGCGAAAAAAAATAACACTGTTTTTTAAGCGATTAGTAGCATATATGCTATTAAAAAGCATGAGTTCAGATTACATTTTTAAGACACTGCATCTGCAGAGTAATAAGTGACACCAGACTGCAATTGTATTTTAAAGCCTAATGACACCACCGAAACTTTGAGAGCTCTTCCTGTCAATCCCTCCTCTGGGCAGCATCAGAGACCAACAGGGCTCTGACACTTCCACATGGACTATCTTGAGGAAAACAACACTTTCAGTCCTGTCTATCTGCTCTGTTCTGCCGCAGCTTATCTTCAGAAAGGGACTGTTTAACCAGCATTTGTCAAGCTCTGACCTCCTGCAACAGGGGCCCACTAGCACAGGTACAATCAAAATAATGCATTAGTACATCTAGGCAAATGAATTCCTCCTTTTCCTTCAGCGGTGTCATCTTGGCTTGTGCACTCCCTTAGGAGATGCTAACAACTGGCAGCTCTGCTCAGGGAGATCACTGATCTAATTCATTTTTCCTTCTCCCTTTAGGGAATGCTATCACAATGCTCTAAGATCATTGCCTTGTACATCTCACTCCCCTCCCCTGATGAAATGGCTCTGAAATGTCACCACCTGATCTGCAGGAGAAGCTGCACCCTCACAAGCCTTTCCATTAACTATTCCTGTTGACAGCTCCTTGTTTCTTCAGCAATCTGTCTCTCCTTACCCAAGGGGATGCTTCTACAGGACCTTCGCGGCTGGCTTTTAGCAGCCTGGTAATCACAGCTCACAACATACTGGTTGACAAACTCCTGTTTTGTTAATATTTTTTCCTTAACACTAGCTTTTCCATGATGCTGCTCAGCTTTAACTTAGGGACACTGTTTCTATGTCTCAATGTATCTAGGGCTTAGTAGGAACAGATGTGTTTGTAAACCTAAATACGCCACTTCTGAGGCCTCAAAGTGTGCTATTTCATCTCATTTTTGAGGCATTTGAAATGTTTTCACAAGATCAAGAGGAACTTTACAGGTTTGTGCTTGTTCTCAGTGTGTATTTGTTCAGCAACAGTTCCTTGTAAATGGCTGATTTGGGGCTGTATTTAAACAGGAAAGCATCTCAGAACAGCTGGATAGGAAACATCTTACCAGAAAATGCAAAAAGTCACCTGGAGTAGTTGCTTTCTGAGGCCACCAGCCTCTCCTAGCAGGCTAATGTGAACGTTGTCTGGAAAGCCACAATACATAAGAAAATAAAAGGAAGCTTGCGTTTGCTATTGTTGCTACAAAAGGTGGCAATTTTCTGTGGCATGTAATATTTCCTGCCATTGTGTTTGTGTGTTCTTCCACACTGCCCCCTCTCTTTGGGATGACATGTCTATGACAGCTAAGAGAAGCACCATTTAAAAACCCTAAATATTGTATTTGTCTTCCTTCCCAAGCTGGCAGTTGCAGTGCGACTATCGGCCTTTAGACACGCGATGTGCACGGTATCCCACAGCAGAACCTCTTAGTGCCACCAGCAGCACTGCTGCTGGGCATCAACTGCTTTGATGGAACAGAGGACTGGTGGCTCTACATCTCTCCTCCTGATGAAGCAGAGCTTTCCTATTTCTCACAATAGGACTAGAATACTGGTAGCTTGTATGCCAGTGGAAAAAATACCCCTGCCAAGATAAGCTGTTCTCCGTCTTCAGGTAGAATATTCCCTTTAAAGATAATTCACCAAACCGAAGTTTCTTGGTCTATGAGAGGTTCACCAGAGTTTACACCTGCCCATGCCTAATTTTGCATTTTCCCATCCTAACCTACCATTTTACCATGCCAAATACACACTAGAATATTTACATATTAACACAGTAGCCTTTTGTGTTCCAAGACAAAAATGACATAGCCTTTTATGTTCCAGACCTTATTCAGGAGTATGCATTCATTTGCCATTGTCTAACATTTTCTCTTATCCCTATAAACATATAGTCAGATTCTGCATCATGGAAATGAAAGTGTTGGCCCTCTAATAAAAAAAAAAAAAAAAATTAAATTCCTTAAAATTGTGCTAAAAGGACCCATGAATTCACATACACTACAGAGTAATGCACGCACATGTTCATTAATTTTTGTACTCATTAAATGCATCATGAGTTTTAAAAAAATCTGTCATTGGAAACTATGAATTTATATAAATTCACAGTATGAAATGACTGAAAGTAGTGACATTAAAGGTATTTATTGATTCACTGTTATTATTTCATGACAGTACTTGTGTACATATATGCAGCTATATATATATGCTGTATGTATGTGTAAAAGATAAGCACAGTGCAATGAAGACTACATCTAAAAAAAAACTTGGCAGCTGTAGAAGGCAGGTGTTTTCCATGGCTCTCTGTGGAAGAGCACAGTGCAGTTAACGATGCTGTGAAAGGCTGCCTGTAGACCAGAAACATATGCATCAACAGAAGATTACAGCCATGACAGACCTGCGAGTATATGGGTAAAAACTCAAGGCAAAACATCAGTGCACTCCATATACTCAATCCTACATCTAAAAGCATCTTTAAACAAAGAAGTGGCTGTCTAGAATGATATACACACCGGTAACATGGGAGCTGCAAACATTGCTACTTCCGCTCTGGAATAAAATCAAAGGCCAAGGGCCAGATTCCTAAAAGGCAACGTTCAGTCTCCCACTTTTCCTCTTAGGTTACATCCAAGAGAAAGTAAAGCATAGGATCACATTCTGGTCTTCCAGCCGTATGAAAGACTCCATTGAAGTCAATGTGTAAAACTCAGCAGTTTTCTACCATGTAATTTTCTATATAACATTTGTGCCATTTCCCACTGGAACTAATGGCAGCCCTGAAAATCTCCCAGATCTGAGGCTTGCACTGCAGAGAGGATGCACAGCTGCAGAGGGAGCAGGATGAGTGGGAAGTCTTGTTGTACCCAGTGCTCCCCTGACACAGAACCCTGCCTTATGCCCGCTCTGCTACTGGACTTTCTGATCTGGGAGTAGGATTTGCCACTTACTATTTTCTAATACAGATAGATAGATAGATAGATAGATAGGTAGATAGATAGATAGATAGATAGATAGATAGATAGATAGATAGATAGATTAAAAAAAATGTGAAGACATTCACCTTGTTTAAGTAGCCTGACTAGCTGTGGTATTTTGCACATTTGACCCACAGCAGAGAATCGGGCAGTAAACTTATCAGGGAAACACAACTACGGAAAAGCAGTCCAGCCTCCCAGCCCAGGCTGCCTTGTCTCCCCAGGCTCAGCACTGCCCTCCAAAACCAGCCACTGCTCCTACCTAGGCTTAGCCCTGCCTTTTTATAGTCAAGGATAACATACTGCACATCAGAAGTGATGTACCATATGCCTGGCTCTCCAAACCTGGAAGCCAACAATAGCATGTTTCTACCAGTAACTGTTGCTCTTCCTGAAGAATGATAATATTTTCTTTAAGCTATTTTTAAAAATAAATAATCTGGCTCCTTCCACCAAAGTTACAAGCACCTCCCTCAGGAAACTATTTTCGACCCAGGAAAACAGAAAATGCAAGACATTTTCAGGCGGGTGGATTTTATTTAGTGTTCTGGCAATTTAGCTAAAGACTAGAAACTAAAGCCATATCATAACTCACATAGTTTCCTTCTGTTTACCTGTGTAGGGTCTAATCAGCTGTGCAACGTCTGTTGGTACTCTGGCATTATTGGCAAGACACCAAAATAACCATGTTCTGTATAACAAACAGTTGTAGTCTCCATCTCTCTCCTGGTCTCTCTGCTTCAGCTTACAAAGCCACAGCAAACCCTTCCTGCCTGCAAGGGTGGGAGTGAGATCAGAAAATGTCCCTTCAAGGGTGTGATAGAAACCAGAATTGCATGATTATGGTGTGCCTTGAAAAACATGTCTTTGGGTAATTTTCAATTCCTGTATGAAAAGAGCAGGATTAGATGATAAAAACTAAACCACAGTCAGAGAAGCAGAGTCGAATAGCAAACCATTTTGGACACAAACTCAGGAACACTCAGAGAGACCACTGGCTACACCCTTAGGATTTCTAAAAACACATCTATTGAAGCACTTCTTTAAAGAACAGATTTGTTTCCAGGTTTAGCGGGTACAAACCACCCTGCAATGTGTTCTATGCAGGGAGCAACTGCACCACTCCTGTGGGGTCTGCAATCAGAGCAGAGGCAGCAGAAGAGGACAGCAGCTGAGGTTTGGAAGTAAAGCGACTTCCTCAAGATCACACACCAGGCCAGAGCTCAAAGAAAGTCATGTCAACAGAGAGGGTTTTTTTACCTCTTGATTTTCCAGAGTTCATGGCCAAAAGCATTGTCAGTGCTGTTCAGATTCTGTCTCCTTTTTCTTTCAGCTTTTCCTTCCCCTTGCCTTCTCCCTGTTCCATACAGCAGACATTTCACAGCAGGCGAAGGATGTCCCAGTGCAGCGAAGGTGTTCCCATCCCTCGGAGAGCATCTAAGACCTCTGCAGCCCCACCTGGGCTTGACCCTGCTGTCCAGCCCTGCCAGCCTCTCCTCCTCTCTGGATGTGGAGATCAGACAGAGACCTCCAGTGGCTGCAAATCCAGTGTGAGACCCCACTACAATGACAGAGATGTTTGCATGGACAGTAACCTGCACTTGCCATATCCCCTGTGACTAATCATCTCACGGGTCCTGAGGAACAGGCAAAACAATGCTAAAGGATTACATATATCCTGAGGGAGTATGGGGATCTGTAAAGTGGACATACTAAATTTGTTATTTAAGGTCAGTAAAGTTAACTGAAGAGCAAAGACAAAGAATAGTGTCATATGCATGCATTTTGAATTTATAACTTTCTCTAGGTCTGGGGTTTTTTCTCTTCTCAAATGTTTCAAGACAAAAAAGGAAGAAAAAAAATCAAAACAGCTTCCTAAGAGGAGCGGCAAAATGTGCAGCATACATGAATGAGAAAAATTATGTGTTTTCCTGTTGCTGAAAAATATCTTACATACTTGGATTACTTCAGTTTTTCCTCAAAATTTATGCAGATGCTCCTGACTATTTCCATTTTATACTGATTAGCTTTTTCCAGGAAGCATTTTTCCCCCCCCAAACATTCCTTTCCTTCCTGAAGAAGCTTGGTTCACACTAGAGGATGCTTCTATCAGAATGAAGTCAGAGAGTTATTTTTAAGAGAAAAGTCTTGTATTGTAAGAGATTTTCCAAGACTAATGAAGAAAGTAGTTTGGAAAAAAAATCCCAATCCTATAAAAATATTTTTTCCTCATTTTTTTTTAATATAGGTTTTATTTCATTAAGGACAGGGGTAATAAATATGACTGCATATGCACAACTCACTCAGAAAATATTCCTATGAAATATTGTGAAAGTATTTCAGTAAGACAACAGTAAATATGAGCACAGAGTAACTCCCATCAGCATCAAGAACTTTGTCTTGTGCACTCAGTGCGTTGCTTTCTGCTTTGGACTGAGGTTACTCACATATGTGTTTGGTAGATCTGGACTAAGAGCATAAATCAGTCTGCGCAGGATTGACAGAACTTGCTGGGACTATTTCTGTCTCTTTCACAATGTCGTTATCAAAATTGCTTAAACAGTATTGAAAGAAAATCACATATATAAAACAAACACATCTTAAAAGAAATGAAGCTCAGTCAAAGACTTGGTGTAGTGAGTAATATGAGGAATAGAATTCAATAAAGAAATCATCATAGGAAATCTGAAAATTGAGATCTGTATAGCTTGCGATGATGTAAGATCAAAGAATATGTCTTCTGGGGCCTTTCTGGACTTTAGCTCAGACACCTGCTTTACACAGATGGATTAAAACAGTAATATAAATCTTGGGAACAGATTTTGTATCCTGAAATGATAACTAATAAAGGTGCATAGCATGTTAACTATATATACATAAATAACAATTTATTACATGCAAATATTTATAAGACCTACTGCTGCAAAACACAGGGTTTCTGGCTGCATGTCACAAAATCACTAAATATCCAAGTTGGAAGGGCCCCACAAGGATCATTGAGTCCAGCTCTCAGCCCAGCACAGGACCATCCCCAAGAGTCACACCATGTGTGTATCGTCCAAATGCGTGTTGAACTCTGGCAGGCTCAGTGCTAAGTTTTCCTTGACTTTACCAGTGGAAGATCAGGTCCCAGGTTTAAATTAAAAAGTAGTTAGTGAGATTGTCCTGAAGGAAAAGGAGCTCTTGGAGACAAGGGAGAGCCACTCAGAAAGGCAAGAAAGTTATTATTCTTCTAAAACTTGAAACACGGGTAAAAGTTCAGCCCTGAACTTTTAGAAAATCACTCCTGCATCCATCAAACTGCTGAAGGGCTAGAGCTCCCAGGCAAGGCTAGAGGTCCTTCTTTTTCCCCCTAAATAATGCATATTGCTGTTCTCTCATTTCACTGTTAGGCTCAAAACCATCACCATTAGTGACACCATCACCAAGGAACTGGGGGGACTGCAGGATGAATCATTTGCTTTCCAGTTAAAGTCACAAAACCCAACTTGCTTGTCCAGTTGTGACCGAAGTCTTTAACAAATTAGCAAAGAGCCCCATGCAGCAGTCTTTTAGCATGACATTTACTCCATTCCTTGCTAGTTATTTCCACGCACTACAACACCTACCTCTTAGGAACATCTTTGCCAACAGAGTCGGCACAAAACCACACCTGGCATAGCTTGAAATGGAAGAGATCTGCCAGGCTCCTGTAAGTCCCTGAAGAAAGTTAAAACAAACACTGAGTCAGTGCAGGACAGTTCTGCTTTCTGGTTCTTATACCCTCTCTTTGCTGCACAGAAAATTTATAGCCTTCAGGTTCCTGAACTAACACCTTCCCTGTTAATCACACTCACTGGTGATATGATATAGCCATAAAAATTATGTTCAACTGACACTGGTTTGGTTTTGTGTTTCTTACCCAAGTAAAACATGCAATGCAAAAATCACATTTCCTTATATGTTTTGGAGGTCCACAAGCATATATATTGCACACACATCCACACAGATGCGCAACTGTACACAGGAGCCATCTGCCACAATCAGTTTCTTAAATTTAAAAATATTATTAACTCACAGACAGGAAGGAGCCTCGAGAGTAAGGGGAAAAATTTGCTAAGATAATGACTTTTACTCTAAATAACCTGACAATCTCTCCTTCTTTGGCATTTTTAAATTGTTTAGAAATACAGAACGTGACAAGGCAACTTGCATGACCAGTGTCACCGGTTTAGAGTTTCTTCAAGCAGCTGAATTTATAATGCTGTAGGGTAGAATAACTTTATCTTTTATGCTTAGCTTATAACTATGGAAAATCCTTTATAAGCATACTTCCTCCTAGCACACAGTATCTATCCAATCTATCCTGAAGCATGAACACTGACCCATATTCTTCCTTTCAAAAATGGCAACAGTCCAAAGAGTTTTCCACTCCTACGGCTTTGGAGTTTGATTAAGTCCTGTGTTTAGAAGCTAATTTCTCCTAAATGTACCACCAAGATATTACAGTTTCTCAAAGAGAAGATGCTCATGAACAAGATCCACAGTCATGAACCATTTAGTTGCCTGCTGCATTTCTTACAAATGTGGATGGGAAAAGATAATATCATCAACGCAAGACACTTCTCATATGGTAATGTTACAATGCAGTACCAAGTTTTACAATAGTATGCATAGATCCATTATAGGGCTCCATTCAAGTTAAAGGGATCATTCAAAGACGAGGAGAGTGTAAAAGAAAATTGAGAAAAACAGTTTTTTTATCCAGCATGTAAGCGAGTCACAGCAGGGTTGCAAAAACACACCAGATGATACGGTCAGCAGGGAACGAAATAGCCAGCGTATAGTCCTTGGTGAGCCAAGATTATCCATTAATCTAAGATTGCAGAAAACAGAAAATATGATCACAACCCCTATTTGAAAGGAGGAGGAAAGTAGGGGGAAAATCCTGGACTCTGATAATTTCACCCTGTTCAGTGAACTTCTACTTTTTTGCTTAAATCATTGAAATAAAGAAAAAGTTTGCTGCTGCTGTTCGTTTGACTGCCCTGAATCAAAGGCATTGAGTAGATTTCTTCATGCTGTTCCAGTAAACACTTTAGTGACAACAACACTAAATTAGATATCTCAAGCAGCCAAAAACCTGATTAGCAGATACAGATTTTTATAAAAATATTTTACTTCTTTTTCACTTTAAAAAAATCCCAGCATTTTCTTCCACCAAATTAATTGTCTTCATTAATTGTGCTAAAATTAATGTTAAAATTTATAAAACCCAAGGGGTAATATCTTCCTTTAAGTTTTATTAAGACATTAATAGCTCTTAATGAGTTTTAAAACATTATTATGATTGAAAAATATTTCCATGCCGTTTTTGTATAACAACCTTTTGTTATTGAAATAGCCAGCTACTGCGCAGTACCAAGCTTCTGAATCCAGACTGAACTTGTAAGCAGCTGAGCCCAGAGTGAACTGAAGGTGCTCTGCACATTTCCAGCAAACACTTTGCACTCTTTAGGGTTGGGCTTTTATATTTGAAACAACTTAAAAAAAAAAAAGGAAGTTAGGGAAACATATGACATGAATGATGTCAACTGCGATTAAAAAAGACAACTGATTAGAAATACAATAGGATTTTAAATAAAAATAGGTTGTGGATCTTTCTAGGAGAAATAATAAATATTAAGAGCAAACTAATATAGATAGCAGGATTCACACATATGTCAGTAAAAACATTCCGAAAAAAAAAAATCTTACAGAACAACACGTTCCTACCCATAGCCAGATAAATCAAGTAATTTTGTAATTCTCACTCTCTCCTATACCCTCTTTGGAAGCTGTATGCAATTCTGCTAAATTAATCTCCCTGCATTGAAGGTTCAGTATGAGCTCTTTGGCACCAGAGCCAAATTCTGGTCTCAGCGACATGGCTACATTGCTCGTATAAGCCTGTGGAAATTTTATCAGGGAATCTGGTACATTTTCTGATTTTACTAGGCAAGCTGAGAGCAGAATTTGGCCCCACACAGGCTTAGTATATAACAGTTGGAGATTACCCAAGTGCCTTGATGCTTCTGGTACCAGTAGGCACCTTCCACTTGTATGTTTTTGCCAATTTTCAGTGTCAGACCACAAGGTTCCCCCAGAGCTTCCACCAGTGAAAAATTTTTTCACTCAGGTTGATGGGGACAAACTCATCCCCTTATCCTCAAAGGGGGCAGAATAGCATCTTTATGGTGCAATTCCTCACCTTCAGGTCCCCCAGCTCATCTCCAAATGCACTTAATTTCCTTCCCATTGACATCTCTGAAATCACTGCTGTCCTCTCAGATGTCATGACTTCTCCCACACAAGACCACAGGCTTCTGTTTTCTCACTCTTTGGTTCCTAAGGTTTCTTATGGTTTTCCTTTTCATATTTCTGTTCTTTTTATTTTCCAAGAGGGTCTACAAAGATTTCCATATCTGTTCTCTTTTGGGTTCTTTCCATCCTCCTGGAAGTTCAAATCTCATCCCACCTCTGCTGATTTTTACTGTATTTTTGAGAGATTCTCAGCCTCCCCCCTCCTTTTTTTTTTCTGTGTTTTCATATCTGTCAATGTCCCCAAACAAAATCTTCCTTGAATTATGATTTGCACAAGTTTCCATCAGGCCTCAATTAAGGCTGGTGCTCTCCCTGTATCACAGCTATCAGCTGCAATTTTTGCCAACACAAACAGGCAATACTGGCATACACCAGAGTCTTGTGGCATAATGAACTTCAAAATTGCAAACATCCTTCCCTCCCCACCCTGCCATTTTTAAATTTTATCTTATTTTATTTATTTATTCAGGCTTATTGACTGGCCTCTTAAGGATGCCTTGAGTTGAAGGTCCAATTTACTACAAGAAGCTTAGGGTCACTTTTTCAAAATAAGAGGAGTCTCCTGTAACAGACTCCTTATACTATCATTATTGAAACGAATTCCAAAGAACACAAAGTCCAGCAAGGAAATACAAGGCAAACAAATGATCATTTGTTAAAACTGACTGTTTCTAAGAAGAACACTTTTACAAGTAATACAAAAAGCAATGAAAAGGTACTCACCAGATTTTATTGAAATATCTCTGGGGAAAATCCATTAGAAATACATTTGCAATCAGTCCAGTGTCAAATTTCTACTGCAAATATGGCAGTCAAGAAGGTCAAGTTACCCAAGGCTGTGTAAGAGTGAAATGAGCAGTTAAAAGGGAACTTATGCCGAGAGTATTTTGCATACAATTTATGTCCTTTACTCTCTGTTAAAACACATTTTTCTTATATGTTACATGACATTATATTCACAATAATGGGCTACTGAAATAATGACCCATCACTGGTTTCCTTATCTCCGTGCAAACACTTCGGAATTGTGCTTGAATCTGATGTGCTGATTTGCTGGGAGCTGAGCCCATGCCAATAGGAGAGTTGCTGTAAATTGTTGGATGGCAGAAAAAAATATGTAACTTGAGATTATGAAGTGTCCTGCTGTGACATAAATGGGGTGGAAAGGCACTTAGTCCAGAGAGGGCCATAAATAGTTCAAAGCCAAAAAATGCCCAAGTAATGTAGATGGGTAGAAAGTGATTAAGGAAGTGACAAAAGTGAAGGTGGCTATCTAAGCCCTGGTGCTCTGGGGTTTCACAATAACGCTTCATCTGTGCTGCAGTGCACAGCCACAGCTGTGCTGAGATATGTATTTGGTGAACTGTGCAGTGAACGGGATCTATGAACTCTCCTCGATGTAAACCTCCTCCCCACACAGCATCTCTGGCACAGAAGTGCAACCCATACATGTGCATCTCTAGACTCATGTGATGTGTATGGTTCTGGAACCAGTGCTTGTCTGCACACCCATGAGGGAGGAGAGCCAGCATCTCTCACTAAGAAAGGCTATGCTGTGGTGCAGCACCAGCACTGCAGCAGAGCTGGTGCTCAAGGCAGCAGGTGGCAATGAACAGACATGTTCTGTCCCCTTCACAAGCAACATCTGGGAGAGGATCAACAGCTGGGTGAAAAAAATATAATGACAGAGACACGAATAAAATAAAAAGCCTAAAAAGAGATGGCATTAGGAAAACAGAAATGGAACACACACAAAAAATAAAAATTAGGGGGGAAAAAAGGAAACAACTTGCAGCCATCAAGAAGACACCAGTCAGAAACTTACAGAGAGAAAATGGTAACCAACCTCAGAGGACAGCCTCCAAAGACAAGACAAGGTCTCTGTAGAGGTCACAGAACAAAGAAGACACTGAAGCTCCCACCTGTTGCCTTCCACACACAACTACCACAGTCAAAAGTCTTTTGATATTGTGCATGGAGACTAATCCATAATGCCACCTACTTTGAACTTATTAATGTCACTTACTTTAAGAGAGAAGCACAGAAATGGCTCCTGTAGATGTTTTGTTTACTTGTTTTCAATCATAGTGTCTTCAGAGCACTTCATAACCATTAAATATTCCTTCTCACAATGCTCCACTGGAGGCAATGTAACAGTGCTATTTCCATCCTGCAGGAAGGAAGGCACAGAGGGTAAATGTTACTTGCCCGCACTTCATAGGATAGCTGAAGCAAAGCAAGGAAGTGAGCTCAGGTTTCCTATGTCTCCCCTTCACATCCTGCTTTGTCCTTTTCTACTTCTCTCTCATCCCTTATGAATGGGCAATGATTGGAAAGGTGCCATTTCTGTGCTCAGAAATACCACAATCATGAGGGTAAACAGAGAGCTACAGCTGAGTGCAGTCTCAGTTCCATTTAAGTCAATGTCTAACAGAGCTTGAGATTACTTTAGATAGACCTTACTAAATGTCCCAAGAGCCATGATTAATTTTGGAGAGAGAACAACTTCAACCAAAACGACCCCAAACCTTACTTTCCAATCAACAGTAAACCAAAGGTAATTAATTAAAAATATAGAGATAATAAATTATATTAAGGAAGAATAGATTGTAATTGGCAATAATTCAAAGTTATTAAATGGAAAATTAGATAAGAGAAAACATGGACTTTTGAGAAATATAGGATTGACGGCTATCAAGGGGAAAGCAAACAGAGGGCTTTTTGTATTTGTAAATAAAAAAATTAGTCTCAACATGTCTTTTATGTGGAGGGGAAAGTGTGTTGACACCATCAAAAAATAGTAGCTTTCCTGCTTTAATACTTGAGAGGAAGGATGATATACACACAAGGATGATAAAATACTGTTCAGGTAAGTGGTTAATCAAGCATGAATTTAACAGGTATGTCAGGGATGCAGCCCATGATAGCAAATACCAAAGTTAAACATCAGCTGGGAACAAGTTTTCAAAAATACTTTTTAAAATTGGACCAGATTTTGAAGCACCAGGTAAGTTCCAAGTCAGAAAGACTATCATACTGATATTAAACAAGCAGGACAACAAACTTAGATAAAACAGATAAATAAAGCCTGTGCAAGAAGACTATTTTAATTTTTAACTAGCATTATGAACATGATTGATAAAAAATGAAATTCTAGACAAAAAAAGAATATCTATGAACTTTTGTAAGTAATTTCAATTAGTACCACAAATATTTCATTAGTACTGCACATGATCAGTGGGCTACTTGGTAGCCCACTCATCCTGTGTTGAGGAGGACCTGCCATTGACTGGTTCAACAGGAATGTGTACTAACATGGATGATATTCAAATTATCATCAATAAATCAGTAATAGACATAAAATCTCTGCTGTTATAATGTGGGGGCAAAAGAAAACACATAGTATAAAGAAATTATGATGAAAATATGACAGTTTTATCAAGTTATCTGGATCATCTGGCTGACCAAAGGGGGCAATGGACACTTGAAAGCAATGATTGAAGCCAAGGAATAGAAGAGCAGGAATTCACTGCAAGATTTGAAGGGATTTTCTTACTTCCAGACTGTAAAAAGCATTTCTTGGTCTTATCTTAAAAAACTTCTAAATTGATTTTATTTAAAAATTTCTTTTTATACTTCTTTTTTTCTCTTCCAATTTAGTCAGTCTTTTTTTCCAGTATGGTAAGTGTGAAAATAATTTCTTTTTTCTACTTCTAAGGTTTTTCCAACAGAAATACCAGTGCAGAAACATTCTCTGGATATTGGAAATGCTCTATGTAAGTTTCATTTGGATACTCTTTAAGCACCTTTGTTCTCATTGTCCATGCACTTCTAATTTGGTTGGAATGGGATTTTATCGCCATGGTTAAGACTGTCAGGAATACCATTCCACTCCTCAACCTGAGCCACACCATTGTGTTGTGTGTGTGATCTGGGACTATCTTACAACCTCCTGTAGACCTAGCCTTATGGTCTTGAGGGGAAATATCATTTTATGGCTCCCTTCTCACATTCCTATAAGGAATTCACTGCAAATTGTCATACTCCTTTCCATTCCCCTCTTCACTCACACAAATGCCCTCTATAGAAAGATCATTCATCGCTTCAGAAAAATAATGAAATTTGGGAAATTAATGATTCTCATAATCTCATAACAATAGTGTTTCCATTTCTCTCAGTGCTTTAATTTTGCTGAGATGAAAAAAATCACAACACCCTTGCTTCCTCAGAAATTGATCCTGCTGGCAGCTAGTAAGTCTGTCATCCCCACTACCTTTGAACATCATCCGTATCATCCGTACTGATACACGCAATCTCTTTGCTTTCCATAGTTATGCCCATATGTTCAGATGCTAAAGTTTCCTTCAAACTTGTTATACAGACAAATAGTGCATGAGATGAAAGCAACATCTTAATTTGTAGTGTCACCGACACATTTTCTGCAAGAAAATCTTCACTGAACCAAAAATTCCCCATATGCTTCTTTATATTGATTTGCACCTGCTGTCAATTCTGTGCCAGCAGAAATACCTGAAAGGGCTATAAAGAACAAGCATAGGGTTTCTGGTGCTACCAGGGCCTTCAGCTGCATGTCAGAGGGACTACCAGCTGCCAACCACCCAGGGACAGGTTTCAGCATTCTCTTGCAAACCCAAGGCAAGCTATTGCAGGACAAATTGATGAAGCCTGACCAACGCTATTTCAGTGTTTCTCGAGTAAGTAAATATTAGACAGATCAGACACGTGTCTTCAGAGAGAGTAGGACTATCTGAGTACTAGAGGATACTGTAGTCAAATAATGAAGCGACCTAAAACCAAAGCTCTCAATAAGGCTCAGCAGAATAGCAATCACTAGTGATCTGTCCTCTGTGGAAAGAGCTCTCAGACAAGGAGACATCAGAACAAGCATCTGAAAGCCACAAGCTGCAAGAAGCAGTAGCAGGCTGTGCCAGGTAAGTGCAAAGTTTCTGTTTTCACTGCTTTCCCCAAGACAAACATCAAGCTGTTCAGAAAACAGCTGTGTGAGCCCAGGAGTCTGAGAGAGGTTTTCCTCATCCCATGTTTGAATTCCTGTTGTTAAGCACAGGGCAAACACGCAACAGGAATTCAAAGTCAGGCTGCCTGACCCTGCTACACTTGCCTTTAGATATTTCTTCCTTCTCGGTGTTGGGAAGAGTGTTTGCCCATTATGTGCTGCTGGATGTGTACAGCAACACCTCTGTCTACTCTCAATATGGTGAATATGCAATATTAGACATAGTGGGCATCTCTTTTCAAAAAGAACATGTTGATTCAGAGGTCTTGAATCACAAGTTTTTGCTTTGTCACACTGACAACCTTTGGTGACACTACCACAGGTTTCTGATGCTTCGTGTAGTCTCATGTCAGTGGAGACAACTGCATCCTTCACTAGCACATTCTGCCCTTCTGCTGTGATAAATATCTACCAGAATCTGATCCTACAATCCTTTTCAGCAGGTGCTTTATTGTGTTAACACCTATTCGTATGAGCCTGGAGACTGGGAATAATGTGGAGTGGTGGTTGCACTTTAGTGATGATCAAACCATGGCTCAGTCAGATCATGCTATACCTACTATATCTAATGAAAACGCAATCAATGAGCATGGCCTTCTGCTTGGATACACCTTATAGTAATGCCATCACATAAAAAGCAGAGTTATATCCTAGAACACATACATCGCTTCTCTTGGTCAAGTCAAACAAACTCACCTACTTTGCTTCAGGAGCCAGTTTTTCTTATACCATCAACACAGGCCACTTCTCTTGGTTTCTCTTTCTGGTATCAGAGACAGGCCTGAAAAACTTCCTCAAAGTGAGGAAGCATTTAAGGCTAGTAAAAAGCATTTTTGGCCTTTCTCTGAGGTTTTCCAATCCCTAAATGACCTTCATGTGTGTTTTCCTATACGTTTTCCTGTAACACTTTAAGAATCACTATCTAACTGGCTTCAAGCAAAACTTCTACCTTCAGGTCTAGGTTCAGTAGAATGGTATCTGGCACAGTCTGGTAAAAAGTTTCATTGCATTAAAATTTGGAAGTCCCATCCTCTGCAGTTTTCCAAGTTATTACTAACCACTAATTTTCATTTTCCAAAGACTGCCATGTGAGACTAACTTTCCTCTTAACCAAAAGCCATGTTGTTTTTTTCTGGTGTTACTCAAGTGCTACCTTGCCTCACCTGTATCCTGTATCCAACACTTATATTCAACACAGAATTTAAAATGTTCATTTACTCTCAGATGAAAGTCCTTTTTTGCTGCAACACTGCCTGTTGCAGTGCTCTATGAAGAGCTCCTTTGGTACTGTGTTTTGTCATCAACCACTAACGATGCTATGCTTATTCTGATATCCATTGCTTTCTGCTGCTTTTGGAATCCATGGTTTTTAACCTCAGATATCCTTTTATAATCCTGACTTTTTCTATTACTCCAGCAGTTACTTTGTGTCTTACCAAAAATACACACTACATCTATAGGAAGAAAGCCAGGCATTATAGCTGGATGGACCCCTCACATGGGAGAATCCATCACTCAGTTTAAATGCAGCCTTAGCTTCCCAAATGTAGCTCTTAACCTTAGATCAGTTACACTGATTTTTCACTTTTGTTTTCACAATCTCCATCATTCGCATCGTTCACATGGCTGGGAGGAGGGTTACAGTGGAATGCAGTGCTTCCCAAATGTATACTATACAGAGCAAGAGGTAGCTTTCTCTTCCCAAGTTAAGTTAAACCTATAAAAAAGATGAGAAAGGATGGCAGCACTAAGGCTATCTTCCAATTGCTTTCCCTTACCAGGGCACCTGCTGCCTAAAGCTCCAGCAAAGTGATGTTTAAGCGGCCTTCAGCTACCCTCCACATTTATAGGGAGTTTCCATTTCTGACAGGTCTAAAGAGCTCCATGCTTTCACTCAGGAATTTTGATAGTTCATTTTACACCTGGAGTCAGTGCAGGTGACCACGTGGTGCCCTGCAGTGCGACTGAACCGCTTTTCCTGTATCTGAGGTCTGACAAGTCCCCAGTTTGCAGGTTCAGCTCGAGAAGCTCAACTTCAAGAAGCTGTCACCAGAAAGGGCAGAATGCACTTTCTTCTCCTAATTAGTTTCCCCCACCAATTTCCATGCAAATCAGAGTCAGTTAAAAACACTAAGCATATCTTTAATACTATAGTAACTAGAAGTTTAATTACATAAAGCCTCACATCTGGGTCAACAAAACAGAAAACAAGGGCAGAACATTGTACTTTAAAAAATCCCACCTGAAGAGTCTAGCAGTGTTACCTCCCCACCCTGCCCTTGCTCTACTGCCATGTTAACTCCACTGGTCCAGGAATCCTAGGGTTAATTTTGTGATCTGGGAGGCCAATGAGATCGTGTTTTATTTAGAACTTGTTTTTAATTTTTAAGGCTTATTTTTAATGCAGCTTGTAAATGAATTCTAATTTGACCTCTAATTTGCACTAATGATCAGTACTAGTATTTACATGAACCAGATATGGGACAGTTCATAAATCTGGGGTCATTTTTTTTTTTTAATTATTTGCTCACTGGGACATATGCATAAACTACAGAACACTATAAACTATTAACTCACGTCTTTTTCCCTTTCCCAAAGCCAAAGTGTTGCTCCCTCTCCGATTAATTTTTAAAATCTTCTCTGAATCCATTCAAACTTTATCCAATGAGTGTCAGTAAGTGATAGTCACATTGAATAAATGCAGAATTAGTAAACCCTCTAATTCCAAAGTGTTTAACTTTGGAGCGCAAGAAGTTAAACACTTTCTTGCAACACATTGTAAACATGTCAATGTGTTTAACATCTTAAATGTGTTCTGTTCCCTCACGCATGTGTTTAGAAAAGAAACAGGTTATGATATTTAACTAGTGAATGGATATATGTGCTCATTCCTACCAACACTTTTTAAACACTTGTGGACACTTAAAATTATGATGTGTTTAAGATTTGAACATGTATGCTTTTCTACACTCCTAATCCAATGTTTGATGCATTTATTTAGAACAGCATGTTTTTACCATGCTAGCAATGCATACCACTTGTAATTAGCAGTGTTTGATTTTTCTTCTACTATTTATTCATTCTACTGAAAACTAGAATCCAATCAGGTACGGTTTTAACACAGTGTAAAGAGATTTTTCCCACTAGAATGAAATGATTGTACTAAGCTGAACCTGATCTCACTTGTGAGGTGCAGATGCAGCTACAACATTTAAAATTACTTTCTTTCTAAAGGCAAGACTCTGAACTACATGAGAAACACAGGAAGTTTGCAAATGGAAAGAAAAAAAGCAGAGAAGAACATCTGTAAACATTTTTAAGGAGGGTTTTTTAATTATGTGCTGTATAGTTGGATAAAAGTGTAAATTATATGGAAACCATAGAATCATAGAATGGTTTGAGTTGGAAGGGATCTTAGAGGTCATCTCATTCCAAAACCTGTGGCATGAGCAGGGACACCTTCCACTAGACAGGGTTACTCAAGTAAACCAACTATACTACTGAAACACATATGGGGTTACTCAGAGAGAAAATGGCAAAGCCCCATCCATCTTCGACTACTGCTTTACCTGAACTCTGCTCACCAGTTTAGCTGTGCTCAGGCTATTTCTAACGCTCCAAACCACCAAGCAGCTGCTAACAGCTGTCATTAAAAATAAAAAAATCCAAACAAACCAAATGTCAGCAATAAAATTCTATCTATCATTCCTCTAAATTAGCTTAACCTGAGGCCAAGCACAGGCAATGCTCAGAGCTTACACCCATGACATGCTATTTTAGGACTTGTGAATGTAAAAATGGGTTCTTTTTTAGTGTGATAATTCGAATTTCCCTGTAAAATCCAATTGCAGTGGTTGTCAACCATTTCCATATCATGATCCTGTTACAAAAAAACCCCAGTTTTATATCCCCACTCTTGCCTACTGCCTGCCCTTTCCACCCTTAAACCTGTCCACAGGAAAAAGAAAGCTACTCAAGATTCCCTGAAATATCTTATTAAGCCAGAAAAACTGTATTTAAAGTCCATCCAGCATTAGGAATGGACACATTACCTTCTATCATATGGAAAGGCAAAGTTAGCTAAGTTTTAAAGGGTATATAATGTGTCTGTCTTAATTCTTTTTCTTGTTCATGAACCAATAAACATGGATAATTCAGAAAGTTGGTGGGCAATTTTGAATTTTATTTGAGAGCCAGCCATCCCAACTTCATTCTTAAGTCTTTGAATTCCAGTTGTGCCAGTAAGCTCAGAAATCCCTGTATCATTGTGCTGAAGGCTGTACAAGGCCCTGAAAAGAATTTGCATCCACCTAGGTGTCAAATCAGAGACAGAGCACACCAACACTTCCAGTTCCCACTGCAGGTTGAGGGAAATGGAGCTCTGCTCCCTCCTGACTTTTTGTGCCATGTCACCCTGCAGAAAGGGAATGGTCAGGCAATTTACAAATGCAAAAGAAAACAGAAGATGTGTAGATGTGGCACTTGGGGACACAGTTTAGTGGTGGACTTAGCAGTGCTGGGTTAATGGTTGAACTTTGTGATCTTTGAGGTCTTTACTAATCTAAATGATTCTACGGTTCTATGATTCCAATGTACTCACTTGTATCAGCAAGTGTAAAATGCACATCCCCACTTCTGAGACATCAGCACGAGTTTCACCCAGCTCTTACAGAGTGACTACCCAGCCTTGGCACAAACAGACCTTCTGGAACTCTTCAGCTGGTGTCCTGCCCTGCAGAGAGAGAACCATGCAAGAACATGCAGGCACTTGCCAACCTCGTCCCTGGGCATGACAGCAGCACAGAGCTTTCCACAATTTGCTTTTATTGACAAGGAAATAAGTGTGATGGGGTTCAGTCACACTGTAGGATACACAAGTTTACTGTGAACAGAATACTGTTTAGTATTCAAAGGCAGTTTCTGAAAATTTTTGGCCTTCATTTAGGTACCAGCCATGTAAAAGTTCAGTGCTAGAATCATTTAAGGATTGAATGCCAGCTGCATTTTTATTGGCCGTCTGTGACTTCAAAGGGCTTTTCCTTCACTAATGTCCAGACAGGTAGGCTGCCCTGAAATCTCTCTGCCATGTTGACTTACAGATTTTGAACTGATATTATCTGCAGACTTATGCCTGAAAACGAACATTAAACATATTGGGGCTGAAATATCTTGCAGGCCAGCTAAAGTGCTGACACTTAATCAGGCAGGGGACAGTTCATCTGAAAACATATAGCAAAGATGTTCTTTGTAGTCATGCAAACCTTCACTGCTTGTACTTTAATCCCCAGACTTTAGGACAAAAACTTCAGAAAAGCAGATACATTTCTGCTGTGCCAAGTTTTTATTCGTAAGAATAGGGAACAATGAGGAAATTCAGTTGGATGTTTAATGTATTTTTCAGTTTCAACAACCTGGTCTTTACTACACCATTTTATAAGAGCCTTTATCCCAGCTCAGGACCCCATTTGACTGGCTGCTGCTTTGACATAAAAAGAGACAGGTCTTACTATGGAGAGCTTGCAATCTGAGGTGCAGAACAACACATCAGTGTAATGTTTCAGATACCACCTGCCCATAGGGTTACAGCCAGAGTACTGTAAAGAAAGTTTTGCTGCTGATACCATATGACAACAGTCATCTTACCGTACAAAAATGGATGGGTTCTGTAATTGAGACATGGGAGGCAGTTTTCCATCTGGTTCCTGAGTGCTGCTTCTTGAAACATCTTTAAACCTTGTTCCACTGCATGGTATGAACAAGTTAAAATGCTCCAAAGTGTTCCAGACACACTGGCATGATTGGATTTATAAAGCCTGGTTGTGAAATACTGCTGACCATAAGGAGATTCACTGAAATAGGAAAAAAAATGCTGGTAGTGCAGGCAAAGATACTATAAAGACGAAAGTCATACATGAAAACTTTAAAATACAGTGAGTTCCTCTTATATGGTTATCAACATGGGCTTATTTCACAGAGACTATGAGGAGAATATTAGATATTGATCTTAACTAAAGTACTGAAATTCAGTGCAGTTGTCTGAATAACTGAGTCATTCTACTGAATATATGACTTTAGAATCAAGCCACATTTCAATATCTTTGCTTTTGATACTCATTGAAAAATCTGAACTCTTCAAATTAATTTCAAAACATACCTGCTGTACTTGACTTTCATAAGCACAGCAGATATCTCAGGGATTCCTTCTCAACTGTTCAAGATGTTCAACAGCTGTGTGTTCAAGATGACTGACAGACCTTGTATACTCAACAATACTCCTTCTAGGCGCTTATATTTCATCCTGACCACACAAAGAATCTTGAGAAAGAATGTCTGTTCAAAAAGAGGGAAGGTAAGTATTCCCTGGTCTTGGGCAGGGAAGGAATTTTTTTAAGCAAGGCACGTGCCAAAGTAATAAACTAAAGTTATTTTCAAGTGGGAGAGTAAAGAGGAAAAGTGGGGCTCTAGTACATTTGGGGCAAATCTCTTTTTACTATCTGCTTGTCATCACATGAGTTTTATGCTGGAAACAGAAAAAAACACCCTGTCAAAATACTTCAGGCATCTGTTACTTACACATATCTCTCTGACAGGTGAAATAACAGACAGAATCAAAGGGGGAAAACAGCAATACATATTTATTAATGACATAAAAATTTTAAAAATCTTATGCATCTTAATAGGAACATATTTGCAAGATAATTTCTCACTGAAAACAAATGCACTGACTTGTAGGTAAAGCCATGTTGAGAATCAAAAAGTCAGGAGGAAAGGCAGGTTTGAGGGTAGCCCAGGGTACTTGCCTGGGCTTTAGAGCAGGAAAGCCTTTGAAGTTGCAGACGGCCAATAAAAATGCAGCTGACACACAAAGCTTACACATCTCCATCATAGGTTTTATATTAGCAATGTTTAAGCTGAAGATGACGAACCTGAGAATACTCAGTTAGTTCTTCTACATATACAACTAGCAGTGTGTCTGGAAGTCCCTTCAATGCCTACAATCTAGAGAAAATGTTTCTTGTGCAACTGATGCGTTCAAAGTAACTGCAATTGGCATTCTTGCCACCTCCCTGCTTACCAGTGTTTTTCAAAGTGTCCAGTTTTGGTCTTGCTGTGTATATATTTATGAGCCAACTATGATTTGCATTAAAATTGCATAATTACTTTTAAACTCATTAAAATAACATGGGGATTTTTTTCAGTGTTTGTGGGGTTTTTTGTTTTTTGGTTTTTGGGTTTTTTTCTGCCAAAACTAATTTTATACATTATATATTTGAAGTATACTTCTATTTTGGAGCAGATATTGCACATAATTATGAGTTATACAGTCCTCTAAAAATGATTAACTACTACCCCTATTTTAATAAATTTCTTCAGACATACACCTTTTGAAAAGAAAGAAAGAGATACTTCTTCAGCATCCCAGTGGTGGAGTGGCCTTCCTAGAAAAATGAAACTGGCCCAGTAAAATAACAGCATCTGCTATTTTGACTTTCATCTTAACATGTACCGATTTCAGGGTTTCCAGCTGATTTGACAGAACACTTCCTGTTCAGGAAATAAATGTGTCAAATGATTTCTTGATTTAAAGTGATGGATCACAGTAGCTCTCTGTACTGCAGGGGTGCTATTCTCATAAAACATATGCAACCTTTATTACTAAAATGAAGGGGAATTACTCCAATATCACTTAGGGCAATTTCCTCAGCAGTCACCACATATCTCCAATGTCACAAATCCCAAAAGGAGTAGGAAAAAGGGTAGAAGCTGAAAATAGCTTGAATCCTCTGCTTAGTCTTGATGAGAAGGGAAAGGGAAAACTACAACATGGTTGGAATTTGCAGCTAAATTTAAAAGAAGAAATTCAAATCCTTTTGTACAATAAAAGGAACACAGTTGAAATTCAAGTTCTTTCATGAGCTATGGGACATTTATTTCTAGAACCACTGTGATGCTTAAGAAGTTCAACACAAAGTTGCTGCAATGGTAAATGAGGGTAGTGGTAGGTCTTTCACACAATGGGATCTGAATTGCCTAAAGAAAAGGGGGCAAAATCATGATTTTTTAATAATATTCATCCCAACTATATAAGTTGGGATAAAAAACTAGATGCATTATATGTGATTAAGAAAAGGAGGATGGCAAGTTGGGAAAGATCTAAAAGGGGGAAAAGAGCATTCAATAACAACATGTGTAACTAAGCAAGGTAATAAGTTTTGGTCTACCAAGCAGCATTCAGGAGGGATAGTGAGGGCTTGCTTTCTACAGTTTACAGTAAAAGCTGTACTGGTGACTGGAAAAAGATGGCAAAGAACAAGAGAAGATTATGAAAAAAAGTCCAAGAATCTAGTAATACATAAAAGTTTAAAAGAAGATGAGACATTTCTCAGAACTATTAAGAATGCCCAGAACCAAAGCCTGTTGGAGTTCCATCAATCTAGACTACATGCAGAGGTCAAGAGATAACTCGGACACAGCCTATAAGTAGTTGCAGGGGCAGCAGGTCCATGAAAGTAGAGGGTTCTATCATTCATCAGACATAGACATAATAAGAGTCCACATTCGATATGGGAGTTTAAGTGGAGTTGTATGATGACGTGTCTCTCACACTTCAGTGGATCAGCAGATCACAGTGAACACTTCTTCATCTATTGCCAGGAAACACCTGTTTGCAACATCCTCTGAAAAGCAAGATCAGCATTTCTACCAGGAGGAAAACAAAACATCAGAAGGGTCAGGTCTTTAAGTCCTCACTCACAGCAAAATAGCAGAGAGGTTCAGGGAAGAGTTACACCAGGGGCAAAAATGAGTCACAGCCTCCAGAAGATGAGGTTCTTCTCTTCAGCAACCTGCTTTTCTGTAAATAACCTAAGTCAATCTACAGGTTTAGCTGAAGAGGTCAAAGTATCCCTGAAACATGCTCATCTGCAGTTTGAAATTTCTTTAATGTACCATAAGGACATGTTGCAATGGAAAGGATCTCATTTTACCTTGTTCTTTTGCAACATCAATATTGAATGACAGTGCTAAGTTCACTTCTCTCCAGATTCTCCTCCAAACCAGAAGAGTGGGGCTGTTCGTTCAGGCATACCTGCCAAAGCCGCCTTCTTGCAGCCTAAGCCTACAGTTTTCCCATATTTCTGAAACAAACATGGGTTTTTAAGGTGAGTCTTCCTGTTGTATGCCTGACACGAGCATGCGCAAACTTACATGAAGAAGAACCCAGGCCACAGTTCACCTTTTTTTCAGTGTTTATCCAAATATCATCACACACCTGCAACTAAAAATCATGCTTTTCTCATGTCTCTGCAGTGAATACACCTTGCAGAGTACTTGACTGTAACAGAAATCATAAAATGACGGAGCCACTCAGTACAAGCTATATGGAAAGAGGAAAATATTGAAGTTAGAGGAAAGTTTGTTCTAAAGTAAAAACTAGTAACTCCACTGGAAATTTGTTTTGGGACTCCTTCTATAGTTACATTCTGCAATTGCAAGATGGTGAAATACTGAACAAGTTACCAAAGGAAAAGAAGTAGAGGTGAATCTTGTATCTGCCTTTCTCTTGAAGTAGAAGGCACTATAAAAAAACCTAACAGAAAAACAGCATGAATTTATTCTAAAATGTCTCTAGTAGACTAGGTTTGAAAAGTATTGATTCCAACTAAAAAGTGGAATGACTTTTTATTGCTGTTTTGGAAAAATATCCGCTCTGAAGACATGGATAGGCATGAGGATATTGCCTTAATGCAGAAGGCAAGTATAAATGACTATTCCAAAAATTATTGCATAGAAGTCTACCAGACTACTAAATCATCTAGCATTTTACACCATTGAAACATGTGCTTATTAGAAGACAAGACTATACAAAGAAGACATTAAGTTAATATTTAAAGAGGAAACAAGGAAAATTTTCTAGAAGTTGGAGTGGGACTGAATTGCATTTTAACTTCCTACTCACATTGCTTCAGTGCTTCAGCCCACTGAAATCAGAGGTTCTTGGGACTAGACACTTAACAACACATCTGAGAAACAATTAAATGCAGAACACCAAAAGGATTTGCCTACAGGCCAGTGGCAAAGCCAGCTGTAGAAGCCAGACCATGGCCAGTTTCCAGTTCTCTCTGCTCTGCAAACCACTGCAATGTCAGTATAGGTAGTAACTATCTCTTTAAGAAGAGTCAGATTTCATACCAGGCAGAAAGCATCAAGACATACTTTTCTTGAGAAAGGCAAGGAAAAGGACACAGTCTGCCACTAGTCTCTTTTAGCAGGCATTCACATTACTCTGTTGTGAACAGGAAGGTAGTGTACAAATGACAGGACACCGACCATCTACAGCTCCTCTTTCCACGGAACATGAGACTTGGCTCAATTTCCTCTATCATAATGAGCATTAAAAGCCTTAAGCTTGCACTTCTACCTTCAGCAGAGTTGTGCTTTCAATTTTAGCAAATCCAAATGTTCCTCTCATTGATATCTCTGATGCCATAAGAGCATGAATTATTGATATTGTTTGACTTTAATATTTTATGCTGCTGTGGAAATTGATAGTGGAGCCAAATCACAGCCTACAACTAAATTATGAAGGTCATCTAAAAGAATGCCAAGCAACCAAAGTCTCCTTCCGCAGATCAAAAGAAGGTCTGCAAATTTTCTGTTGAGTTATACTTTCCTCTATTATTTATTAGTCATACACAGCTAGGCAAGGTTTGAAATAAAATACTGGAATCTGAAATGCATTCCAGGAAATAGGCTTGCTGTCATCAGCACATGCTATTGGCTACAGCGTTTTGTAATGAACTTTAATTTTTAGTGACAAGCATTTACTTATGTCACAGATTTCAAACCAGCTTCTTGCAAAGTACGCTGACACAACCTCCAAGTGGCACTGCTACTTGCAAGCTTACTAGATAAAAACACAAAGCAATAGCAGAAGATGGTGACCAAATGGCCATTAAGTGCTGAAATGACTGATTTCTCAGAGATCCTTACAATTAAGGATCATATTCAATAGCTTACAACACCATGATATCTGAGAAAAAAGAGCATCTGTAGCACAGCTGGAGCAGCTGTGTTGGAAAATCAATCATTGCCTGGCAACTGAGCAACTGATTTTCCATCAATCAGTACACAAGGCATTCTGTTAGGTTTATAAAACACATAAATTTGTTGCAGTATCTGCAAATGCAATAAGTGGGTTAGAAATGTAAGAGTGATAGATAAAAGACAGGTTTAAAGCAGCTATCAGGCTTAATATGAAAAGAGTTGTATTTATGCATACTGTAAATACAAAATTATGGTAATAAGCAGATGAACTGCTCTGTGTGATTAGCTCTGACAACAGATAGAATCAAGAGCAATCCAGAAATGAGACTTTTTCCACTGTAGCAAACATCTTGTGCTACATAACTTTAATTTTTCTTTTTGATAAAATGGCCATTCATGGAAACAGTTACTCCCAATTGTGCCAAGAACTCATAAATTCCTGTAAATTCCTGCAGCTTAGGCTTTTTTCTAGAATTTTATTGGCTTAACTGAGCCCATCAGTAATACTGCAAATCTTATCATTCTGTTGAGATTACACCACTTCTATAATAATGTCTCCAAGCTCACTTTTAAAGGACAATAAAGATTGTAACCATTCTTCCAACTCTAACATAAAAGAACAAGTTAGGGTGGGGGAGTTATACCAGAAATTGTACAAGTTAGTACTAAAGCTATGATACTTTAATGCTCATAAAACATAAGCCTATTGCCTAATGTCAAGCCTTAGCAAGGGACAGAGATGCATTCGTATGTAAAATAATAGCTATAACTAGTCACGGTACTCAACAGACCTACAATAGTCAACAACCCAAGCTGGAAATCCTTGAGAAGCTGATATCCTTCCCTTTGGACACTGCTGCCTCCGTTTAGACACGGTCGCCTGGAAGGCAATAGTCTCTTCATATAGCATTCCTATTTTGGCTTGCGACACTCTGTTTTATCCAGCAGTGCCTCTTACAATCCCAGTGTGCCCAGCCTTTCTTCTGTGTCCATCAAACATGCCCCAATAACACTGAGCTGGCCCAGAACTGTGGAATATACCATGGGCCTATACAAGTGCTGCTAACAGGAAGGTCCACCCAACACACCTGAAAAGTTATTTATTTCCTTAAGTCATATACTATAAATAAGTATGCCTGATCAAAGAAAAATTACAATGGTTTTAGATAAACATTAGCATTCACAAAGAAGAAGGCAGTTGGTTATCTATGCAGTCAGGCAATTGTAGCTAATACGACAAGGC
Source organism: Pachyramphus minor (assembly GCA_013397135.1). Lineage (NCBI taxonomy): Eukaryota > Metazoa > Chordata > Aves > Passeriformes > Tyrannidae > Pachyramphus > Pachyramphus minor. The sequence goes on from VYXB01010497.1 coordinate 220,043, forward strand.
AGGCATCAGAAATATATCACGAAGTTACCACGTGCAAAGTTACGGACAATCTTTATTATTAGCTTAGTTCTTAATCAGTTTAACTGATAAAGCCCTTCTTAAAGCAATTTTTTTCCGAGTAGCTGGGAGATACACAAGGAATAGCACAGAGGTAGTTTCCTGTAAAAGTAATTTAGGCATTTTGATACAGTTATTTCTAGTCCCGGTAGATCTGCTGGTCCCACACCGTACCCTATAGTGGGTATTAAAACATTGTAAGGGTAAAAGACTACAATGTTATAAAAAACAAAAACAAACAAACAAACAAAAACCCCCCACACACACACAAAAAAAAAAAAAAAAAAAAAAAACAAAAAAAAANAAAAAGGAAAGGCTGATAAAAGGCAACTTATTCTTTATACGATCCCCAGCTGTGAAATCCAACCCCATGGTGCCACCATATACAATCCTGTAAAAACACACTGAAAGACTGAAAGTTTGTGATTTAGCCAGACTGATCCAGGTAGCATGTCAGCAGTAAAAAGAAGTGTCTCTCTACTTTTTTTTGACATTCACAGGTGCGGACTTCTAAAACTACTTCTAGTAAAGACACTGCAGCACTGAATGGTCCTTTGTGGAATAGCACCTAGAAAAATCTCAGACTCTTGAAACAAAAATGACTTCATTGAAACTAGGAATTCAAATAGTTTCGTACTACTTTAACCCTCATGAGCACCTTCCTCCACACCTCAAGTATTTTCACGAATGTTAAAATAGTATCTTTCTTTGCCCCCTTTTTCTGTAAATTTGCTCTGTTTCTAGTGGCTGTTTTTCTACATATTTGGCTCTGCTCATGATTTATTACTTCAAAAAACATGTAAATGGGACTCAGGGTCTTTGAAGCTGAGAGCAAACTTTTGCAGCAAAAAAGAAAAATCCTAAACAGGATTTAAACTTTCCACTGACTAAAGACTTCCAGTTAGCACCAGGTTTGCAGCCCAAAAGATAAAATTAAGTTGCAATATATTGGTGAATACTTGTAAAGTCTAGAAATCTTTGATATTAGTTCCTACTGTAACAGACAAGAAAATGCAGAGGCACATTTTAATTACCTGTCAGGAACTAAATAAAAGATTTGTTTTATTGAATACTCCCTGTGTGTAATATAACTATGGAAACAAGTCTGAAATCCAATTGACTTTCTATTTACAGGCTCCTAAAGAGCTATTAAAACATAAAAGTGAACTACTTAAAACCTGTTTGAAGTTTTATTCTTCTTTAATGTATTTTTCACCTGTTTGATGATTGTTTATACTTTGTAGCATGATGAACTGTGACATTTTTTGCCATTTCATCATGTTGAAGATTTTGTTATATATAAGTAAAAATATAGCAACGATAGCCACAAAAATGCTGTTGTAAGAAATATGACCATGGCAAAAACATATTTTAAGCCAACAGGGACAAAGGTCTTCACATTCATCTTCAAGCTCTTAGTTTGGCTCCATTTCAGATGCAGAGAACAGGACACTTGCTGCACTGAAGAAGTGATCACCTAAACAAAGTAGTCAGATTAAAAAAGTAGTAAGAAAGGCACTGCTCTCAGTTCTTTTGTAGATATGCAAACGGAAGCCTAGAAAGACGTGACTTTCATGGTAGTTCTTCAGGAAGCATAGGGCAAAGGCAGGAATGGAATTGTCTGCTGACACCCTGGTAAGCAAATAATTAGCTGAAATTTATGTTTCCATTAGTAATGTGCACCACCTGATAATCTAAAACAAAGCAGTATTCTCCCTGAATAAACATAATAAAATGCCATGTTGTGATATCCAAGAATTTGAACTGTATTCTTACAGAAGACCAAATGTAAAATACAGGTCTCCATAGAAAATATATCTTATGTCTCACCTGGGGTACACTTCCAAATTGATCCACGACACAGTTCTGGTCAACTGAAATAGATGGATGTCTTGGCTCTTTAGAGGATCAGAACATAATTTTTTAACAATAAAATGCTTCACTTACTCATTTTGACCAATTCTGCCTGTTCAAAATCAGCTGAACTGACAATACAAACTTACATGATAACAAGCCACAGTGTCCTAGTTACTCAACCAATATTACTCTTTAGTCCTATTGACAATCCTAATAACTACGATAAACTCATAGGTGAATACCCGGATGCAGAAGCATATATTGGGGGGCAGAGGAAGCTATTTTAAAGTATTTGATTTTGGTTAGTTCTGTGTCTTAGAAATACTTTGGTATTTCACATACTAGGGAAATGTAATAACAAAGAAAAAAAATAGCACAGTCTATCCTGGAAGGTGATGAATTTCATTTAACGACACCATCCTTCCCTCAAGTATGGACTAGATACCTACACAGGAAGTACTCAGACATTTGGAAAGTCCAGCTGATGCCAAGTACTAGAATACACGGCCCTGAACATGTCTGAGCAGGGAGACTGGACTAGACATTCTCCAGTGGTGCCTTCCAACCTCAGTGCTGCTGTGATTACACGTCCTCACTAACCTGAGTTACCATAGGCATGTCAGCCCTGTCCCAGCTCCCTACCCTGGCTTTCCATAGAACTCGAACCATGTTCAGGATTCACAGTTCACCTCCTCAAAGGACTTCCTAAAAACCTCAGGTGTGTATCCCTTCTGTCATACAGTGGAAGTCTCCATAAAGCAGAATGTGCCTCTTCAGGAGACAGAAGTCTTCTTAGAGACAGGTTTAGCCCATGGAATGAAATAATGGCCAGACTTCGCGAACGAAGAACTGTGGAAGGTCTTTGTACGCCTTCCAGCCTGCGCATTGGATTTATTTTAGGTGGGACACAGTGCGCGCAGAACTGAGCCCACCCTTTAATCCTAAGGTTCATCTGCCGGGGCCAAGCGAGCTTGGACAGTGGCAGCGAGGTCCTCAGGACGTAGGTGGATTGCCTTACAGGGCTAACGGGCTCCACCTGCCCGGGGAGTTTCCCTGACCGGGAATCGAACCCGGGCCTCGGCAGTTAAACCTATACCCCAAGGCTTAGTTCTACAATCTTCTGGCCTCAAGTGTTAGACATTCCTTCTACCTTGTGTCCTCCAATAGAAATAAAAAGCAACATGAACACATGCAAAACCAAATCCAATCTGACAAATAAATATACAAAAAAATAATATTATACATACTTTCCATTCTTTCTGACAGAAGATGAGTACAGACACATAATGGATTCCAATCATCTGACTGAACAGTTGGTGAAAACCCAAACCCAGATAGCTGGAGTGCACCCTTTAGTGCATCAAGGGGTGCACTCTAAGAAATTGTGTAGGTTAGAACTTTCAACCTACCTAGCACTTATGGAAAGCCAACAGTAAATAACAACAATGGTTGTTTGATCATGGGACAACCTCTTCTCTCTTCTAGTCTGAGGAGGTGGGAACAATGAGGTTGACCGTACACTGGGTGGTCCTGAAGTTTTCCTTTAATTACAGTAACATGTATACAAAATGGAACAATATAAAATAGTCTGCTAGAGGGACAAAAAATTTTTATACACACTTCTCTGCTTGCATGGTTTGACTTCACTTCCATTTCTTCATTTTATTGCACAGAAGGAGGAGGTGGGTCAAAGACACAATTCTGCCTGTGCAATATTAGCTTTAATACTACTAGCCCAGAGTCTTACAGTCTGGAGTGAGATATGCAGGGAAACGTCTGTTAATTTTTCCTCTTTCAGTGGACTTCACTGAGTAAGTCAAAAACTCCTGATAGTCACGTGTTTTTGGAATATCCTTTTCTATTATTGATGAAAACTACAGATACATTAAAACTGAAGTTCTAGAAGACTTTTGCCATTAATGCTCAGCATTAAATTTGCCTCCTGAGCTTTGCTTTGGGTGCTGAGAAAAATAGAGGCATTGGCAGTGGTAGTCACAAGACTTTGTTTGACAGTGGCACGCGTTCTCAGGGGCTCTCGATGCTTCTACTTATGCCTCCTTCTATGTGCCCAGATACAATACCATTCCGAAGCAACAACATGTACCCTGCCCATTTGTATCTAGAAGGCATGGATTGAACCCAGAGCCAGTCTTTTCCAGTAGGTAGAGGGAATTTCAATGTTTTCTAGGATGCTAACTCAATTTAATTGTGTTTCTAAAGAATATTACATGCATAGAGACTGAAAGGGGCAGTTAGTTGGAAAACATCCACTACAATTTTGGAAGCTCTGTGTCAGTTGTCTAGAACTATTCAGGATTGTGTATCATGTTAACCCCAAAGAAATTACCTTAAGCAATTATCTAATTAAGGAGATTTTTCTCTCTCCTTTTTTCCACTTATATCCCATCTCTACCACCATCCTAGCTGTCATCTCATTTGTTACAATCACCCAAGAGGCAGATATGATGAGGAGTTCTCTGGCCAAGTCTCCTGCTGGTTATACACAGATGACAGATTTGAAACACATTACAAAATTCCTTCAGTACTGCATTCCTAAAGCAGCCCAAAATACTCAGCCCTATTATGTGAAATCCACTTTCTGCTGTGAAGATGGGAAAGCCATTCATCTCACAGAAACTGCTAAACAAATTGTTTGGAAATTTTACATGCATATGCTAATAGACTTGCTCTGCTTAGGTGGAGGTGCTCCCTGTAGCATCACTGATTATCAGATTATCTAGAATACACTGCATTTTTAATTTAGATCTGTTTTTTATAAGCTGTGTTAATAAAATCTGCACCCCACAGAAACCCCCTGCTCATTAGCTATTATCCAGCCTCAGGCAGCACAAGTCTGTTTACATTACAAATAAAAGATAAAATATGCTCATTGCCAGCTTCCCCCTTCCCGAGGGACACTTGTCATGAATCTATCCTGCAAAACTATCTCTTCACTACTCTCCCCTGACTTCCCCTTGCCCCAGGACACTTTGCCTTCATTTATCTCTTTCGGACTTAACAAACCGCTACAACTATCTTAGATCAATTTCTCAAATCACAGTTTAATTATTTAGAAGGAAGTGAGCTTTTGCTCTCCATTAAAACAACAATCCCTACCCCCAAGGAACAACATTAAATCATTGTTTAATCCTTATTACTGCCTTAGGCTTCCCTTGGTACTGCAGTGTTGTTGAAACTTCATTTCAATATTTACCACTTAGATCACTTAAGGGCTGTCAGCTTTAATAAAATTTTATCAATTGGATACTTATATTATTCAGAGTTTCATAAAAATAACAAGACCTGCCTTGGTATTTCACTCATATATGGGCTAATTCCTTTGACTGCTAAGGGATTTCATTTTATTAGCATTTAAACATAATGTGAGTGATTTTTTAAACTGATATATATTGCATAAAGTTAGTAAACAACATCATACAAAGTTACATGAATTTTAATGTATGCACCACTAAGCTTACAACTGCAATACATACAAATAAACCAACAAGGCAGATTTCACTGTGCGGCCTCCTAAAAAGCCTGATCTTTAAAGAGATTTGTCTATCTCAAACCTTCTCTGCAGAGTATAGACTAGTATCAACTAGTGACAGCTCTCACAGCCCGGTACGCAATAAAGATATCCCAGATATCTTTTTGCAGAGTTTTGCTGTCAAGGAGTACGTTAAGACTTCCCACAGTCAATAAAACAAAGCACAACTTGACAGGAAATGCACCAGCTCAATCAATAGGCTCATAGTAATACAGTTTTACTCCATATTACCTCTCAGATGAGAGGAGTGAACAATACAATGTCTGAAAAAGACGTTTCCAGAGAGTTTTGCTATTTAGTTGTACTGATCTAAGTAGGATTAGCCAATTTCTATGTACCGATCCAAGTCCTTCTTGGTCAAGAGAGATTACTACAGCCCATGCTCTTCCTGAATTTCTCTGGCAAGTGTGTAGTTTGTCGCTGGATCACTAACAGTACCATGACCTGTTTAAAGGTAGAAGCTACAATTACTGCGGTCTCAGGTCTGCAATTGGCTCCTCTGAACACACAATACCACAGATCCATAGGACAGATCCTGCTTTGGACTGGTATTACTGGCAGGTTAAGTGCTATGTTTTTAAGACTATCAACTTTGCAAAGACTTCTCAGACACAACATCTTTATCATATAGTAGAACTGTATTCTTTCTGCAAGAAAAAGGGACAAGCTCTTCCCCAAGTGGATGTGAATTTATACTTCAGAGGCAAGGATACCACACTTAACATTGCGAATAATTAATACATTGCAAATCTGAGAAACAGATACAAATACATAACATATACATAAAACACTTCTATGGAAGAGGCAAAAAATCTACATGCTTTTAAAAGAGTTTGTTTTTTTAAAAAATAAGGTATTAGAGACCAACTAACGTTCTTAGGAGTATTCATGTCTATTCATTCTGCCTTTGCCTGAAAACATCTCCCATTCCTCATCCCACACTTTCTTTTAGACTTATTTCTCCTTACCATCCTGACCAACACCCTCTTAGCCCTATTTTAGTAGGTTTTCTCTCTTCTAGCAGCAGATTTTCTTCTTTTTTCCTCTGTTCTAAAATTTTTTACCTTTGTCAAAGCTCTTGAAAATATTAAAGGACTTGTTTCTTGCAGATGATTTTGGCTCTTCCATCAGTTTTAAACCTCTCTGACTACAGAGCATAAGTATTTATAGAATCTAGGCAAAACTTTGAAAACAAAAAAGAAGGTAGAGAAGTTAGAAGATCTTGGATCAATCTAAATAATGAATCATATGCTGAGGATGCTGAGTGTGAAAATGCCAATTATTTAGAGGACTGGATTCTGTTAAGTCACTTTCGGATATAGGATTCTTGACAGCTTTCCTATATGTAATCAGAAATAATTATTCAGAAATTGCATGAAACAGGACCAGATTGAACATGAAAAATGTCCTTCTCCTCTAGAATAACAACAGATATTGAATTTTAAATTGAGACTTGGCCACCCTGCTCTAAACTGTATTCACTTTGAAATACAGACTGTGGTGCCAAAGTCAACTGACTATTTGCAAATCCTCTACCACTACTTAGTGAGCAAGACTGGATTTTCACTTTAAAAGTGATGAGAAAAGTAAATTTAAACAGAAAACACAGAACTTCTTGAGTTATACTTTAAATTCAGTATAATTTCCAAAACAAACTTTGCCAGTTATAAGTGATCAACACTGATACATGCATACTCTCTACACTCATGTGTGCAGGCTTGTATCTTGTAAAAAATGGTGATTTCAATTTTTAAAATGATAAGGAAACAATGCTTGGAAAACTTCACTTGTTTAGCTTTGATGGCAGGGTGAGTTAGCACCCATGATCATTTACAAAAGAAGAGCTGTACCATTCCTGTTGATGCTGGTGGAAATTCTGCCATCAGCTTTAACTGGAGCCAGGTTGCACCTATAAATTGTTTGGTTGTTTATTACCACTTATTTTTAATGCAGTAATAGGAAAAGGTTTGAGTTGTAGACCAGGACCCTCAACATACTTAAACAAACTCAACAAAAAGTCAAAGAGCTTCCAGTCTACAAATAAGCCATAACAAGGCAACTGAGGGCCACAACCAAGAATGGTGTAATACGCAGTGGTCGTAGTAACCCAGCTGCCTAGGGCTTGATTATAATTAAAAGACACCAAGAAAGGCTTAATTTTAAGTGGAGCCCAACAATTAACATTGAAGTTGAAAGAGTAGTAAAGCAGGGAGCATGACAATTAAACATGCCTGAGAATGTAAATATATGGATATGAAGTGCAGAGTGAATGTTGCCAATTTTCAAGTCAATTTTCCTAGTGAAAGCTCTAGTGGGGCAGACAAAAAACAGAGCTTATAAAAGAACCTGGTTGCAACCTTAGCCACAGAGTCTTGACCACAGCTCCATAATAAAATTACTAGTATATTAAGCATGTGAATGCGGGGTGATACAGAAAAGAAGATGGGGCCCCCATGGCTGGCTGGCAAGCCAACTGTGATTTTAACTAAAAGCAGATGGTTTTCAAGAACGAATAGGTGCAACTTGCTCTTTTATGCAAGTCACGCTCAATTCACAACCATTTTCTTAGATGTACACCTTCAGCACAGGAGTTCATGTGGCCTAAATTGAATGTAATAATCCAGATGGGAGTATAGCGATTCTGCATCCTTTCAACTAGAGGGTCATGTTACGCAGCTCTCCTATTTAAAAGCATATAAAAAAGCAAGCTATTCAGTGTGCAGCTGAGAGTGCAAGGGCTTTAATCTTTACATTATCCATATGAACGCACTTTCTATTTTTGTTCATTGTGCCACACAAACCTAATTGCTGTTGCTTTAGAACCAGTAACCCCTAAAGGGTAACAATAACTTCAGGCTTTGGTAACATCAACTTTCACTTTTTGGTCATCAGTTCTAACTTAACCCAGGTCAACCAGAGCCGAAAGCTGTTGCCAGCTGGTGGTGTATGTAAAGCCAGTTGTCTGAATCCACCTGCACATATAAAATGAAGACAAAGGAATGCCCACAAACAGAAGAACAACCAGTTGGCTGAACTGCAGTGTGAGCAGGGAAATTGAACTGTACTTGTGTCTAGCAAGGATCCCTCTATGCAGATGTGGAGTGAAGAGCTGCACTCATTCATTAAAACATGTATTTAGGAAAGGACTCCAAACTCAGCCCCTTACTAAAGGGCAAAGCTTCAACATCACTGAGTGGTGACCTTAATTCATCAAGTACTACTTTCTTAAGGGGATCTGTGATTTTTAAAGCACTTTTTAATCATTTCATGTGAAATCCTTGATGAATTGATAGGTTTTAAGAGTTGCCTTCAGGAGGATGGATGAAAAGGTGGATAATCTTTTCTGTTTGCTAGCCTCTCACTTTTCACTTTATCCTCCTGAGCCAGATTGAAATATGCCACATGGCATGAGCTGTTACCTTATGGAGCTTCTTACTCACAGAATGCATCTTTTGTTACATATAGAGGTGTTGATTCCCAGGTAATCAACATTTGAATTAGTTCATAATGCAGATGAAAGACTCCCTGACTTATGTTGTTGCTGAGACTCATATGTTTTTTTTTTTTATTTTATTCAAAGAACTATGGGGTGTTAACAACTTCTGCAATAAATCAAATAAAAGTAATAGAAAACAAGGGCTACCAGTAGCTCCAACCTGGGTTTTGCTAGCACTAGGAAAGGCAACTTGGTATCATCACAGTCACATTTTTAGACATAGGAATATAAAACGAGCACAGGAACTTTTACCCATGTGTTTCCTGAACCTGTCTTCTCATCTAAATGTATCCAACCATACAAGTATGTTACCTTAGCCCTTTTCCACAACAAGCAACTGCACAGCTCTGGAGAGTTAGAGAGATCATTTGGGTAATTGGAAAATAGTTCACCCAGGGTAAAACTATTGCCTCATAAGTCTTCCATGTCTGTGAATCAATGAAAACTTGTGACTGACTACAACAGCCCAAAATGGATACTAGTCATTCAATCAAAATAGAAGAAAATGTAACTATATGTTCATCAGCTCCACATAAATTTACTAAAAAGATCAGAGTTAACCAGCTCTGCTGTCCTTTACAGAATTACTTATAATTTTTACTTTAAAATTATATCAATTCTGTAATTTTAATAAAACTTTCATTCCACCTTTTTTCCCCCCAGCATTCATTCAAGAATGGAAACCTTACAGCCATACACATGGAAATCTGAGGTACAAAGAAACTGGCTGAACCCACCAAAGTTACCCAAGAAGAGTTTGAGCCTAAGCCTGCCCAGTCAAATCTCTGCCTCACCACTTTCTCAACTTGGAAATACTTTCTACAATTTTTACAGTTCACACTGCACCATCTACTCTCCAAACCAAGTGTACACTGAGTTTACCCACTGACTTTCAAGTAGATTGACTTTTTTTTTTCATTCCTCTGTACCTGAAAGGAAACTGATCACAAATAAACAAAATAACATTGTATGATTCCTGCTGCATGTGGGAAACAGCAGAAGTGCGCAGTGCTCTTATTGCTCGATCCAACACTAATCAGCAGTGCCAAGAAGCAAAACAATGCCTTTAAATTGATGTTTCTCTTTGGTTGCTCACTTCCGGTTCAGATCTGAAGAAACAATCCTTCAGTCACTGCAGGAATCAGATTTCCAAATTTTAAAAGAATGAGAGACACAGTACACAACTAAGGACTCTAGGCGGTGACTCACATTTAAACAGTCACCCCATGAAGATGGTTTTATATTTCACTTCCACATGAAAAAAACGTTCTATTTGGATCAGTCTTCATTTCAAAGGCAGGCAACTATCACATGCAATGTAATTTTTTATTATAAAGTGATCAAAATAAAACAAGGCAAAGATAACTCAAAATGGACAAACCAAAATCTATTTATGTTATTTGGAAACACTGTGGATTTGTCAGTTACTCTAGAAGAATTTTATGAAGATATAATTAAACTCCAAAATCAAATAACTTTTTTTTTCTCTGTCATATATACGCTGCTTTATAACAAGGCATATTAGGAATACTTGCTTTACTTGTATGATAAAAAAATCCTGTTTACTTTTATTATCAAGCATCATATTAAGAACCCTAGCCTGCAAGTGCCATACTACCTTTTAAAGAAACTAATTGCAAGCCACTTTCAATATTTCTTCTGTTTTTAATTTAATACCCTTAGAGATACATAATTGGGCTGGAAGGGAGAGTATTCACTGAAGTCATGAATTTGCTGTATAAATACAAACAAGAAGGAAAGCTAATACAGTAAGGGACTGTGGGATTAATTTTAAAATTGTCTGATTAGTGGATTGCTGCCCGTCAATAATTGCCTTAGATTTTCCCAAGGCCCCATCTTTATTGGAGTCTGGCAAGTGCATCTGCCCACAGATTCCATCAATCAGGCCTTGCAGCTGGGAGGGTCTTCAGAGAGAGCACAATTGTAAGTCTGCTGGGGCGAGTTGTTAGACAAAGCAATATATACCAGGCATGATGAACAGTCAATCTCTGTTGCATTGATAACATTTTACTTACCAAAATCTTCCTATTTCATTAGTATAAGCTCCTTCAAGAATTGTTTTTAGTGATGTACTGTTCAGCCGAGTTTAAAAAAAAACAACAAAAAAACAAAGGTGTTTCTTCGGGATACCACAAGAACAGTACACTTTTGTGCCTTGCCTCCCCCCCGCCTCACTTTTCTAAATTTCTGCTGCTGAGATGAGCTTTGCTCCCTCAGGATGTTATTAGGAGTTCACTAACAGTGGGTCTACATTTGGTTGGGGGTCTCCCCATTTATTTCCTTTTTATAGACAGAATACAATCATTAGCTTCTGTTGGGTACCATTACAAAATGGGTTTTCAAAAAGGACTCAATGAGCTTATGAAAGGGATCCTGTAATGAGATGCCTGTGATAGAATGAGATTGAACCTACTGGAACTGGACTTAGTCCTACCTTCTGCTCCTACGTAGTGTTTAGTCTCTTGTTTTAAGAACAAGGCAGGAAATTACATTATAACACCTCTGGAAGACATTCCTTCAGGCTGCAAAGGGCCTAGAGAAAATATCATCTATATACTTATCCTTGGCGTTTTATAGTTATGCTATGGATAACACACCACCACTGCCTTGCCTCAGGTGAGGTAATCACATAACATTGCTCCTGTGGAAACCATGCCCATTTCATGCAGAGGAAGGGCATTCCAAAGGACATCCATAAACTCATGCATCACACCTTTCAGGTGCCTGACTTGTCAATTTGAGCCCTGATCCTTTATTACCTTTTTCCTCATTTAAAGATCATACAATAACAAGAAGTTCTCCTTGAATAGACAGACAGTCTGCAGAGCGCTACACCTTCCCCACACAGTTGTGATCCCATAACCACCAAATCAGTTAATACTGTAATTGTCACCCTGATTATAAGGAAAGTGTTCTAGTATTTCTCACAACAAACCCAGATACGAGCTACATTTCATCATGGCTTGGCTTCGCAAACGAAGATTTCGAAGGGCTCTCCCCGCGCTTGCTACAGGTTCGCTGATGGTTGAAAAGGCCAATGTGCGACAGACAAGTCCGGTTGCAGAAGGGACAAGAGAAAGATTCCCCAGGCAGCAAAAGGACATAGAACATATGCTGAAATAATGAAATTGTACTTACATTTGAAAATAAACCTCTGCAGTGCTCTGGTTTGCCCAAAAGTGAATAACTCACTGCAGATTAGAGAAAAAAAACCCACAAAAAAACCCCCAAAACAACAACAAAAAAACCCAACAGAGAAATAATGATAAACCAGTGATATTCTGTTCAACAAAGACAAGAGAGAAGACTCAAAGAAGCCACTCCTCTACTAATTGGAAAAGGAGCATAACTGTTTCAGAGGGTTTTAACTGTGGGCAACCTTGGTTTCGGAGATGAGCTGAAGCTCCATTCCCATGGCTGGGAGTTTGATCATTGTTTTCCTGGTCTCTAAAAAGGGCCAGATTGTCACTGGTCCAGTCAAGTCTGCAAGAAATGGAAGGCATACAGAGTGAAACTAGTCCTCCAAGAAACACACTGCTGCAGCTTGATCCCAGTGAGAAGTTTAACACTCTGAAATGTGGGAAACAGACTGCGACAGAGACTGTCAAGGATTTCCTATTGCCAAGGCAGACATTTTCCTTTCTTCTCATTTTGAATGACACAAAATTCATTTTATAAGCTCTATGAATGACACAAAATTTGAAAATAGTTTTATAAGCTTTACTACCTGCTCTTCTGCTCACACACAAAAACCTAAGATTCCATTAACAGCAAACATCAGATGATGCTTCTTTCAGCTCTTACGTTATTGGTCATTGTGTGTCCCAGAAAACACAAGGCCCCAAAAAACATATTGAAGATTAACACGCCTGGGCTACTGTGTATCAATTCTAAACTAGGCAATCCATAAGAGACAACACACTGGGAACAGGCTCAAATTTAAAACCAGGTAACTCTCTCAACCTTAGAGCATACCAGGAAAGATGGTCTTTCAGGTAAGCAAAGATTTAGTTTCTATAGAGATAAAAAACATGTGCTTACATAAAGAGTTAAACACCAGTGCAGATCTTAAATCACTGATGCTGTGTTCTCTTCTAAAAAGAAATTCAACCCAGTATACATATAGATGGATTTCCTGCTATTTTCTGCTTTTGACTGGCTCTGCATCTCCCCTCCCATGCACTAAAGACAACCACAAAGTAATTTCAAGGGATCAAATAAAGCTTTGACAAACTAGTGTTTCAAGGACTCTTTCTGCTGGGTATAAATGAGTAAAAATTATGTTTGTTTTCACCCCCATCATGTTGATGGATGACACATAAGCTACACATCAGCTGCACACTCTCAGCCAGAAGTGCTGATGAGCAAGGACTGATCTGCTCCTAATAAACTAGTTAGAAACAGCAACACTGCCAAATGAGAAGCAAATCAATTAAGAGCACATACTTTGTGTTTCTCCCACTGAAGCCAGTTGGTTTCATACTACATTTTAGTAGCAATAGACACTGATATGAAATATGCAAATGCCATTAGCTATAACAAATACTTATACTTCGTTTTTTATCTTCATGTGAGGTACAGGAAGCAGAAGACAACCAGGCTCAGATTCTATTACTACTACATTACCATTACATTACTACCATTTGCATTTCATCATCTTAAATCCATTCCCATAAGATCATTTACCTCTTCAGGATGTTCTTCCCCAAATCCCTCCATTTCCTTCCATTTCCCCTTTCCTGCCCCTCCCTCTCCTCATCACACAAAAAAAGTAGCAGCAGTGCCAATATACAGCCTCTGGTATGTGGCAGTTTCCACCCTCTCCCAATTCCACGCATTTAATTCTGAGGTGAAAATACTTTCCTAAGATTTCACTTCTATTTGGTCTTTGTAAATGACCCCCAAGCATAACAGTTCCTGTCATGACATTATTTCCACATACCTCATTGTGAGTCGCATGCAAAAAAATTTACTGCTTGGCCACAAAGGCAGACATAGCCTTTACTAGAAACATGACTGCTGATGAGATATGTATCTCATGTAAAACTCCAGCTTAGCTGATTGCATAGTGAAAACACTTTCCATTTAGTAATATACAAGTGTAGTAGGACAAATGGATCTGTAAGATAAGGAGAAAACAACACTTTGATTAACTTTTCTGAGGTGGTGATCTCCTGATTACTTGTTCAAGATAACATTTCCATAATTAAAAGCCTGAATTCAACCAGATTCAATAAAGCTAGGGAAACCATGGGGATCCTCAATTTACTAAATGTTTCTTTCTTTGTTGTTTCTTCTAGAGAATAACAACTGAGGGAGAAAACCAAACAAATATAAATAATAACTAATTGGACTGCTCTGTCGAACACGCCTTAATCTTCTTCAGCTCTAGAGGATGAAGAAGGTAAAAGCTCTAACTAGTGAAACAAGGGGCAAGGCGGCCAATTTCAAAAGCTTGCTAACTCCTCGTCAGGGACAGCGAGCAGGTATGATGAGATTTAAGTGCTTTACCCTGAACTTTTGGTTAGATTTAAAATTCTCAGGGGGATGATTCATTGTGCTCTGGGCAGTTACCAGCCCTGTCTCATTTCCAGATAGTGGAGAATCTCTTAGGATTCTTGATGCAGCTGAACACACCCATAGGAGACAGTTATAGGAACAGCACGAAACACAGCAAACCTGATTAAGAGCAGCTATCCCTATTGTGCAAGCTCACACAGAAGCAATACTCCAGCACTGGCCCCTCCCGAACTGAAGAATTTTGACTGTCATTTCCAAATTGCAGAAGCTGTGGTAAAGTTTGTGGTGCAACACATAGACTCCTCACGATTTGCTATTCAACTCTAGGTCTCTACAAATTGTTATCAGTTGTAGAAAAGTTTTATGAGAACAGGTTGACCTGTTACAAGTGGCTTATGTCCATCTGAAAAAATAGCCAACCAAAGTTCCAACATGGATTAGGTGGTCAGGTCCTAGGAACAGTTGTGAATAAGCAGCACGCTCCAACAGCCTCCTCTCAAGAGGTACCTGTAGCCAGCATACAGTTGCAACATCCACCAGAGGGACCATTTGCAGGCTAAACTGGAAACAGGCAACCAAAATTCTCTAAAACTGTTCACTGAGGTTTGCTGTAACAAATGCAGACATCATTTACTTGTGAAGCTTTATAGAGTATGGATTCACAAGGATTTCTCAAAATGAAACACTTCTAAACACTTACAGCTTCTACACACCCATAAGGAGGGTGGGAACAGTTGGGACCAGTAAACCAAGGTGCTTTCAAACCTTTAGATGATCTCTAATCAGGAGGAGTGGAATTACTGACTTGTCTAGATTTTACATAGCCCTGAGGACACACCAGCTCCCTCACAGCCCTTTAGGAAACCTTGAACAAAAGGGAGTAATGTGTACTGGCAAGTTGTTCCCTCCGCTGCCTTGCAGGATTGATAATTTTGAAGTTGGATGTCCTTAAGCAAGGCTAAGTAGCTACATAAATTACCCTCAGGAAGGCTAGAAAAGCAAGGTACTATTCAGGCTGAACCAAGAACTCACTCAGCACTCACCTCACAGTGGGTAAGGCTCCTTATAGAAAGCTCTGAAATTAAGCAAATATGATTCATGTTTGGTTTCTAGCTTCCAGGCACAGAGTATCTAAGTATATTTGTTGTTAAATAAATACAGACACCAAGTTCAAGAAGCACTACCACAAAGCTGTTAGATTATTTGTTCCCCTGAATTATGCATTACTTTCACTTGGTATGCAGTTTTTCTGACACAAGTACCCCACAAAGCCCCAAATTCCAGCATGTCTCTATGCCATATGGACAAGTTTCTCCAACCGTCTGCTCCTCATGGAAATTCTATTTGTTTTCCTATTGATTTTATTACGTTTAACAGCATACTAAATCATTCCTGAGGTTGACAACTTTCTGGAAAATTGATATATGCTGTCTAAAACTGCCTGAGGCAGGAATAAAACCAAAACAAATGGCTTCTTTTAAACTCTTGATTTGCATTATTACAGCCAGGCATACAAGTGCCATCTTGCTTAGACGAATTCTTCTTCTCCTTTGTGTAGTATCTGAAGCACAGGAAACCTTCAGAAGCTCTTCTTATGGGTCTGCATATCAGGGGAAGGTGATTGCAAAATACCAGACTATTTGAGTGAGGGTGGGACTAAAAAAGCAGATTGTCATCCAAGATCAATGGCTGGATTTTGTCTGGGGAGAGGTGGAACTATGTGTAGATGCCTTGGAATCTACAGCTTAAGGCAAAAGTAGAATTTTTAATGAGACTTAAAGACTCATATTTAATTCTTCTCCTGAGAAACTGTACTTTAAAGCGATTTAGCAAGATCAGGATGAAGCAAATTTTGAAGGCATTACCATCAAACAGTACAGAATTTGTTTCAAAGATTGGTCTGCATCTCAAATGAGAAAAAGCTTCCAGCCAGAAAAAAAATTTCTTGGTTCAGAAACTAAACGGGAAGATGAATTAGAGAAAGCAGTTTTGATGTTTTGATGTCAGAAATCTGAACAACTCAAGAATTCAAGAAGAAAATCGATTAAGAAGAAATAATTTTTAAATCTCCAAAGATCTGACAAAAACTAAGGTCATATGGACACATTTTCATCTCTGTTAGACTCTCATTAGGTTGTTTTAACTGCTGTGTTCTGATAAAAAAAAGAAAGAAATTGCAATGGAAAAATATTTTTGTGGGAAGTAGTTCAGGTACTACACTAGCTGACAAATAATGACATTACATTTGCAGAGCAGCAGACATTTGAGACATACGACATGAAGTCATATGCTTCCCATTTTGGTGTGATTAAACAAATTCAAAGAAATAGAGATATTTTCCTACAGTCCCTGTGATGACACAGAATAAGCTTCTATGTTCCACTACGGAGAAACCAAACTATACATGAGTATGCACACTGAATTGTGAGTAAGCAAGAAGCCTCCTGTGAGTTAACAGTGAGAAAAATAGTCTCAAAGACACGTTGTGCATGTAGAGAACCATATGATCATCCAACAGATATACACAAAAATGCAGAAGGTGCTAGAGTTAATTTTTGCAGCCAGGAGGGAGCATGGTTAGGACAAGAAGGTTATTCTATACTACCATTTCATTGCCGGGGTAGGGGTGAAGGGAGTCTCTTCCAAGGACATATAAACATTGTGGAGGGAGACGGCTGGTATCATCTCTTGTTGGGGATGGGGGGAAAGATGGTGTATGTGTGTTAACAGTGAATAATTTCTTTTCTTGTACCCTCTGTCATGAGTACTGTTGCTGTTACTGTTCATTTTCTTATCCCATTGCTGTTTCCAGTAAATTTTTCTTATTTCAACCAGTTACTTTGCCATTTGTGCCTCCAGTTTCCCTCTCTGGCATGCCACAAGGGAGAGGGGAGGGAGGATCAGCGTATGGTTTTAGTGGGAGTACTGAATTTGAGAATATCAATCCTAAACCATGACACAGCTATTTGGACATTTGTAGTTAGAAACCTTGTCATCAAAGATGTTTGACACTTGTTAGAGGTGTTATTTGTGCTCATCTGTTGTAGACCTGAGTTCTGTAAACTTACAAGCAAGTTTGTTGACTACAAAGGAATAAACATCCAACACATCAAAAACCCCTTGGAAAGGCCACATATATCTGCTGTTGCCGGAGACTATTCTGCCACTATGCCTGTCCTTTGCAAACTTGACTGAAGTGGTAAATGCTTTGAAACACCCCCAAAATACCACAAAACCAAAAAGTTTCTGGTGGGAAGAAGCAAACCTCATGTGCTAGGCATTCCTAGCAGGACATAGTAAGCATTCTTACTAAAAAAAAAAAAAAGCCTAGAAAAGCTTTTCAAACATCTACAACAGCAAAATTATTTTTACAGAAAATCATGCCTTCGCAAACACTGTCTGTGAAAACAAGTGTTGAAAAATTATTCTCTACTCAGAACAGGGAGAAAAATACATTATATCAAAGATGGAAAAAACATTAATGTCAAGTTGAAGGAATCCAAGACAGAGTAACATCAGACCATGGGCTGTAGTCTGGTATTACAGCTCAGGAAAGTGCATAATGTTCAGAAGGTCAGACAAGTGCATCCTCACAAGCTTCATCCGTAAGCTGAAGTGTTACTGACTGAGAACATGTTGGAAAGAAAGATAATTAGGACTGTTAAATCACTTGTAGAACAGTACACTGACAAAAGATGGTCAGAAGTATTTTTATTTTGCACACAAATAGAGCAACATAAAATCTTTGGACACCTTTGAACAAACTTCCTTAAACTCCAAGGTACATCCAACTGTGTTAATCAATGATAACTGAACAAGCAAAAACAATACAGGTAAACAGACCTCCTAATAATGTTGGTCAAATAAATTAAACCTGAATATTTCTGAACCATCAATAGTATTAGCAGATGCTTTTTTTCCAATCTACTTTTGAAGCAATGTCATGACCACCTAGTTTAAAAAGATCACTTTTCTTTCCTAGGCACCCTCTTTGAGACTCTCAACCACAAAACAGGCAAACTGAATGGCTGTTTTTGGAAAAAGAGCTGTAAATGTGTCTGCTCATGCAGTACTGACTAAAGATTAAGACAGCAAAACTTGCACAGACAACAGATAAGAGATCTGTCTGACAGCCCACTGGAATTTCATTTGTTCTGCAGACAAAATAACAAGGTTGATTGGAGGTAATCCAAAAAACTGTTCCACCAATTATTAACAGAAAGGATTCATGAAATGTGGAAAAAAGGTTAAATTAAAATATAACATAAAAAAAAAGGCTGAAGGTTTCAACACTCTTATTAAACGCCTCCATCTCCAGAACCTTGTTGACATTACTTAACCTTTAAAATGAACGCTCAATGATTGAAAACCCTCTCATAAAACACGAATAAGATCCAACGTTATCCTCAGTCGAGGAATATCGACATTAAGCACTTTAACTTCAACTCTTTCTCCAGGACCTAGGCCCAGGCTTCTTCTCTTCTTCACTTTAGAAAGTTTTGCTTCAGTTATGTTTCGCACTGGAATCAAACCCGCTCTTCCCACACCAATATCAACAAAAACTCCAAACTGCGTCGCATTTTCAACTTTTCCAGTCAGAACAGTACCAACACTTAAGTCTTCAAAGCACACTATACTTCTCTTGAAGTCAGGTTTATCAAAATCTGTTATAAGAAACAAGAAACACAAATAAGACTCTGGAGAAAAACGGTTTCTAAGGTTTCTGAGTTGTTTCCAGATGATAGTTTCTAATTAGGAACTCCTCCCAGTATAGCTCTAAGGTCCCAAGTACTGCTTGTACTGCTTCCCAAGACCCATTTGTGATAAACAATTTATTTATTTTATTTTATTAATCCCTTTAAAAGACTTTGATTAATGGAGTAATTAGTATAGTGAACCCCATGGTATGAAACTATGAGAGGGTCAGAAATGTCTTGTATAGTAGCTAGTGACAGAAAGATTCTTTATTCTCTTTTATTTGCTTACAGATCCACTGCTGGCCAAGGCCTAGCCCATCAATGATTGTGCCTCTGGGATATGTATTTAAAGGGAAAAACCCCCTGTGAAACAGCAATTGCAGCCAGAGAGGGAAGTGAGCATACGTGAGAGAAACAGCTCTGCAGACACCAAGGTCAGGGAAGAAGGAGGAGCTCCAGGCACCAGAGTACAGACGCCCCGTAGCCTGTGCTGAAGACCATGGTGAGGCAGGTTGTCTCCCTGCAACCTATAGAGGGACATGGTGGAGCAAAGATCCACCTTGCAGCCTGTGGAGGGCCCCACACCAGAACAGCTGGATGCCTGGAAGAAGGCTGTGACCCCACGGGAAGCCCACGCTGGAGCAGGCTCCTGACAGGACCTATGGACCCGTGGAAAGAGAAAAACATGGTGGAGGAGGTTTTTTTGCAGGACTTGTGATCCCAGTGGGGATCAACGGTGAAACAGTCTGTTTCTAAAGGACTGCACTCTGTGGAAGGCACCCACGCTGGAGCAGTTCGTGAAGAACTGCAGTCCATGGGAAGAATTCTCAACAGAGAAGTTTATACAGCTGTACAAGTGTACAAGCTGTTCACTCCAGTCACAGTCTGCCTAAAGTAATACTCAGTGTACTAGATCAGCAAAATATTAATATTTCCACTGAGGATTCTCTTTTATGTCTCCCTATATTATTAGTCTATCCTATTATACAGACCGCCAGAACAAGCTGAGACAGAGAAAATACACATTTTCAAAATAGCTAGTAAACTTTTTAATATAAGTTTATTATTTATTACAAGCCTGCATCTTTGCTGCCTACCTCTATCTCTTGCTGTTTTAAAAGAATCCAGCTGTAAGTTGCACTAAACAACAGCATCTCCAGATGTTTTACTTCATTACTTACCTCATCTTTCTTCTCCTCCACCTCAAACTGTTCAGTACTACTGCAGGTTTTAACCAAGATAGATCATGAGCCACATAGTCACACTCATCTCCAAGAACTAGTGCAATAAAAGAGCAGAACTACACACTACTACACTACTACTCCACAGAACTTCATTACTATTTCACCTTGGTCTCAGCATTCCCCTCTGTGATGGAGAGCCAACACAGATTTAATCAGCACAGGGTTAACATATTGAAACTATTTCATTTGTTAACAGCCATACAACTCCCCTTCCTATGGCTGAAAATGCCGTGATTTAAACAGGATTCACACTCCTTACCTACAGAACTGGAAAGAAACATCTGACTATGATATACTCTTTACCTTGCCTGAGAAAAGAAGCGGATTGTGGTGTCCATGAAAATCTGCTACTAACTTTAGAAGAAGAAAATGTGCTGTTTTAGAACTAGTAAGTAGAACAATCAGACTGAGATTACAACCTTCCAAACTAAGGTTTACCTGTACGAATGTCATAGCCTTCAGGTTGAGTCAGACCATCAATGATCAGCTGCAGTGTGTGTACTGTGGTATTCAGCCTTTTGGCTGTGCCTTCCAGTCCTTCCCTTTGAATTACCGCATTTACTTTTTGTTGCATATCTGATTTTCCTATGTCATTTGCGTTTCCTCCAATCAAAGACAAAAACCTGGGAAGTTCAAACAAAGATAGAGAGATTAGAAACATCCTTTAGTGGGAACTGAACCTTTGCTCTATTTAGGGCTTTTAACTACTTTTTCATTGATGCATGAACAAAACTTGATAAAAAACATGAACAATGAACAGTTTCTCAAGTCCATTCCTCTCAACTCATCACTGATTTGACACATAAACCGAAACTTAGAGTTTATCTGTATTCATGTATCTTCTGGAACAGATTACAAAACCAGAAGCAAAGTTCTAAAGTGTAAATCTTCTCAGACCAATGATTTTATCTCACAACAAAACCAAATGTCATTATGACTGAAAGATGTCTTTTCCCCTAGAAATAGGTGAGAGTTCTATAACACTGTTATTTTTATTGTCACTCTCATTCAAATTAAGATGAATGGCCATTTAGTTAAGCAACAATGAACATTCAAAATATTAAATTAACATGAAGATTCTTTAATCCAACTTAAAAACTTCATCTAAAATACTTCCCTTGTCTATGAACTTTATGATTAAGAACAATTAGTTTTTCAGAAACTGGGTAATCATCAAGTCAAAGTACTCATACACCACAAACACACTTACCTTTCCTTATTGTCACATATATACACACACTGCAAATTGAGACAAATTTGGACTAGCACTGTAAAAAGCTGAAAAGAAGTACTTTAAAATAATTATGACTTGACCTGTGAACCCTTTTTATTTTTTAAACAAAAGAAAAAATCCCTAACACAATTACTGAGGTTTTTAATTCCACCATGTCGGTACATGTCTGAGAAGCACAGAGAATAGAAGACAAAAATTCACATGCAGACTTTACTCCTTATAAGCAGTGATGCCTTAGACAATGTTTGTTTATCACTGAATAAACGTCCTTATTTCACTGATGGACTTAAAAACGTGAGACTTTAATGGATATCAACCAATGAAAATGAGGATGCAGTTCACCGAAGCTAGGACAAATCCTACTATTTAAAGCAATTTGTTCTTTTCTCAGTAGATGTTTCAGTTGTCTGTCCTGATGCCCTTATCTGCATCTCACCGTAAATAAACCTCCTCTGCCCTGCTTTATCATGTCCCTTATTGTTGGACAGAGGCACATATTTTTTTCCATGTTCACCACCACAGCAGACAGGTAGAATTATTGACCCTGTCCTGCAGAGTCTGAGTAAATGTTCCTTCCAAATTCCTAAAAGAGATCCCTCCTTCCTATCCTTACCCTGCTTCCCAACAGGTGTAAACTACCAGCCTCAAAAGAAGTGCTGACCAGCAGGTTCATGCCCTGCACGTGGTGGGAGACATTCCAGCTCTATTAAGAAAGCAGAAGCCTCTGGCACTCAACCTTCTCCCCTTCCAACTGCCCCAAAATACCTGCTGTGCTTTTTATCAAAACCCGAGGCTAGCATTTCTTTTGTCAGGAGACCCAGTGGGGTTTTTTATTTTGTTTTTTAACCCAAGGAACCCAACTGAGATTATTTCAGCTGGTGAGCAATAAAAAGTTATATGGACTGAGATACAGAACTAAATTTCTTTTTGAGAAAACATAAATTGAAGAAATATAATTAAAGCAATACCTGACTTTCAGTAAATCACAAAATTCATCTTCAAGCATTAAGGGCAAAGCTTAGCTTAAAAATGTCCATTAATTTCACTAAAAGGAGGACCATATATTCTACAAGGATGTAACATCTGTTACAACTGGCTGTCAGGACTTCCACTTCTACACTGAGTTCAAGTGCAAGCGCGGCAATTTAAGTGTACTGGTAGCTCAAACACAAAGATTTGCATTTAATAGTGGCAGACATAATTTTCACATTACATTTTTCAGTGCATACACATCTCTCATGCAGCAATGTATGAAGAAGAAAAGTAATAAGGACTCAGTGGATGGTGGTGTTCTCAGGATTAACTGAATTTTGTTTTGACTGTATTTCAATTTTTGACACCACTTTTTGAAGTAGTTTAAGGTGGTTTTGAAGCAAGGTATATAATAAAACAGATGCAAAATTGTTTATAATATTAAATGCAAAATTATTTATAAATGAAGTGCAATTCTTTTTCCTGTAAACTAACAAAAAACCACCACTACTACTCAAATATTTCATCTATATATTATATATATGAAAAAAATCAGACTTTCTATGAAGCCATTTTCTTTTGGTCTCAAAAGAGCACCAAAAGTGGTTGCAATGATAACACAGAAAATAAGCATAGGCCCAGGTGAAAGACTCTTCCCAAAACTACTGGGGGCTGCTGGCTGCTTACACTGATGGATGGACAATGCCCCACCAGAGCACTAGTGACAGGCAGCAGCTGCGCCAGCTTTGACTGACGTGCCAGATGTAACATGACAAACCCGACCAGCCTCATGACTCAACCTTCTAAATAATGTATGCTTTACCACCCACCCCTATAAACAAGTTTGCTGACATTCACATACTTGGTTTTATTTCGCTTCAAATGGAAACTCAGCTTGAGTACGTCCAAGTAACATTTTCTCACCATTAGAATTTCGCAGAAGTGCATTCACTTTGTAAATCAGTAACAGGGTGGGTTTGGCCACTAGTAAGTGCAACCACATGGAACAGCCAGCACCATATATTAAAAAAACCCTGTTAAGTACAAAATTGACAAATGTGTGGATAATGCAATCAGAATGAATGGTGCTATGTGCACACCACTGCAATAAAACCAGCCTGAAACAGGACACAATCCAGGTGCCTGAGCCTTCAATTACTATTAATGAAAGATATTTCAGTCCCCTCCTCCTTCCTCTGCAACCACCACCCTCCAGAAATCCCAAATTATCAACTTGATATCAAAAAGAACTCCTCATCTAGGCAAGGGTGGTAGTTTTGGGCCCTACATAATCAATTACAGTTGTGCAAATAACTTATTAATGTGGTTACTGCTCACAATAAAATTTTGGCCCTACCTGAAGGTGATACTTAAACATCTGCCCAAGTCTAAGTACCAACTTCCACAGAATTTTAATGCTCTAAAAATCAGGCAGTTTGCTAAGAATACTTCAGAATTATGCCTATATGATAGGTAGAACAGAGCACTGTAATGGAGCCCAGCATGCACATACACACAGAAGAAATACTCTTTATAAGAGCCAATATTACTTCTACTTTGAAAATTCTCACCTTTCTAGGATAGGTTTCGGTAAAACCTATGTATTAAAGTATTTCCAAATTAAAGCAACTTAGTGATTACAGATCTAGTTATTTTTAAAAATACTGTTGAATCCATTTATATATTTAATGTATCATTTTCACTGAAATGAACATAGCCTGAGGGCACTTAGAATAAAAAAAAATCAATATAAAGCACACGTCTTTGACTGAACAGTGGTGCATTATATTGATCATTTCTATTTATAAATGTCATTGTTAAGAACAAAGCTAAATGTTTCCTTATTAAAAAAAAGCAATCCAACAACTTCCTTCAAGAGTTATTTCAAGGTCACAGTAACAACACAAGTAACAACTCTACAGTCAGAAAAAAAAAGGACATAGTCAGTAATAAGACTGGGATATGGACACGTGGGAAACGAGAGGTTTCCCTTAATTTACATATTTTGATCTTTGTAAAGTTAAACTGTCTCACTACAGTCCTTGAAATATCTCATCCAATTTGTAACTGACAGTTCCAACTGCACAACGTAGGAAATGAATGATCTGTGCAAAAATGAAAGCCCTTCAAATATTTTTCTGGGTACATATATGATAAATAACATGTTGTAGTAGTTCAAGTGCTATGTTTATCTATTACAAAGATAAAACCCAAAGAAAAGTTAACTGAAATGGGAACGATGAGACCTTTTTTATTTAAGTGAGGTAATTTCTATAAGACATACTACTCTCACTTCCACAAATGCTGAGTATCTAAATAAATAGTGAACTTTCTGCTTAATATACATCAACTCAGATAAAAGCTGCCAGAGTCTTAGGAGAGTCAGAACAGCGTGAAGTTTCATTGGTTTAGATCTTTGAGTTTTATGGTTTTGAGATTTAGAGGATACTCAGAAACCTCTGCAATCACCTTTGCTTTAAAAGCAATCTTTGCAGTCTTACAAAACCTGCAGAGAATGGTCATGGATAAGTCACTGATGTTTTCATTTAATACATAATTTCATCCATCTTACCCAGATAAAGAAAGAAAAGTAGCATAAATGTAACAAATAAGCACATCATGTTCACTTAACATACACATCTGCACAAAATTATAGCACAGCCCTTGCAATGCTTAAAAGATAATGCAAATTTCAGTGGAACGCAAAAAACAGTCAGAAAAAGAGTAAAAATATTACCAAGGGAAGCCTCCAGTAAATTTTTAAGAAGTTACTCTAACCCTCCCTAAAAAGCTTCTTATAACGTGCAGGAGTTCTAAAGCTTTGCAAAGGCTTTAGTCACAGTTGTTTCTGTTTTATGTAATCATTTCCAGCAACACGACTTAAGAGCTGGGAGTACTGGATTCATTACATTACAGCAACATGATATGCCATTACATCTTGTCACAGTGCACACATGAATTAATGGTAAAGCAACATAATCACTTTGAAAACAAAACAACTTTGCATCAGCATGCTCTTTGTTAGGTAAAAAGTACAGTTATGACAGTAGCAAACAAATTATGCAGACATTTATGTTTTAGTAATGTTTTGAAGTGCAAAAGCGTTATTTGTATAATGTAGATGTTGACTGCTCTTGTTCTCACTAGTGATACAGATCCTCAATTTTCGACTACTGATGCAGACTATATATCAAACAATATTTGTGCATTACTCTCTGTAATTAATTGCTAGCCAGACAAGGTTATTTAACCAAAATATTTTCCCCAAAACGTATAAATTATTAATATTTGACTGCATGCACAAGGCCAGAAAACCGTCAGTTTATGACATTTCGAACGTATAAATTTAAGAAACAATGAGTTTCTAAATCAGAAAAGAAATTCAGACACAGTTACACTGGAGCACAGCCACTTTGTTACCATACCATTAGGCACACTGTTGTTAGTTGTTTTCATGACTACCAATATATCACATAACTGGAGCGTAACCTGAGATACAAAATAGTGAAACATGATTAGCTATCCACAAAGAACTAGTACTACAGTTATAGGAGATAATTCCATTAAAAAGATCTTGTGGAGGGTTTTTCCTTTGTTTTTTCCTTTTTTTTTTTTTTTTAAATGCAACCAGTGGGAAATTATGTATGTTCCAAAAATTTCAACAAATTGGAAAAAATTCCATTTGGTTTATGGGTCTCGTATTTATAGTGTAACTGGACGATAATTCTTCATTATTTCTAAGTTCTTTTAATCATTCTTGTTAACTGTATTTTACAATCACATGAAAGTTTTAAAATGTCTTTATTGGATGGCAATTAGTGCAAGTCTTTTCTGCTCTTCTGTTTATTGACAAGATAACTTTCAAAAATATGCCCTCTAAAAATCCAGTTAAGTTAGTATTAAATCCCTGTGAAAGAACTGGCCTTCTAAAGTGATGAATATGCTCTATTATTTATTACACTTAATGGTGCTAATTCTGCAAGTGTTCTCCCTAATCAAGGTTAGCCATTTCCTATTGGAAATAATGATAAAGGTTCATTAATTGACTGAGCTTCACTTTTCCAAGATTTTTTTAAAAAGAAATTTAAGACTTTATTAAATATTATTTTGCACATTAAACAGCTTAAACACACACACGTGTGTACATGCAACTACAGTCTCACTGAAGTGGACAAAAATATTTCTGACAACTTCTTAGTCAATTTAAGGAAAGGCATCCTACTACAGTAACAACTCCTATCCTCTGTAAAATATTCACATGTAGACTACATTATTAAATAGAACACAGCAATTTGTTTTCATTTCTCAAACACCCACCAGGTAACTACTCCCCCCGACTTGTATTCCTCTTAAGCATTGCCTCAGTTGCTCAGTGACAACTAAGGAACCTGAGCAGAGGCAAGCCAGCCTGACAGAGCTGGAAATGCTATCAAAGGACAAGTGTCCAGTTGCATAAAGGGCAGGAGAGGAAGTCCTCTTTCTTTTGGGGGCCTCATCAACAGTTTTCCTTCTGCATTTTTTTATGTGCCAGTACTTGCCTTCAAAGCCAGCAAATGCAGCTTTTCAGCATAGCAAACGAGATACTGTGGAACAGCTGTTACATTCACCCATGCAGAATACTAGAAACACCTGAGATATTTGAAATATGACTGTGCCTACAACAGAATATAAAAGGTTTTCAACATAAATGCCTAGCTGAAATGAGTGCCAAATCAAAATGTTTAAATTCAATGAAGAAAGAGAATGAATGCTTGCTGAATTCTCCTGGTATTTTGAAGTCCTGTTGGAGATATCAAGCAGCATCACATGACATGACATGATATCAAGCAGCATTCACAGACACGAATCTTCACTGCAAGTCACTCTGCTCAATACATCACAAAACTTCTCTTAAGGCATAACCAACCTCTGTGAGCAGGGCTTTGCCAGGCAAGGTCCTAAACCTGAGTCATTAGCCCAGGAACATCCTCACCTGCATTATTCTAAATCAGAGCTTTAGATCTGGCAAAATATTTCTAAGTCAGGCTAAAATACAACCTTGTCTGCCAGATGCTGCAAACTGAGCAGCAAAAACACCTTCTGAGTGCTAACCTTTAGCAAAAAGTATTTTTATGAGATTGAAATGAAAAAAGTCAGCAAACGTTAAAACTCAGTCATATGAAACCAACAGCACCCAGCAGACTGACAGAACAAAGAAAGAACACTGCATTTTCTTTCCAACATTTTGGTTTATAAGCATAACCTGGTTGTAACTTTTGGGGACTTCCTATACGTTTCCTCGGTTTTCCTACCAATTCTTTTACAATACGTACCAAGAAATTGGATATGCTCTACATATTGTATTAATTGTGGTGATTGTAGAAGATTCTGCTACTATAAACTGGTTTTCACATATAGACTTTTAAAAAACAAAGTACAGTTCTGCTTTGCAGGAAAATAGGCTGTCTATAAAGTTCTGAGGTTTTTTATTTAACTTTTAGGAGATTCTGATTCATAATATTTAGAGGTGTTCGTAACCTTGATCACTGCACATGACAAAGCCAAGCTTTGACAGCGTGGAAACCATGAACAAAAATGTTTTGGTCTTCTGCAGATCATGTTAAATCACCAGTAGGATGTTTTCCAATTATTTTAAAGAAATTGTACAGATTTTTAGTTAAGATGCTTATATGCCATAAATCAATCATACCAGCACCATTTGTGCCATGGCAGTAAAGATTACATCAGTGTTTCCATTATAAAAACCCTATTTTTCAGAGGTTTCTAATTCAGCCATAAAAATTGGCTCCAGCCTGAAGTTTGGCAACCAAAATCACCACTTGGGAGTAGTTCTTTTAACCATATTTTTATTTAATGGATTGGCTTTTCAAAACACAAAATAGTTCTCAAAAAGAAAATTAGTGGTTTCAAATTTTGGTGAATTTCTATCCCTCAAAAACATTGTTTTAAAACTGATAATTTTGCATGTCATAAATCTGTAATGTGGACTGCTGTCTCTGGGTAATTTGGCTATAAGCAGTGGATAAAAATCACCAGCTTATTTAATTTAAAAATAAATGTGATTTTCCATGAAAACTTTTAATCCAATAAAACTTTCACAAACTACCTTCTCATAGCAAGATGCGGTAGACCTTATGACTCATTTACGCAGTAGCTATTCCATACATCTTAATATTTGTGGCAAGAGGTACAAAATACTGTATTTTGATGCCTTGAATCAAATCAGCCCACCTCCTTCAAGAAAACAATTCTGCCCTTTTTCCATGTCTGTGAACTCAACATGGTCCCTGACAAGTTCTGTGTAAGAACAGAAAAAGAAAAAAGAAATACTTTTATAGTCATAAAGCACCAGAACTTCTTTAAAATGTATTTTGTTTAAAATTTAATGTATTAAATATTGATTCTAACTCATGGCTAACAGTCTAAATTTTTCTTATGCATTTTAATTTAAGATATAAGAATTATCAGTTAAGTTTTAACCTAGTTTAATTCTAACATTTAAAAAAGTTCTTCAGATTGGCTAATTTCAGTAAGACACCTCAAACCTACACCACAAACATGATTTGACCTTCAGGCTCTCAATTTAAAAATATGAATGTAGGCTCAGCAAAAGGGAATTACAAGCCCACTCCCATCCACTGCCTGTCAGCAAAACTTGTCAAGAGCACCAATAAGCTTTGGACTGACTCCTCAGTCAAGTCCGAATTCCTAGTAGAATTTTTTTCTTAATTCATATTTAGGCAGGGGAAAAAAATGTTTGGAAAGCCATTTTCATAAGTTCTAAGAAGCTTAACAGCTCATATGTTTTTGGGGTTTTTTTTGAGAAACCATTTAAAATATATAATCATTGCTAAATTACAGCATTAGTTGCTTGAGGGGAGGATGCCTGGTTTATATTTAGCCCTTATGTCACCAGTGTCAGTTTTTAATACTACACTTCTTGGCTTTTGTCAGCTTGTTTCAGAGCTGTATTTTCTTTTCTCATAACAGCTATTTCTTTTCTCATAACAGCTATTTGCAATGAAAAAACATTAGAGATATTTGCCTCCTTCCCCACACCATTTTGTGTGTTGCTGCATATTCACACAATCCATACCACAAAAGCTATCACCTCCATATTTAACAAGCTTTTAAGGAAACTCTCTTTTGATTGCAAGAAAAACAAAAATACAAATACTGTTGAACATAGAGTACATTCACAGAAAGCCCAGAAAGCACTTTGAGACTTTTTTTCTCCAAACATCACACTACTTGTACAGGTACTCATAAATATAAGAAGTCAGACAACAGAGAAAGAGACCAGAAAGAGACCAAAGAAAACAGAAACGACTCTTTCAGTTACAGAGACAGATGTTACGCTTACTAGTTTTGGTGTTTCATTGGTAAATATTGTAACTTTTGTTTCATATTTGTTTTGTAATCAACTGATAATATTTTGTATTAAGAACAAAACAAAAAGAACCAACCCCCAAAAAAACTCCTGGATGGTACAATATCTGTAACATGTACTTAGACCAAAACACTTCACCTGAAAATTCAGTCTAGGAAGACAGTGTTTGGTGAGACACAGAAGAGACACTGGCACAGCTGGAAACTTACTGCAAAATAATTGCATTAACCAAAGACAGATGGCACAACAGGTGACACTGGTCTTCAGCCATGTAATACTTCTGCAATGGCTTAGAAGTCCCATGAGTTTGAACTTGAGCACATTTGAAGAACCAGCAGAGTACTTTCTAAGCAGTGTTGGCTGTGTAGGTGCAGCCTCCTCTCTGAAACGTGTAAGCCTGTGACGCAAACCACTGTCTTGGCTGAGATGTAAAAGTTGTGTTCATTAACAAAGAATCAGTAAAAAATGCTGATGCATAAGGGAAAAAAAAAAGGGAAATGGTCATGGAAAAGGAGAAACCAGTTACCTACACACTGCACAACAGGCATGGACTCTAGCAGGAAACTGCATGGTAGTCCTAGAATCAGGCACAAAGAAGGATGAATGTGGCAGGGAGAGGATGGAAGTGAAAGTGCACTGCATGCCTAGCAGCAGAAGGAAAGTAGGGAGACCTACACACAGGAAGAGAGAACAGTGCGTACACTGAAGGGAAGGTGTCCTGAAAATGCAAGGTCCTGTACAACTTTTTCAGGTAAAGACTCAAGCTTCATGAATTCAAAAATTCAGCATAGCTCTCTGAGTTTTAAGGATGGTTTTGTTTATAAACAGGAAGCATGGGTTTCTTTCTTCAGCATTCTCAACAGAGATCATTAGAATCTTAAAGCTTCTAGTGAAACTAGTCCCAGTACTTTTTAAGAACCTGTTCAGCATTTTAAAAATAAATATGCGCTCACTTGTGGTAGGTGATAATGTTTTCTGAAGAGGAAAAGCAGAGTTCAATTTCAGCCAGGGCCAACAGAAAAGACCACAGCTTATAGCAGGACTTACCAGCCATAGTACACCCAAACCAGAGGCACACATGAGTTCCTAATTACTTTTTTCTGACTTACACAAAAACCCTTCTCTTATTTTAGCCAAAGGTCATTCAGTAAAACAATCATAGTGACTCAGTGAAACAACCATGTTGTTCATGTATGTGGGAACTTCTACATCTTAATATAGATCTTAATTAGATCTTGCAATATCAGAATTTAATTTTAAAGGCTCAAAGTAATGATACACGCTCACATATGTCTGAAGCAGACCTTCTTCTTGAAGAAAGATGAGAAAGCATCAAATTAAAATAAGTATTCCTGTCTCAAAAGGCTGAGCAGACTGTTGACAGAAAAATCAGTACTTTCATTTTAAAAATTGATGCTGTCAATGGTTCAAAAGCTTTCCCACTACTTACCTCATTGCAAGGTTGTAAGATTCTGGATGAATACAAGTTTGGTCCAAAGGATTGGGCTGTTGCAAGGCACATGGTGTTGGTTTACTCTTCTTTTTACCCAGAGCACCTGCTTTTGTCAAAAGTGCATGACTTCCAAGTTCAGTTTTCTTACTACTGCCAGAAATCAAAAAGGGACATGTCATTCTCAATGAAGATAATCCTAGACCAGTGTCTACATGTGAAACCAACACACTTTTTCCCCTGAAGTTTCTCTTAAATAAAAAAATTGCTCAGAATACAGTAAAGGCATCAGTAACTCCTACTGCAAACACTCCTTTCATGCCTCTTTGTTTGATTCCTAAATCACAAGTAATCCCTGCTTTTGAAGGACAAAACAGATCACACTGACAGACCTGGAACTAGCACTGGTACTTTGGATTCTACTCATCAACTGTTGATAGAAATGCAGACATAACTTTCTCTTTCCATATCAATTTTTAAAATAACCAGTATTTGTTAACTTAAGTAGAAAGCACAAAAATTATTTGATACAATACTCTAGCCACCAACATGGTGAGAAAGGACAAAAATGAAACCTTCTTGAAATCCATTTCAAAAGTTTTCATTTTGTCACCTGGACCCACAAGAAATGTTCTGGAGGCGGTGGTTTTAGAGCTTTATTTGGCCCCAATAAAGTGTTCTCAAGTTTTACGGAATCTGACTAACATCAGAATCATGCTCCAGCAAGGTAAAAAAAAAAAAAGTTCACATTTCACCAATAAATATTTGGGGGGGAAAAAACCCCGAAAACCATCAGCCTTTCTTCCTCTGTTGTATTGCAGCATTCACTAGAACACATCTGTACATGGCAAGACCTATCGATCATATACAGCCTTGGAAGCAATTTCTTTGGTCTTCTGGTGCTTACAGAGAGCACCATTTGGCCTGCAGCATATGCTTCCCTGCCAGATGGGCAACCAATCTGTATACCTTCCACCCGGGCAGTAAGCCAGTCCTAATGTGCCTACCTCCTGCCTGGAAGTTACGCATGTGCTCTTTGGCCAGCAGCAACTGGGAATACAGTATTGCTTCTGAGCACTGGGTTGGCTAAAAAACAGCATGTGCTTCCCAGGAAAATATTTTCTGAGAAGAGCCACTGGCAAAAGGGTGGGTGCAGTGCTACCACTGTGCCCTTTCTTAGTTCTTTATTTTGGAAGGAGAAAAGAGAAAGGCAGGAGAAGAGAAACTGCCCTAGAAAGGGCACTTTCAGTTGTAGAAAGGAAGGATTTCAGGCAAAAGGATCACTAAGAATCGTTGCCAGTGGAAAAGACTTGGTACAGAATTAGGGAATGAGATGACAGGGATGAGCATGACCTCCTGTTGAAAAACTGAGCTTGGGAAAAGGCCTCACATATTTGAGACAGAAGGCACTTGCATCACGCTTGCTAGGCAGAGGAGTATAACACAGTGTTTGATCCAGGCAGCTATTCAACTTCTTCTCTCCAAGTTAAGGAATTGAAACTCTCAAAAAAACTGCCCTAGTTTACTACCATTAAGTTCTGCCAAATAATCTTTACAGAAATAAATTAATTAATTTACAAATCTCTAAATTATGCCTGAAACACAAGACTAAAGTTTTAATATGTCAGATCACAATACTGCTGCATAGCAAGCTTCTTCTACCAATTCAGAGACGGAATTTTTAATTACATTTACATATTTATTGAAACCCTGACTTAGAGGACTAGGCTAATAAGTCATGAATATTCAGAGGAAAACTGTCTTCAACCATTGACTTCAACAAGTTTATTTGTTGTCTTTCAGAGCACAAGGGTTTAGGATTCCTCAAGTCTCAAGCCTGAATACAAAACAGAAAAGGGGGAAAGAGTCGTCTTGTACTATTTTGGATAATTTAGTCAGAATAGCTAAAATCTCTATTACCTGCAAAAGGTCTTTATATATTCTTGATTGAATCTGATGAAGCCAGCACACTGTTGGAAGGATTTGGGACCCAAACCTTTAACTTCTTTCAGCTGTTCTCGGTTTATAAATGGTCCATTCTTCTCTCGCCATTCAATTATATTTTTAGCCCTGTTAGCATTCAGTCCTGCAATGTGTCTAAGAGAAAAGTTTACAAAATACTTTTAGTACCATCAAATGGTCATTAATGCAAGTACTATCCACTACAAGGATACACATTTCTGTAGAAAAACTGGTTGACCAAACTTAAAAACTGCTAAGAAATTATCCAAAAGTCACCCAGATCAAAGGCATCATCTGAAAAAGGATCGCTTCTCATAGTTCTATGGAAGGAATCCACTCAAGCCAACAAAATTTAGTATAGCAATATGGTTTTGCACATGCCTAACTAGCAAGCCAGGGATGTGTAATTTATGATCTGTTGGCTATTTCTGTAACGCCAATTCAATTTGTCATGTCTTATGGCCTGCCCCCAGCTGCCCTCTTCAGGAAACAACGTGGGAGGAGAGTTCAGGACAGATAAATTGTTCCTGTATGAACAGCCCCCTCTCAGTTCTTCCATTGGTACCAAAACATTTTGCCCCAGCATGAAGACCTGATTCTGCTATCCAGAAAGAGAGTGGCTGGGAGCAGCTTGCGTTTCTCACACCATTTAACCAATCCACAAAGCTTGTTTCTTTTCTTTCAGCTGTTCTTGAGATAAAAAGCAGCTGGGAACAAGCTGCATGAGTTGTTCTGAGGGTAACATGGATCTGGCAAAGAACTTACCTGTGAAACGCAACATTAGTTAGCCAAGTTCTTTCAGGAAGCAGTGGCTTTGCTGCATGTTTTCTCTATGTACATGTCAGTGCAAATTTCTGTGTATAGAGTATGCTGATCATAGAAAGAGGGAAATGAACTCTCGTGGGCAGTTACTCCTGGCACTAGAGAAGGAAATGTCACCCACTAGGTTCCATATCAGATGCCACTGCTTTAAGTCAACAGCAGCAGAGATCCGTTTGCGGAATGGCATGCACCAATTCCAGAAAAACACCACCAGCAAACCCAGCAAGAATCGTAAAAACTCAGGGGGGAAAAAAGAAGAAAAATCTTTCCATTATTCTAATCCTCAAACAAAAGTTAAAAAAAGAATCAAAGTTGGTGAATTAAATTGGAGGGACACACCTTTAACCACAGTCAGAATATTAATCATTAGGAATGGAATTTTCTTCAAAAATTTCTTAGAAACATTATGAAATCCAGCTTATTTACACTGACAAAGGAATATCGCACAGTTCATAGAATTTTCCACTGATGATCTCAAGTCTTGCAAGCACAGTACTCACAAGTAATGCAAATACTGTAGCACTTCATCCCTTCCATGTATAACATGTGTCAAGAAGTATATTTGAAGCATCAGAAACCACAAGTAGAAAGCCCTGCTCATGGTACAATCTAGCTAGGGTGACAATTTAATGAACTGTACATCAGAGGCAAACTTACACTGCACCTACACAGAACAGCAGAATTGAACTGCCTGAGGATCAAGTTAGATCCAGAACTTCATGCTGGCACATGCATATGAGCATTGTAAGCTGGATTAACTACACACACAAAGTACTTATTAAATGTGGTTACCACCTGTAACCATGTCTGGACAGGGTCACCCCACATGCGCAGTTTTGTGGAGACTGTAGCACCTCAGGTTGATGGTTTCTCCTGAAGTGCACAATACAGCTGTACCCTGCAGAGAAGGATGGCAATGCTCACCCCTTGCATGTGCACACATAGGCTTTTATTCATGGAACATAAAAAAGCTATAAGAGATCACCGAAAGGAAGGCCATGAGGATGGTGAAGGGTCTAGAGGGAAGACCTTATAAGAAGCAAATGAGGTCACTTGGCTTGTTCAGCCTGGACAAGATGAGACTGCGAGGAAACTTCATCACAGTACTACAACTTCCTCAAGAGGGGAAGCGGAGGGACAGGTACCGACCGATCTCTTTACTCTGGTGCCCAGTGACAGGACTCAAGGAAACAGCATGGAGCTGAGTCAGGGGAGGTTTAGGTCAGATATCAAGAGAAGGTTTTTCACCCAGAGGGTGACTGAGCACTGGAACAGGCTCCCCAGTGAAGTGGTCATGATCTATCTGAGTTCATGAAGCATTTGGACAGTGCTCTCAGGCACAGAGTGTGATTCTTGGGCTGTCCTGTGTTTTTAAGAATGATAAGGGGCTAAAAGATTAAAATAAAGAGCTAGCAAGAATACATTTTTCCTAACTTTGATATCTAATATAATTTTCACTGCTAAGATTTTGGACATTCTTCTTCTTCCCCTCATACTATGGAGGATGATACCAACAATTCTGCTCTTCTGAGAGTTTGTCGCCTAAACCACATTGAACTTCACACACTCAAGAAAGAATGAGCTTTTAGCTTCTAACCAAGGAAAATAAAGTCAGAAGATTTTCCAAGTAAACATGGCATAACTACTGAAAAAAAAAAATCAGTAAAAAGGGGTAAATTTTTCAACAGTTTCCCCTTAAATCTTTCCTTTTCTCCTTTCCTCGCCCAACTTTTACAACCTGTTCCACTTAGCAGTACCTATAAAAATACCTTCTAAGAGACAGAAAGCACATTTGAAAATCCCTTTCTCAGTGTAAAAATACAAATTAATTATATCATGTTTTCCTAAAATTGCAGTGTTGGCTCAAAATTTTTAAATATCTGGTTTTCTCTGAAGAATAGTTCTACCCTAGAGAATCACAAAGACCCTTAAAAACTGACTCCTAATGATTCAGTAAAATACTGTCTTACTGTGTCATTTTCATGTAATTGGAAGTTTAACACCAGAGCCATTTGTTCCAGCTGAGCTTGAGTCAGATGGCAGACTAAACAGAGACTCTCTGATCCAGAGCCATGTAATTACTGGAATAGGAAAATGTTTCACTCACCTTAATAGTATTTCTGAGCAGATGTTAATATCAACTCCAACAAAGCTGACACACTCTTCAACCACACTGTCCAGAGTTGCTTTGAGCAAGGTCTGTGATACATCATGCTGAGAAACAAAAATGAAGATACAGGGTTACTGAAGTATCAAAGCATACATAAATAAGAACTGCAAACAACACTAACATTAATAAAATAGTTGCTGGAACTTATCTATATCTTATGTGAGGGTACTAGTTAAAAACATGAATTGAAGAATATATTTTTAGAAGGTCTCCAGTATCTCCTTGCAACATCTTTGTCATGATACAGATCTTTATAATAAAGACACTCTGCACATCCTTGTATTGTTTTTAATAATTATTTCCCTGCATTTTGTAAAACCAAACTGTATTAAACACATGATTACTTATACGGAACAATGCTTCTAGTCATGCCCTGTGTCTTGTCTTTAATCTGACTCTTTTTTACTTATAAACTCAGTTTATTAAAAATAAGATAATATTTTAAAAATAAGGATCACAAATGCTGTACTTTTGCACCTGCACACACAGATATTTGCAAAATTTTCCAATTTATGAGCATTCACACTACAGGACAGTAATTATTTACTAAAAGAACAAGCCAGGTATTGTATGAAGGTGGACAATACATAAGGTATGTATCAACCCCATAGCAACAGAATGTTTCAGATTTTGAACAGATATTTCTAGGAAGATTGGCAGGTCCTTTACCGAAGCACCACTAATGGAAATTCTTCCAGTTTTTCCACTATTGTTCATACTGTTTCCCCCCTTTTCTCCCAAAAAGAAAATCAGTCACACTTGTCAAAAGTTAAAAGTTCTGAAGCTCTAAGATTTCTTTTCCTCCCAAATGTAGGCATACTTCAATCTGTAACTGCTAGATCCCCACACAAGCCCACCAGTGCTTAGAAGTCTGACCTGGAGGGAGAAGCCTCTCTAAATGCAGGAGTTAATTCAATCACTATGTTGGCTTAGCTTCAGGGCTCTTATACATCACTCATGTAAATCTGGGTTGATCTGTTGTGGTTTCATGATGCATTCATTTAGGACATCAAGCTGGATCCAAGCCAAGACACCAAACACTTCATCCACTACTTTGTTTTACCTTCTAAGCCATTCAGATCTTTTAAAGATTTCACGGTTAAGTTTAACATGCCAATAGGATCAATCCCAATCTACTAATACTGGTAGTTCATTGAGCAGTGCTTAATAACCAAAAAAAATCGTAAAACTTCAGGCAACATATTTCATAGCTCTCTATTTCAGGTGATGTGATGTATTTTTCTTGACGCGATACATAATAAAGTTACTTACAAACAAGAAGCTCTTATTTTGGCAATATTATTTCTCCTTTGCAGGCGAAAACTATGTACATGTGTAAGTACCAGCATTTGCACACAGTCTTGGTCTTACAGCCACAAAGCTTACTTGTACACTTGGCAGATCAAACATCAGTTTCTAAAGTGTTGCTACTACAACAAAATAACTTCTTTTTTGAATAAAGAAATATAAATAAAAACCCACACCCTTAAATGAAGTCCTGTATTTCTATTTTTCTGACTTACTGAAGATGCAGCTTCTCTTACTGAGGATCTTCTATATATGCCCTCTTCCTCCTGGCATCACTTGTGTAATATACTAGAGCTAGAGGTTTCCAGCTCTCACACACGCTCTTGCAAAGGATGTATTTATATAACACAGCACAAGAACCAGAATAAAACTGTTGAGAAACAACACCCACATCTTCTCTTCTCTGCCAAGTACA
Organism: Pachyramphus minor; assembly: GCA_013397135.1. NCBI lineage: Eukaryota > Metazoa > Chordata > Aves > Passeriformes > Tyrannidae > Pachyramphus > Pachyramphus minor. The sequence continues at coordinate 258,208 of VYXB01010497.1, forward strand.
GCTGCCAAATACTGGGCTTGGTTTTTCACTAAATTTTTAATTTGCAGTTCATTGAAAGATAAAGATACTAATTTAACAATTTTTATTTTCATTGTGATGAAGGAAGGCAAAAGAAGAAAAAAAGTGCAGAGGACAAATCCTTCTACTTTTAGGAAAGGCTATTGACTCCAAAGTACTTGCAAGTTGATTATGATATAGTTTGAGAAGTTACATTAACAAGTTCTATTAACTGCAGCAGTTCTTGGACATTTCTAAAAAAAAATTTGGTCTAAAACAACTGCTTAGAATATAGAGTCTATGGAATATATAGAATATATATAGTGGCAAAGAGAAGACTAAACTGCTGTTTCAGTCTCATTCGTTAAGATGATCATTCTTCAGAAGGAATACCATGCAGTTACATGATTCAAAACAGAGACATTCATCACTGTCTCCACAACACCTTATAGCATATGAAACAATGAAATCTATTGATCTGGCCTAATTTTTCTAAGCAGTTCTTTGGAAGAGATTTGATCCAACAGAAGCTTTATTTCCAGCCTGCGGAAAGTGAACCTAGATACTAGTTCAGCCAACTATACTCCCTGCAAACCAAGGAAAGGATATATCATAATCAAAAGCTAAGTATCCTGAAATATCTCTGCCAGTGGAAGAAAGACCAGTGCTCACAGATCCTCAGTTCCAAATGCAAAGTTGGGATTTATCAAAAGATCTGAGTTCGTGTAAAATTCATGTGATAGAATGCACACATCTTAGAAAAACTGTAATACTCAACTGCATATTTCTTTTGCCAGGAAGACAAGAAGTTCTCAGGTCTCTCAGAGATGATTTGAATCTTTTAACTTTATTGCTGTTTGCCAGTCATCATTAAAAAAACAAGACATGCGCAAGTTTTTCTTTATTACTCCAACACATGACAGTTGTACCACTTGGAATGCATATCACAGCACATATGTGGAGGCATAGATAAAGTGAACAGGCAGATGTGACAGAACAGGATAAGCATAAAACACTCCCTAAGTTTACAATCCCTAAGCTACCCATACCTCACAGAAGTAAGACACTTTCAGCTAGTGAATGATGTTAAGTTGCAAAAGCTAGGAAACTTTTCCAGATGGCAAATCTGCCTCCCAAGAAGCACCTAGTGACCATCACAGCTTCCTTTGGCTATGATGAAGAAATTTCTAGACCCCTCTTTACATTGATACAAAGCACAGAGAAGTGTTAACACATTTATTTTCTAAAAGTAGTTAAAACACGATTATCCCAAAACCATTGTCAAGACTTCCTACTGCTAACAGGTTACACTTCAGAAAAGCGTGAAGTGCAGTGCACTTCCCAGTTTTCCAGCAGTTTGATGCATCTTCTCAAATATCAGACGTTAGACAGTATTAGATACTTCTGTGTACTATTTATATGCACTGGGGTGGTATCATATTATTCAGACACTCCTAGAAGCACACATACACCAGGCTACTCACTCTCTACAACGGGTCTGTAAAGGCAGGAATGATGAACTGTTGCATTAAGAGCATCAGAATAAAACCTGCACAAATAAAGCCCAAGTTCAAAATGCAGGGCTGCTTTCTAAGTGAGCTTATGCAGAACTTCGTGCTGCACAGCCTCTGACAACCCCTTCACATACCATGGCAAATTGTTGCATCAGTTGATCCCCTGCAAAGCCTTTTAAATAAAACACTCTCCTATAAACACTGACTCTGAATGTACCCCTATGCATGAGGGTGTCCCTGCTAAAACTGCTAAGTATAATCTTTAAGTTCAGAGTCAATACACAAGGTGCTCTGACAGCTATGTCTAGCAAGTAGGACTAGCACGTCCTTTGGTGCAACTTTCAAACACCTTGAATTTACGACGCAAATATGTTACTAAGATTTTATTAAAAGGATACTCAGAAATGACTACCATTAAAATATTCACACTGCTGCAACAGTAAATCTGAAGCAGGAGACTTAATTTTATATGATGATTTCCAAACAGTAAAAGTATTGATATCCTCAATTTATGGAAACCAAGGCCAGCAGAAATAAGGGACTTGACATAAACCGCAGGATGTCCAGTGGAAGTCCACAAACTTTCATTTATCATCACTCTCCAGAAAAGAAAGCCACCTTGTTTCACAGATAGCATTAGCAAGTATTTAGACACCTGTTTGGTCTGAGCTTTTCGTGGGGAGGACTTTAGAAATTAATCTGCCCTTAGAAATATGGGGCACTGCAATCATACTTCAGTATTTGTTTTCTAAGGAATAATCCAGTAAGCCATGGAACAAGACATAGAAAATTACTTGATTAATTGAAACTGCTCCAATAAATAATTGAAGTCACCCAATAAATGAAATTCAAACATTACATTTCTCTAATATTTTTATAAAGAGTATCCCACATATAACTTACATTGGTGAACATGAAAGAAAACCAAGGCTTGCTATTTAGATCTCCGGTCACCATTACTGCTCAAATTAGTCCGTGGCAAACTTGTTAAAATTACCAGAAAAAAAATTATATATTACAAAAATATTTCAAAATATTTCTTATTTCTGCAAACCCATGCCAAAAATACCAAAATCAATTTAAGTTCATTTCATGTACTTTCATTAGTATTAAACATTTTGTGCTCTGATTAAAGAATAGCGTTTAAGAACACCTGTCTATTATGCACAGGATAGCTCTGTCCTATCATTATATCCCAATACTTCAGCTATCTTTTCTTGTCATTTGGTATGAAGCAGAGAACAAGTTGAGATTGTTGTTTCACTCAGTTTCAAGAGCTACAAACACTCAGTGGAAATAATTAACATTACTAAAACCCTATCTGTTCCTTGAGAGGGTGCTACTACAGCTGTGATTGAAAGCCCTTTTCCAGTTTCAAAAACCTGTTGACATACACGAAAGGAAGGCAGCATTTTAAATAGCCTCTCAGCTCAGTTATTTCCAGCAGTATAGCAGTACAAACTGTAAAAATACATTTGTCATCAGCATGGCAAACTTATCAAGCCAAAGAACCACTGCTCACACAGAGCCTGGAGGCTGTACTTAGTCCATCTGCATGAGCATAAACAGTGGATCAGCACACTAACTAACTTTGCCTGAACACCAGATTACTAGTGCTAGACTGGAACTGGCAGCTTTAACATGCAAGTGAGTTTTAACTCCAACCTCTTCACTTTCAGCAATTTAAAAAACCCCCTGCACAACACTAAAAACAATACACATGATTGCAATGCATTTGGTTCCCTTTTTCTGGTTCCCTATGAAATTCATAATTTCAGAAAGTATGGTATGATTGCATGTGTCTCTGAAAGACAATTTCAAACAGCTTAAAATTCTACGGCACAGCAATTCTTAAATAATTATTTTACATTTACCAACATTAGTAGATATTGACATGACCAGCCTGTGCATCGTTATTAATTTACAATGCCCAAGAGTCAAGCAAGGCACCTTCCAACACAGTTGCACAGGAATTATTCCTTCCCTGCAGAGCCTACAAATGTAGTGCAGACATGACCTAATGATGCTGGTTGGAAAGCAGTGGGCAGGGGATGAGTTCTCAAGCCTGGGAAGCAACCTGCAGGTTCTTGACCCAGGCTCAGTATTACAGTACAATAACAAGATCAACATTCATTCTAAATAGGACCAAGCTCGATGCCAGACAATCTATTTTGGGTTTTGATCAAGTTATACCTCACTAGTCCTTTGAATCCAAAAAGTCAGCCTTCGATGAAGTAAATGCAATTTAACTTTTTTCTGTCTAAGTAAGTCCTAAAACACTTCTAACACTCCATAAAACGTTGTTGGTACCTACCATTAACTTCTGTAGCCATGAATTTTAATATTGGCGTGTGTGACCAGCCAACATGCCTCTTGAAATAATACTATTTTTTAATTTTAAAAACTGTGCAAACTGAATGACATTTACTGGAAGAGAAATTAGGTGGGACAACAGCAAAGTTCAAAAGCAAAGTTCAAAACTATGCTATTTTACAGAGATTCAACCCATGGAAATGTGTTTTAAAATTTAAAAAAGGGAAAAACATTACTAGTGCTGTAACCTAAATACAATTCACTGCATTTCAAATGCTTGTGAAACCACAAAAGCAAAATGCATTCATAATCAACTCTTAAGTACAGCAGGACTAATGTAACAGAAATAGTCTAAGGAGACATCCCTTTTCATATCCAGAATTAGAAAAATTAAAAATGCACCTTACATGTCAGGTGGAAAAATTGCAAAATTCAGGAGTGGGGTTTTAATCTCTAGCATCCATTGGAAAATCCCTTCCAGTTAGATTCTAAGAAAACAAGCTTATCCCTCTGATGTTTGATAAAAAGATCTAACTTCCAGTATTTCTTTTGAAGATTGTTTGTGGTTTCTCCAAATGTTATATTGTTATAGGATATATTGTTATCATATGTACTTAACTTTCACTCATTTCTTGTTTCAAAAATCCAAATTCTGTTTATTTTAACAGCATATTACTATTACTGAAATATCCCAGAGAGAGAAATGGCTTTGTATTTTCAAAGAAAACGACAGAACAAAAACGTAGTCTGTCAGCTCTAACATTAAAAAAGAAAACATAAATGTACCAGTTTATCATGTAAATGCTTTGAGTTACTTGCAAATTGCTGGAATTCATCTTATATTTACTTGTACTATACTGCTAAGCTTGTTACACAAATTCAGTCCCATCACTGACGTGTCTGATGTCTAAAGTTAGCTTCTCTGACATGTGCAAGTTAGCAGCAAATGACAGATATCCAAAACCACCACCCTCTTTGCAGAGCAGGTACCAGTTTTCCCCAATACATAATGTTATGTGACTTAAGGGGCTGCAATCTGAATTGTAATTATGATCAACCACATCATCCCTGGAGATTTCAGAAGGACATTTTTCCCAATAAATAGCAAAGGTGATCATCCAAATTACTAATGGTGAAAAGCTTTACATTTCAATTTCAGTCCAAATATGTATTTTGGGGCTCTTAAAGCTCTAAAAATATAGGGTGGATATAATTATAAGGACCACCAGAAGTGGAGTTTCATAGATCATGTGGGTGAAAGGCAACACATTCAGTTGGAGATTTTCCTAAAGAGTGATGAATGATAAGAGAAAGAAAAAAAGAAAGATGACACTAATAGAGGGACAAGACAGAAGTCATGAAGCCCGAGTGAGTCTGTTCATCTGTGGGAATTCTGTTTTGTCTGAAGTCAGTGACCATCCATCACCCTGCAGCAGATGGGTGAGGAACAGCAGCTCCTGGGTATAGAGTTTCTGCCAGCCTCCCTCACAGCAAAGGGAGTCCCCTGGAGATGTGAGAAGCTTGATAAGAGTCTACATAAATACATATGCTTCTTCCAGCTCCACTGAAGACATGTCAGGATTTCTCTCATTCATCTCTAACGAGGAACATGGTACTTGGAATACTATTAAAAACTACAACAAAAATGCAAATTCATTTAAGTGTATCTTCTGGAAAGGAAAGATTAGTACAGTTGATGCATACTTTATTGTATCCTAGGTGTTTCCTATAAGCAACTTCTTGTGCTCACTGGCTTTCTCAAATGTAGTATACAAACACACTCAGCAACTGCCACGCCAGGTGACTCATGTCAGCAATGCACTGAGAATATATTTAATACAATGACATATCCATTCCCTCATTAGGAAAAAATGTAGATGCCAAACAATGAAATTCAGCAGTCTTTTAATCCCACACCAACAGGATTAGTCAAGATACAATTAAGAAGAAGAAGAAAAAAAGGGCGTTATTTTAAAGTGACACCACCTCCTGAAAATGCTTGCTGAAAAAACATTAAGGAAATTCGACTTTGCTCAAGAACCTTTTTCTATTTTTAAAGCAGATAATTTCAAATGGAATATGCTTAAAGAACACTTGCAGATCCTTCTGCTATCTCCCTCTCTTCTATTTGGCTCCTACTTTACTTTCATCAGGCACTCCTTCCCCCTTGATCCTCAACCTCTTCCACAGCCCAGCTAAAAGCAAAAATCAGCTAGGACTGAAACAGAATGCAAGACCCTGTCATGCAGAAGACAGCCCAAACCAAATAAAGCAAGCTTATTTTCTCTGCTTATTAAAAAGCAGAGAAAATAAATGTGATCGACATATGGCAACCAAAAAAGTCACTCAGGGCAGTGTTGACTGAATGACCCGTGGAAGACTGAAAGCTGACAGAAAACCAGGAAACATGTGGAAAAACAGAAGTCAGCTCAGTTACCAGCATTTATGGATTTGACAGGCAGAGTACATAAGCATCCATTGTGCCATTCACATCTTTGATAAATGAAACCAATTTCATCACCACTCATTACATATAACAGCAAGGTATATTTAAAGCAAAAGCAAAAGTAATTAATTGATAAAAAAAATCACGATGATGTAGTAAGTTTGTGTCCTCAAAAATCTGTTCTGCACTAAGCCCAATACAAATTGCATTAAGACGTATTTAGTAAATTTAGTACGTATTTATAAGCAGCATAAACAAAATGTTTGCACGTTGGAGTTTGAAAAGTTGACAGGACTCAATAATAAATTAGCTGTGCTAACTTGTCAGCACTAAAAACTTAAGCTCTCAATGACAATTTTTACAAGTGAACAAGAACACAAACATTTCTGTCATTCTCAAAACCAAACATTTCAGAACCACCATTGCTATTGGCAGCATATGATCATTACTACTAATGTGATTAGTATAATATAAAAGTGAGAAATCAAAATTAACTAGTAGAATGGCATAAATAAGAACAGTGCATGTATTACCCCAAACAAGAAAAATAGCAATTTAGTACTCTTGTAATATCCATATTTAAAAAAAAAACAAAAACAAAAAACACCACCTCAGCAGGTGGAAGGGAAAGAGCACAAATCAAAGAACACTTATTTTATCAGCATCCCTGACAGACGCTGTGATTTGTGGGCTCATAAAATAGCCCTTACTTACATTCAAGATCTGGAAGTTCTTTCAAAAGGTTTCCTTAAAACATTAAACATACAGTATTTAAATTGTTTGTAAAAGTGTAAAATAATATGTAATTTTTTAGTGTAACAAATTTATTAAAAAATGTTTGTAACAAAGTTTTCTTAGGTATCCTCGAGTGGAATACTTGTAAATAATCATTGTATTACTATCACTGACTTACAAAGTTTACAAGATACTTATCAAGTTATAGAGCTTTTAACTATTGCACATATGAATATATTAATTGCAAATCTGTAATCGGATCACTATTTCCTTTGTAAAATCTTTTCTTTTATAAAGTAGCTAATAAAAAAAACTAATTAAAGTTTTAGGCAAGCTTGGGAAAAACAAAAAATAAAATAAGAAATAAAGTATTTGAAAAAGTTAAGATTTAATACTTCAGGAAAGTCCTAAAACATAATTTTAAAATCAGATACCTTTATGAATTCTGATTCTAAAAGCATTTAGTCCAAAAAGCAACTACTGACTCAGGTTTTGATAATATTTGTAAGGTAGGGGGAATAGGGTTCTCTATTTGTACAAACATTTACAACTGCAAGTTGCTATATTATCGAGCAAGAAGGGAACTAAAACCACCTCTGATTTTGCAGCATATATTTATGTCTGTCTCTCACCACTTGTAGATGACTTATGACTTAGAGAATCAAGGTCTGCTCCATTGAAACCACTGGCTGATGTCCCTGTATGTTCATTAAGGACAACAGTTCGATAGCAGTTTTATCTTTGTATTGCGGGACTGGGAGTTAAGAGATGAGATACCAGATGGATCAACCAAATTATTAGACAGGATTATTCAATGTGTGTCTGCTTCAGCAAATTAGTTATACTAACATAATCCAGAATTTTTAAATATGAAAAAATAAATTAGTATTGGGTGGGGGTTTTTCTCCATAGAATTTGTATTTTAAGAACACCAAAAGACAGTTTTAAATAACTTAGATTAAGGTATCAAGCTTTCAACTTTTCCTCACACAAGGCAGAAATTGCTCTGATAGGAAATTAGACAATTGAGACACCTTAGATGAGCTATGGCCAAGCCTCATCTTCTGGAACACACAAAGCTTGGCAAGGAAGCTCAAGTATAAGTCTTGCAGTGAGATCAACAAAACATGGCAATGCAAAAACAAAGCTAATGCAAGGAGCAGAAGTAATCCAAATAATGGTGGGATGAGAAAGACAGCTCTGCCTGGCAAGTCATCCTCACTAACTCTGGCCCAACCAACTTCCTCCCTCCCTTGCAAAAGGAGGATACACAGATAGCCAGTGCCATTTCCAGGCTGCAAACTCATTTCAGACTGACATATAACTGAGATGCAGGTCTTGGCCACAAAGATTTGATGTGTACCACCTGAGGTTCAAAGGCAATTCTTGCATCCACAAGAGATCTATGCATTCTTGAATACACACTTTTAAGCTTACTCAAGTCTGCTGGAGCAAAGAGCTACCAAAGTTTACTGATAAACTACTTGAATATTGAGCATATAGTCAACTTAAGTAAAAAGTGAATCCTGTAGGAGATTGGAACTTTTCAGTAGCTATGGTAGATAGTTCACCAGACTTAGAAGAATAATTAGCTTTTCATGTGACGGCAAAAACTACAAAAAGTTCAAGGCTGACAAAATACAAAGCACCAGAGGAAAAGTTTCAGAAAACCACTCTATTTTTTACTATTTAAAAGCACAGGCAGTCATGTGAAGAGGAAAATGCAGATCCTAAGAGTCTAGAAAATCTGCATGTTAGAGTATCGCATTCTCAAAAATTCTGGAGTTACTTCATAAAACATTAAAAGTGCTCTTAACTTCTTCCAAACTTTCAGTGGCAGAAAATGCATAGCTGGTACTGCAGAGATACAAAGTGATGCCTTTTGGTTTTGGTGTACTTACTTTGACCTGTAGGTGACAGAACTTCTGGGAGATATTTGCTTACAGTAACAGTTGTGGGTTTGGAAGGATATTGTGAAATTAGAATAGCAATAACCTCCCCCGCCACAGTCACACACACATTGTAGAACCTTTAAACTTCCCACTACTTTGATATAGGTACCTGAAAACAGTCCTAGTTTCACAGATGACAAATCAACACCACAAGAACTTAGTGATTTCTTTTAAACTAAAAAATAAGTAAATGAAACAGAAAGGATTACAATTCTTCATTTCCCAACTGCAATCCAAGCATCACTACCCAGAAGAAAACAGCATACATTTTGCTTCTTCAATATTTTATCATGTTAATGCACTCATCGCTATGTTCGCTGATTGTGTGGCCCAGAGTCATCTTACAGATGTTTTTGTATCTTTGTTTTGAGTTGCTCCATGCATCAATGCAAAACAATTAAAAACATAGCTTCTAAAGTGAATGATACTTAGAACTAATAACCACTTCTCATTTAAACCATTGTCTTTATTACAGCAGGAGTAACGAGAGTGCTGTAACTGAACCCATTATGTCCTCTTTCAGAGCAAGTGCTCATATGCCCAGTTCACTGATAAAAATTAGACTGCCCTCTTTCATTAACTTATTTTCAAGTAGGAATCAAGATTTTGATGTAACTAGGCAGTCCTTTCAGACAAACAGATTTAAGGTCTGGACAAGAAGCTGGAAAACAAAACCATATAACACCACAGTCAAATCCCAGCAGTGGGAAAAACGTCTTCAAAAACTGATCCCAAGTTCTCCTGTTGCTACTTAACTGCTAGCAACATCAACTAGATCACCTCACATGTACAACCAAGTAAGACAAATGCCTCCAACACTGTTTCAGTTAAGTATATTCCTAAGATACTGTCTTTTTAAAACAATGTGAAAAAAATTAAAAATGGCCTTTACTTGGATTTGGGGTTTATTTTGTTTGTTTGTTGCTGCTGGGTTATTTTTATTTCTTTTTTTTTTTTTTTTTTTTAAGTTAGATAGGATTTATGAGGAACAGATTTTTATTATTTCATGTATGCTTCTAAAAGAGAACTGGAAACCGACATCCAAATGGCTCAAGTTATATGCATACCAAAGACCTCTATGTATGAGGTATGGAAACCTGGTCCAAAGTATATTGAAGGACAGATAAGTTAGGAAACTGAGAAGAGAGCATTGCACATAGATTCACACAGATTATGTCACATCATATAAGAGAAATAATTATTTCCTCTTGAAAATGTTTCTCAAACGAAGAGAAAATGTTTCTAGCTGCATCAACCGTTTTGAAATTTATACTTGGAGCAAACGAGAAGCTACAACTGATGTTCTTTATAATGGCTTATGCACAAATATGTTCTTTAGGTACTTTCAGCCTTCTCCATCATTCAATTGTAAAGCTTAAAAAAAGCATTGGATAACTCATCAGATTTCTTCCTTTTCCAATCTGCACATGCTGCACCTCATCGCACTAAAACATACATTTTCTCCATCTGAAATTCTGTCTTCAAGTCATAGCTACTGAAAGAGTTCCCTTCGAGAGCTGCAGCATTAGACTACTTTCAATAGCTACTAATTCAAAACAAGCATAAATTCAGCAGTTTGCTATGCAAAACTTATTACACAGTAGCCTGAAATTTCACCAAAGCTCACTTGTCACATACAAGTGTGTTTTAATACAGAACAGTTCCAGCTTGCTGATATCTTCAGATATCAGGAATGTCACCACGCTGAGATTTTCAGAAGACTATTGCACATGCACATTCACAATAATGAATAGAATTCACTATTATTTCCAACTAGTTAGAAGGTTTCATAAAGGATTCATACCTTTAAATAATTTAGATATTAATCTATTTTCTATTTGTCCTAATTATGTACCTTGCATTTTATTGAAGATATGGAAGAAAAAAAGGCAAAAAAAAAAAAAAAAAGGAAACCCACTCATGGAAAAAAGCCCTTCTGAAAGGTATCTCAAACTCAGGATGCAGACACTCCAAGAGATAGAAGCCTTAGAAAATTTCTTCCCAAAGCCCTGAATAACTAACCCCAACAACACCTTAAGACATGCCATTTACATGGGACATTGGCTTTTCAGAAAAGATTATGGAAGAAGCATAGTGCCTTACTAAATAAAGCTGGGAAATTATATGGTACCTAGTAATAGCAACATCGGATCAGATCTCAGGATGTGATAAAAAGAGAGAGAGTCTAATGATGTGCACACAGAGGGAAGGAATGCTATGAAAATAAAGAGATGGACATACTATTTGCATACACTTCAAGCCAATAACTGCACCTTTATCCTTCTTATCCACACAAGTGTTTTCAGTAAAATGCCTGGGTTCTGAGACAGCACTACTCAGAAGAGAGTTCTGACAGTGGCCCTCAGAGAAGTAAGGAAAAGCTATGGCAAGACCAGATTTACTGGAGATATCTCTAACATATTCACTCATCATAACATATATACATCACATCGATCAACACAGCTTTACTGCACCACCATAGACAAAAGTAGTTGCAGGGAGAGAAGTCAGCCCAGCAGGCAATCCTGCCAACTTACACTTTCTAAGACGACAAGACTGAGAACATGAGAAGGGACACTGCTTTAGAACAATCTTAATTAAGATTAAAACTAGCATTTCTCTATAATTTAGGAATAAATGGATCTGTCACTGACATAAACCTCTTTCGCTGAAGAGACAGAAATTTAAGAGGACATAACAGAAATAACATTTCCTTAACTTTCCCCCTCCAGTTCATTCCATCCATCAGATAAATTAAAATAAAATGAAGGACAACTATAGGGCAGGAATAAAGGCTGCGGGGAAAAAATAATCAAACAGATGGGGAGAGGTTTAACATTTGCAAAGAATGTCCAGATTATCACTTATTTTAAGGTTTTGTAATGTCTAAATTTCTGCTAGTCTTAAGGGACCAAACAGGTACAAGAATCTTCATTCACAGCAGCACTCCTACACAAGTTGAGGAAGTAAAAGTAAAGTATCATCACTCAAAACAATTAATTAGAGGAAAGAGGGGAAAAAAAAGTGTTACAAGGCTACTTAATTCCTCTTCCCAGATAAATGTGCCATTAAAAGTCCCAGTTCACAAAAGAATTTTTATTTTGCTCTCTAGTAATAACATACAGTACTTTAACTACTGGAAAGATTAACACTTGCTCTTGTAAAGCGAGTTTGAAGGCTAAATGTATGCTTACCTGGTTGAAATTAACATTTTTCATTAAAGTTTTAACTTGCAAGCCACAATCTTTGTGATTGCAAATCACTAGTGTTCCAGTCCTTAATTGATTGATAAACATTCTGTCTTTACATATCCTTCTTTAAAAAGCGGGCATCATATGAAATGACAATACACATTATTGAAAATTTTCTACTGATTGCTAAAGAAGGAATTCCTGAAAAATTTACTATAAAATATGGAATTAAAAATCAAGTTACCAATTTGAAATGTTAAGTCCCATTGCTGGCTACTTTTAAGAAAAATCCAACCTGTGTTACTCCGCAGGGGAATAGTGTGAAACAGCAGCATATTGGTTAGTCTCGTCTGTCCTCTGCATTCTCCAAATGATTTTTAAAAAAAGACTGTTTATTTGCAGTCAATAGTACATGAAAACAATGTTTTCCTACAGCACATGACATGGCAGACAGCATTTCAAAACAGTCATCACATCCACTGCATTCAACAGGACAGTAGCCCTTTACCTGCACCCCTGTACTTCCAAGTGCAGTTCAAGGTCCTGGTACTGCGCTCTGCATTTTGCACAGTTTGGGTCAAACTTCACAACAGCTCAACTTTCCTTTGAAACACTGCCACGTTGGGGATGTTTAAGAATGAAATCTGCTTGCCCTTAGGGCTTAGAGTTAAAGGGCAAAACCCTGGCTCCATTTAAAGTCAGTGGGCAGCTTGCCATTTAATTCAATTGATCTAGTATTTCACAGTGACCTTAAGGGTATACCAAAAAGCTTGTACCCATGTATCCTGCCTTTGCTTGCAGGAATAGCGGCGGCATGTATTAGTTTTTAACAGTAATGTCTGGGTGGCAACTAGAATGCTTTTACTTTGAAAGTTCACATGAAGATTGTAAGCATTCAAAAATTAATTTCAAAATTTTAATTTCCTAAACAAACTATAGTGGCATGGGGTTGGATGAGTAAATCAATTTGTGGATCACCATGTGTAGGTGCAAATCTACAGGGAAGATTTTATAAAAGGAACTAACCAGCTAAGAGAACAGATGATCAGAAATTCTAACTACAGTATATAGAAAATAAGTTTTTAATCTATCAGCAGCTCAACAACCTATGATTACCTGTAATTGGTTACACTATCACTCACATCCTTATAAACCAAGGTTTAACTGCTCCCAAACACAAATCACACAAATTTACTCTTACAAGACTGTACAGATAACCTGCGGAAGATCCCAAATATTTCCCCATGTTTTACTCCTCACACTCAAGTAAGACCATCCATCCAGTGACAGTTGCCAGGATGCTTGGATCTCTGCTTTTTTCAGATCCCTTATGTAAACAGTAATCTCTTTCAAAGTGAAAAATATTCCTCTTCCTTCTCAACTAATGTATTTGGGTACTTTATATCCTTATTTAGAAACTTGGCAAGAAATGCATAGTGTAACTGATTTTGCATAATGTTTCTCTTTCCCACTTTCAACATTCTGACATAATATTAAAGACCAACTCAGCAAAGTTGACAGCAGAATAATTGTGTTATACACTGCTTTCTCAGTTTTTTACTAGAAATTAAATCAATAACCATTGCTCAGAAAAAACTGTTAATACCATGAGCTTTCCCTCACACCCCAAATTTCAAAAATACATAGTAATAAATGGTGCAGATAGTAATTTTTATCTTAAGGCTCACACTTTAATACTTGTACAGTTATTAAAAAACATTTTCCACTTATTTTCATCATGTAAAATGAAAAGATATTCCATCACTGAAATTATGACACAACCTAGCACAAACCTAGCTAGCCCAGGAGAGCGAGAAATGGAAATGCCAATTAATCGAATTACTGACAGAGAAGCTATCAAGATGAGTACCTATCAGGTCAGGTTCAAAAACACATCAGAAGCACCAGTGTTAAAAAAACAGAAAAGAAAAATGAAAAGAGAAAAAAAGCTCACGCTCCCTGTGCTGAGTAGCACTATTAAATTCAGATGCAGGATTGTGTTTAGGTTGGACAGGCCCCAACAGTAGAACAAAGTCAGTCTGTCTTAGTACCATAACCAAATTCTACAAGTTAACAGCTTTTCATGAAAAGCTGCCATTTCAAAATGTCAATCAAACCTGAATATAAGTGGGAACTCCTGCAGAAATAACCAGCTGCAGGTTTGAAAAACATTTTTCACTGAAAGTGGAAACACAAAAGATGTTTGAATGAGATCTCTTTTCATTCCTGTAACAGTAGACGGTCATTTTCACAACATCAAGGACAAAAACACAAGACAAAATTGCAAATAATGTCTTGAAAGAACCATTTGCAGGGGCGATGAATGATTCAAGTTACAAATGACAGAATTATTGGCAAATGGAAACTCATTAATATGAAAAGGCTTCTCTTATAAGATTGCAGTTTGTCTCCACTTTTTCTTGTTGTATCTGAATGATTAGGTTTTATGTATTAATTTCAATACACATTTAATATTCACTTTCTCACCTTGAGGCAGTAGGTTGCACCAAGACCATCCAACTTAGAATAAAAGGTGCATATCTTTATGGGGGTTTAGGTGTTTAGTAAACAATTTAAATACTTTCAGTTAATAAAAATGCAGATTCTAACAGAGCAAAGCTAAAATTTATAGTCTACCCACAGAGAGAACACAAGTTTCCTAATTCAGTTCTGTACATACAAACATAAATCATATTTATACAATAAACCAAGAGAACAATATTTATAGAAGTGTACACTACAATGGAAAAGACACTTACCAGTATCACTTTGGTCACATTCTCCTTTCTAAAAATACAGCAGGAACAAAACCATTTTCCCTATTCTCTGAAAGATGCACACCATCTCTGAAAATAAGTTTGCTGCACAAACATCATCTTCATCAATTTCTTTTTTAACAACTGGACTGATGTAGCAGTGATTTGTTTCAGAAGTCTCCACATTCAATGCCACTAAACAAATTTAGCCAACACGGAGGCTTCGTGAAGAGTTATACTAGCATACAGGATTCCCCACCCCAAAAGGTAACACCTGCACTGTAATATCAATATGCACCTTTCTTATTATAAATAAGAAAGGAATAAATTGCACAGTAGATGAACACCTCAGCATGTCTGAAAGTTTAGAGTATTAATCTAGATATACTGCCTTATACATATTTACCTTCTTCCCAGTGTGACTATCAGTATCACACAAATGAGAGAACATTAACTCTTTTGAGTGACACCACCTTTTTCTTAAGTTATGCTTTTCATCAAAGTGAAAACACATTTACATGAGCGACATAAGAATCACAAATTAGGATGTGATGAAACAGCATAGTTATATTAAATGTAACTGCACATATTTAAGACTTAAAATTTTGAGCAGTTGGGAATAACATATGATTCTTCAGAAATATTCAGTGAAAAAAATACCAAGATATCAGTTACATCATCCAATTTCACACTATAGCTATGAATACAGAATAGCTGATTTCTATAGAATAAAATAATTTCTGATATCCCAAATCTTGATATAACATCAAGCTACATTTCTCTAGCGACAGGTTGCAGCACACTACCGAAGTTACCTGAGAATTTTTTCTTACACTCAGACTTCAGTAGAATCACAAGAGAAGTTTATCAATACTTCTCCAAACAAGAAAACAAAAATACAGTGAGATGCTTCATAGTAAGTTCTCATTCTTATCACTTTATATCACCAGCATTTGTTTTTAAGTAAGCTGAAATATATATAGTCTACTCTGAGGTTTTGGGGATGAATAATTAGCTATATGAAGAAATAGTTGAAGAAAGATTAACTTGAATATAAAATGCTGCTACCGAGCATTTAAAAATTGACATAGAAAAAAGGAAAGAAGGAAAGAAAAACTGTGCCAAACGTAGTGCCTTAGCAAGCAGTGTTTTTGAACATTCTCAGAAGCATTTACTATTTACTTCAGGAAACAGCTTACAAGTCAAAACACGCTGGAGATTTTTTTGTTTTGTTTTGATCTGCCAATTGTTAGTCAAGATTACTATTCATTTTACAGGAGTGTTAAGAATGCAAATGGTTAACAGTAGTATAAACTATATACTTGGTTTAAGTTTGAATGTCTAAAACTATTACACACTGCATTCATCTGCATTCCCTGTTTATGGGAATGAAATATGTAGTCATTTGAAGTCCACAATATGTATACTGTGTTTGTAATAACTGCAGATTTTACAAGCACATTATTCTTTCCATTAGGATTAAAACCTCACCGAATAGCAATTTGTGAAAGAATTCTAGCAGGGCCCTGAGCCCAGAACTCTGACCTCTGATGAGATGCTTGGCAGCAACAAACTCTAGGTCTAAGCAAAACATCTGGTTTGAGTTAGACTTCCTGAAAAAATAGCCCCTGTACTGGGGAAACTGGTATTCACTCAGCTTTGTCTATACGCTTTGACTGACTGCAACACTGTTGCAGGGTGGGGGGGAAGAGGAAAAAAAAAAAAGCTTTGCCAGAATGCATGTCAATCACTGTTGACTTGGTGGCCTCCAAAGAGCCAGGCACTTACACTAGGAGACACTGTACGTGTTTGTTCATGCTTCTTGGGCTTTTTGCTATCGTACTTCCTAGCTCAAGGTTTTTTTCAGAATTAGTGCCAACTCCGAATTATCTAATCCAAAACTACACTCAAGTTCAAAATACAAATTTTGCCCGAAGAAATAGTTATTGCAGAATTTTTTTAAACAATAATTGTTTTAGCATCATTTTTCTTGCAAATTTAGACAATCACTGTCATCACAAAATGAATGAGAATATTCCCAACAAAAACACAAACTCCCACTGCCAAGAAATTTGCAACAGCCTTTGGTTGGCTCCCAAAATTTTTCACAGGCAGTACGTTGTTACATGCATTACCCAGATAACACTGTACCACAGAAGGGTAACTAATGAGAATGCCGATACAGTGGGGCAGGGTGTCCTCAGCCTCCTCCTCATAAGCGTAATCTGAAAAAACTCCTGCAAAAAGGATAAGAAAAGGGTGGAGCTGGTTCTTGCTTCTCATTTTCCTGAGATGGGAAGTACATCATATCACAGAGTAGGTGAAAATGAAGAAATGCACCACAGTTGCAGGCTTGGCAAGAGTTGCATTTTGTTAAATCTGGAATCCCCCATAAGGAAGACGAGAACAGCTTGGTGCCGTAGGTAGGATGCAGCTTCAGTAATATACATGACTGTCAAAAACTATGAGGCCAAACTCAGTTCACCAGATAGATGTTTTCTTCCCAGAAGATTTTGTAAATATCATAGTGAAGTCTTTTGTAAGTAACTAAGCTATAAATATGAAACAGCTAGCAGTAGCTACTGAGACCTGTTGCATTAATAGATAAACACAGCAGCATTAAGTGTCTTAGGTAGGCTCAGGAAACTCAAAATAATTGAATTTGAAAGCAAGAGACAGAGAATTTAATGGAGATCTCTGTCAACACATTCATCAGTGCTGCATATGCACACATGTACGTATAAGAGAGGCGCAGTAATATTTATCTACACACAACTTTGTTACGTACAGATGAATTTACCTTTGCTGGCATTATTAGCAGAACCTATTTCTATTAGTACAATACTTTTCTGTACATTCTCTACTTAATAAAAATAAATTGTGGTGAAAAAAGCATCTGAAAAAGTGTTTTCTTCTGTCTGCTGCTCTATTCTATGCAAGTCTGTCCTACAACTGTATATTGTTAATATGCTCATAGTTTATTTTCTTCCTGTGATTGCTAATGCAATAATATTTTTATGCCTGTTCTAGCAGTAACTTTACACTGGAATTAAGTGTCAATTTCTATTTTCCACTCCCAAAATTCTAAATTAAATGCCACTGATACCGACCCCCTGCATTCAGGCAAAATGCAGCCACCAACCCACAAAGGGACATTTATAAAATAAGCCTTCCTTGTTTGAACTGCAACACTGCCATCACTGGAGTTTCAGCCAGCAGACTTAAATAAATAAAAATAAACGAAAGTAATAAACACCATGTTTTATGGAGCTGGACAGAATTAAAAAAAAAAGAAAAAAAAAAAGTCCTCCTGGCAAACTTGAAAGATTAAACTTGAAAGCTGCCTCTCATTCCGGAAGACTTCTGGCCCACACTACTCAATGCCATTTCTGAAGGACAGTCAGCTGTGGACAACTGAGCCACCCACACAAGTATCCATGATACCCTTTGGCACTGTAATGAGATGCCCCTCTATACACGACAATATAGAAAACAAAGCTACATTCCAAATTAAGACAACTTAAAAATTTCTGAGTGCAACAGGAAAAATGAATCCTACTAATATCTCAAGCAACATAAGGCATGTTAAAAAAAAAAAAAACAACAAAAAAAAAAAAGCACCTTTTAGCCCAAGGCTTTGTAATAGATAGTTATGTTCTCCAAGGAGCTAAATTTTTCTACTACTGGTGGCATTCCAGTGGCCCTGTTATCCAAATGTCTGATATGAAACAAATTTTTTTTCTTTTGAAGAAATAAATCACATATGTCCATAGACTGAATATAATTTTAGAATCATCATCGTCAGCTGGTTGACAGCAATAAAGACAACATTCACTTTAAATAACCCTGAATTATACACAGTTGAGTAAATTTGAATTTGTTTTGCTTTAAGGTCTTCCAAAGTTGAAGCCAACATGCTGAACAAAAATATTAAACTATCTATAACCCTGTGTCAACATATGATGCTACTGGGAATGGTAAGTGAATTAATTTTCCAAGGAAAATTAATTACTTATGACTTACAGTTGTAAAAGCAAACAACGTAACTCTGGATTAGGGCACATTTAATTTCTGTTTGGAGTAGCGATTAAATTAATTTCATATAATTCATGGTATGTAATGGAAAGCAGAAGAAAGATGAAATCTTAGACAATGACTGACATAGAAAAAAGTGTATATTTATGTTCCTGACACAAAAATAAAGGTCACAGATATTAATCACTGTCTAGCGAAACATGACTTTAGTTTCTAAAATCATTTTTTTAAAACTGTTTGTTAGGATAAGTGTTATTAGCAAGATAAAAATCTAAAAAGCAACAAATTACAAAACAGAGAAATCTTGCTTGTCTCAGTGAAAAGAGATAGTTTTCAGTGATGTCTACTGAATGACATAACTGTCACAAAACTATTACGAGCAACAGCAACACTAACGTAAAATCCTCCTACATTGATTTAAATTCATCTTACCTTAAGGGAGAGAGGAAAAATTTGATCACAGTTCCAATATTAAAACAAATACATACATTAACACCAGATTACAAGGTAAACACTATGTATGAATTTTATCAGTTACTTACATCTCATAGTAAATAGTTAGTGAGAAAAATAAATGCATAGTTTAAGTAAACCTATGCAATAATTCTTGCAGCATTCCATAATTAGATATTTGTTCAAACTACATAAAATTTTTAAAAGAAAAATAATTGTATGTATTTAATTGTAAAACATCTTGAGTTCTTACTTGACAAAATACCAATCACTAGAACCCTACATATTAACAGACCATTTATAGGTTTAAAATATCACAAGAATTTTAATTGCCACTTATGGTCTCCAGCTTAAGGAAAGCACATATTTATTGCTGACACTGGATTTTTGCATATCAAGTCAACAGCTGCTACACTATGAAATCATGCAGAATCACTCAAAAGTACGACACTATTAGTATTTTTACTCATGAGTCAAATGAATATACTGTTAATTCATGAAACTAAAACAACAGATGCAACAGATGACCACTGCACAGCAAGCAGCGACTATGGAATTCCACCAACAAATAATATTTACATTCACAATGTTTAAACTGGCCCCACACACATTCAAAGCAAGTGATTCACATCCCTACTGCCACTCTTACCTGACTTTTGACACTAAAGAGATGCTTTTGCTAGGGTAACAATCTGAGCAATTTTATAATTTTAATATTTACATTAAAATCTGACTAGAATTCATAACACAGCATCTTAAAGATTAACTTAATTCACATAAAAGATGAATGTTTGAGCCTGAAACACAAGTTCATGAACACAAATAGCACATCATGGGCACAGGTAATACCACGAGTAATCTGCAGCTCTGTTTTTTACTGCAGTATTTTTAAGACTGTTTCAGACTGTTTCAAAAATGCAAAGAACTTGAGTTATGAAAATTTAACTGAAACTATGTGAAAGGAGTGAACAATTTTTCAATGCTAAAATTGTGTATTTTTACTTAAAATTATTAAACACTTGAAATGTAAACAGGAAACCCAACAACATCTCACATATTTCAGAGGCTGTTCAATCAAAATTCTTTTAGAAAGGCAGATTATCATCCTCTTTTCTGTTTCAGCTTTTAGTCAACCAAGTCTTTCCGGTCCCATGTACAAGGAAGCCATATCAAACTGATTTGCAGAAATCCAGCCTCAGAACTCCCATTTTGCTCCTTTTGACACTTGGCTCCCGTGTCAGAACAGTCTTTCAAGAAGTTTAAATCTGCCTGGATGGATCATCACTCGTTTGAATTAGGGTTATTAAACAGGCTTGCAGAGAGGGTACCCTATACCTGGGCAATCCTGCTCATGATTTTGTATATGCCACTTTTATGGTAATCTGGGAGTAAACAACATTTACACCTATTTTCCATGAACAATAACACACATCACTTTAACCCAATTACAACACAAATCGCAAGTCTGTTGTCATATGGCAACAAAAAACTTCCTAACAGACTTCTGCCATGAGAACTGGTAATTAAGCAATCAGAAACAAACTGACAGGGAGAGCAAATCTGCCCAGCAGCTGTTTCCTATCAACACCCTTAGATCATCCCACCTTGATATACCAACACTTCTGGAGCTTCCCTACTTTTTCTACAACCTCACCAGCTCTACATACGCAGACACAAACTCTCTAACATTAAATAGCAACACTGCAAGAGGGGAATTATTAGCAGTAATGTCTAAAATTTACCTGCAGTTCAAGTTGCTTACAAAAGCACATCTCTGACAAGTTTTCAAATGCTGTCTACAGTGCACATTTGGTGACAGCAGTGAAGAGATGCAGTCCATGGGCAGCTTCATGAGTGACATGTGCAGATGGGGTCATACCTCTGTGCTCTTGCACTCTTTGTAAATACACATGCACACATTTTCCTTCATTTCCTTAAAGAGGCAGCATCTCACCTCACTGAGCTGGTACATTTTCTTGGAGACGCCAGGAAATATATACAGTGTGCTAGCTAAAATAATTAATAACACAACTGTTATTTCTTTCTATATCCCTTTGCTTTGTTATAACCAGCTGTAATAGACCAGCAAAAGTTTATTGTGCTTTGCTGGCAGAACATTTGATTTCTCTTTGCCAGTCAGAGAATAGGTAGACGCAACCAGAGAGACTGCCAAGTTACAGAATATATAAACCATCCCTGGCAGTCAGCAAAACTGCTGCTGAAGATTAAATTACACAAACTTGCCAGAGGTGTAACTTACTTGGAAAGGATTCTTAAGTTTTGCTCACCTACTTCAGTGGGGTAGGGAAGCATTCAAAAACATTATGGGCTTATTACCGCTCCCTGACAAAGCTGGTCTGTGAGGATTTTGCTCCTGTTGGATGTCAGATGGCTGATTCACAGGGCTTTACTTTTCAAAATGAAAAGCACATAATCTACCCTAAAAATTATGTTAGGCAAAAACCATATATGACTGTTGCTTGCTTTCCTCACAGAGCTAACGTTTCATCACTACTAAAGGACAAGTTAGGATTCTGTAAGTTGCTCCGTAAGTGCTAAAAATCCTGCATTAAGCACAAACATTCACCAGCTACATATCCATTTAAATAAATAAATAAACAACCCTTTTTCCCTACTGACAATACACTGGGTTTTCGGATTGACCTTAAGAATATTTTATATTATATATAAAGCCACCGCACCCTGTCCTCAAACCCTTCAGTTTTTGTAAATCTTAAAACTTCTCTCATTTTTTCACAAATTTCAAGGCCAGCAATCCCTTGCAGTATGCAGCAAAAACATTCAGCGACAGTAATCTCCTTGTAGGAGACTATGGGTTCACAGGAGAGGTTTAAGTTTCCTTTATTGAGGAGCAGAGCTAAGAGCAGAGTGAAATACTATACTGCATGTCCGTGTCTTAAAAGTCCCAGTGAGTTTATTCAGAGACAAGATTCAATACATAAGCAGCCCAGAATTTGTCCAGTATCTATTTTTTTTTAAAATTCACAATAATGTCAACATATCCTTTAGTCTATTTTTAAAATTTCCTTAATATAAGTATAGCCAGTTTCTTTCATTTCAGCCAGATTCCAGTCTACCAGCATATTTCCTATTATTAGTTTTTTCAACTTAAGATATATCCATAATCAACCAGCTGCCATATAGTGCTAAAAAGAAGTGATTTACATTCATTAGTAAGTGGTCTGATTACTGAAAGATACACAGAACTAAGCATTGGTATCCTCTCATCCTTAGACTACGCTTTGTTTAAGTAAAGGTTCTCTTTAGGCAATCATTTCAATTAAAGTACAGAAAACACAAACTCACAAAACTGCAATTTTATCCTAGGAGGTTCAGTTATTTGCCTAACTGTGCGTGTATATTCAGAATAGTAATACAAAAGAAATGCTGAAGCCTTTTGTAGACAGGCTGTTCAACTGAATGTTGAAACCTGCAGCCTACAATTCTGACCAGCAAACAACGTTCCTGTTGAACTGAGTTTCCACTGGAGCTACGTGAATCATGCACAATAAAGCAATGCTCACCTAATAAGACATCCCATTTCCTTAATCAAAAAATATAAGTTGCAAACCCATACAAATTTGTTTTAATAAGCTTAAATAAAGCAAGCTCAAGTTTGAGGCTGTTTTGACAAGTACACCTCAGAGACTTAAAAAAGAGACACTCTTGCACATCAGATGTCATCATACTCTCACATCATACATGAGTGATTCTCCTATGCTATCCAAGTTACACACCTAACTATTAATATACCCTATGGGTCAATCAAAAAAAGAAAAAAGAAACAAGTAAAATAAACTTTTTAAATACTCTATGAAAAATGTACACTTTTGTCTGAAAAAAAAAACCCAAACCAGTCAGCTCCCATACTTTGCTCCAAGTTATTAAATAAAAGCATACTAGACCAAGGAGATGTAACCAAAATCAGATACCAAGAATGACACAAAGTCTCTTATATTTCACCATTAAAAACTGTGTTCTATTCTAAGGGGAAAAAAAAAAAAAAAAAAAAGGTTTTCTTAAACCACACACTGTTTCTTTGCAATGGGCAATGTCAGGATTCTAACAACTCTTTTTTGCAATCACTAACTACTTTGCAGCTTTATTTTTGTTAGCAGATTCCTATTTAAACATAAATTTTCAAGTTTTCATTATTAGACAATACAACATTTGGTTTACATGGATGAAGCTAACAAGTTCTGTTTGCAGAATCTGAAGTGCAAGAGACAAGTCAGTTTCTCTTGCATGAGACAACAGAAATAATGCATAGGTTTGTTAAGCCCACAGGAGTACCAGGCCAACCCAAACGTATCTGGTTATACTCAGAGATATCCTTGAGGTCTCCCTCTCTGATCCCTGTATTTCTAAAGTGTTCTTATAGTTCAGGTCTCAGATATCTCCAAATCCAGCAGCTATTCAGCATTAAATATAGAGTCAGATTGTCTCGAGTAAATAATTTGCACGAGGTGCATTCAGAAAAGTAATAAAATGTTAAGTAATACTACTGTCAAAACCGAGGTTAATGCCACAGCTTTCTAACAGCCATCCTGTTGCACAGGCACCCACTAGAGGTTTAGTGATGATGCCACATATATCTTCTTGAGGGAGGAAGATGATTAAAAAATGCAATGAACTAAGAGGGCTACATGCAGTTTCAGCCATGTGTAGGAGAGGCCCATAACATCCTTCCACCACCACCTACCAGTGAACTCATTGCCCTCATTCCACTGAGGCAGGGAAGGAAGGATCCATGCAGGGATGGCCTGAGGCAGCAGACAGCACTCTACATGGCCTTCTAGGAGAAAGAAAAAACTCCTTCCTTTCCAACAGGAACTGAGATACAACCTTCAGTGAGATGCCTCACTATTAACTAGCTGGCTGTAGATTTTGAAGTGGTTTATACCTGCAATGCCATAATTAAGACAACTGATCCAATTAAAGAGGAAGTATATCTGATTAAAAGCATTCCCTACAGTTGCACTGTCATTTAACAAAACATACCCATCTTCTCTGGGGCAAAAACTCAAGCCTAAAAGGCATATCAAATTGCAACTGAAATAATAAAACATCCTGCAGGTAATAATCAAATGCAAAACCAATGCACTTCAATAATTAGAGGAACAGGGAAAGGAAAATGGACAAGAGGGGCAAAGGCATTTCCAGATTCAGTTATTAGACATTCTGATTAGGCTTTATGAAACTCTCTTTGAACAGGACCTTCCGGAATTATATAGAAAACAAACCAAGACTTAGTTTGCACTAATTTAAATAATTTAACTAATAAAACTATTTGTTAGTTTTTTGGTTGTTTTTTTTTTCCCCTGAAAGAATGGCTACTTAAAAGTATTGTTTACAAATTTTATTTGATACAAAATGTTTCAGATACATCTGAAATCAAATATCCTCTGACTTAGAGGTTACAGAACTACATATATTATCTCTTACATCCTTTTGGGATGCTAATTTTCTAAATGTGCCCAACAGTAAAGATGTTACCAAGCACAAAAATACATTATGAACAGATTTTTGCACTCCAGAAATTATAAAGACCAAATAGGATGCTGAGATCAGACATGGTGCACATTTTTTTAATATTATACACAATTCATGAAAAATTCTAATCCTTCAATACAGATCACATATTTTGTTCTTAGGTTACAGATGAGTTTGAGCTACACCTAGCTCTTTCCCTAGAGGTTACTGGGGTTCTTTTTTTTAGCATCCAGGGATTTTGTACATCAACTGAACATCAGAAGACCAACCAAACTTAACATAATCCCTTAGCTCTACTTCTCCTTTCGCTGCTTTACAATACAGATTCAGGTTTTGACTTTTTAATAGTATATTAATTTAATTCCCCCCTTTACTATGATGAACTCATGGACAGAAGGTTTATGCTAGTGCTGTTTTACTCATCCATGAAAAGTTGGGTCTCTATTTGAGAGGAAGGATCTTTTTGTCATCTTACTCATTTTCTTTGCTCTGAAATTCAATTCACTAACCACAGTCTTTGTGAAGAAGCTTTGTTCTCAGCTCTTATCTACATCTTCCAAGATCATTACAACTGCAATGGCAATTCATCGCCAAAATTCTGTTTACAGCATAATAAAGTCTTGAGCCACTAACTGCTTCTTCCCAGATAGGAATTTAGCTTTGAACTGGCATGGGGAGGCGACAAGGCAAACATATTCAGTATCAGGTAGAGTCTGGGCATCATCTTCATGTTCAACTACAGAAGAAATCATAGTAATATGGCCTGAAGGTGATAAATTAATTTTGGCTAGGTTCCTGTCTGGGAGGAAAGAACAATTTTCCTAATGAGATAAAGATGAAGGAAGACAAGGACCTTTAGGCAATTGGAATTTAGTCTGAAAGAGGCCTTAATAAATCAGGTTGTGCTTCTCTTTGTTTAAGGAAATACCTGTTAGGAGATCCGGGGCCTGTTTATTTTTCTCTGACAAACCTGATTTTCTTGGCAGTGCACAAACTCAGAATCATGCATTGAAATAAGAATAAAAGCAGGTGGTCAAATATAAGTTTCAAATTTTTTTTCCTCTAAATAAGTAAACACAAATCCCAGCTGATGGGATTCAATTTACACAGATCTCCTGCTACCTGAAAACTTGTATTTCCATATGCAAAGTACTCACATCCAAATAAGCAGATTTGCTTGGAAAACTTGCACTAGAAAAATTAGAGAATATCAATATTCTCACAGACATTCATATGAGGTACCTAGAGGTTATATGGGAGGGATCCAAAATCCCATGGAAATAGCAACTACAGAAGATACAACCCCTTCATACAATACTCTTGGTGGGGCACACACTCCACAGACTTTGAGCAAGTTCATATTGTGAGCAGCAGATTTAATACATGAACACTTTCCTGTAGCACTACTATCATTGCTGATAGCAGCAGCTCCTGTACCAGTCGGTCACTCAGCCGAACACACAAATGTTCCTGTACCACAGTCCCATGACAAAAGCTACAGCCTTTGTCCAGTAGATTCTACTTCACCAGTGTCTCACTTCAACCTCTGAGAGAAGATGGAAGTCACTGTCTCTGCCACTGCCTTTACAGCAGAGCAGTTTGGGACCTCTGGCTATCATGAACTGACAGGGAGGCCATGTCCCGAGTCAAGCAGGCTGCTGTGAAGGCAGCAGCCCCAGCTCTACTGCCCCACAAGCCATGCATTCCTGCTTCCTCCCTTATGCCAACCCAGGACACCGCATAGCCACTACCAGCACCACAAAATGAACTGGGGCACTTGGGTAGGAGTAGCAGAAAAGGCAGGATCACTTCTTCAGGGAGTTCACACATTGATCAACACACAGTGAGTGTGCAACCAGCCCTCAAGAAATCACCACCCTGCTTGTGCTACACAATTTTCACAGTCAGTCTGCCTAAAGACTAATTGCTGTCTCTCCTTCAGGACAAGAATGACAAAACCTGGATTTGTCAGATTCTTAAATATCAATTTCAGGGTGTTAAAGAAAGGAAAGGTCATATTTAAATGCTAGGTTTAGAGTTACAACAGGCTAAGAAAACAACCACCTGCGTGAAAAGTCTGTTATATTTCTGATCTAGAGTGCACATTGCATACTTCATCCCAAAAATTAATAAAAAGCTACAGCCAGCAATTATATTATAAATTAAATTGTAATAAAGCCTTTCAAATTGTCTTGGATATTATAAAATTCTGTGCCTGAAATACTCTTTATCTGAGGGATTATATCAGCTGTTGCTCTGGGACTCCCTGTACAACACAACAGCTTTTTCCATGCCTGTCCTCTGAGACACCAGCAAGTGACTGTTCTCTCTGAAGGAAGACAAATCATAAAAGCTTAATTCCTCTTCTCCTCCCTTCCCCTCCCATGCCACAACAGAGCTGTCATGCCCAAAGCCATGACTTCACTTTCAAGAGTACAAATTTGCTTTCAGTAGTGCCACATAAGGATCTAGTACTTCAGAAATTTCTGTATCTCTGAACGAGCACATTATAGCTCTTGTGGTGATTCTTCAGAATTCCGACAGGATGCTTGTCTACCTCAGAGGATTTATTCAAACCATGACAAGACTTAAAAATGCAGATAGCTGGGAATGAACAATATTTGAGGTCTACCTCCATCAGGCTGTTAGGAATTATTCCTCTGAAACCTTTCATATAACCAATTTGGACATTAACAAATAATGTAGTTGGGCATTTACTTCCAACACACCAGTAGTGGACCAAGAAGTTTCTCTGAAAGGGTCAGTAACACGGTACTTACCTTGTTCTCTATCAGTGCAAAGCAAATGGTGTCCGCTTCAGTCTCTGAGACCACAGTGAACCGTTGCAATATGTTCACCACAACATTCAGCTCATAGTACAATGCTCCCAAACCCATATAAGTACCAACAATTCCATGTCATTTTGCTGTAGATGTATGCTTGTACAAAGTCCATGTGGACCATAGGAAATGGTGTGCATCTAAATCAACACCTTACAGATACAGCAATGCAAGTTCCTACTACTCAAGAATTCACCATATACTTTAAAGAGTAAAATATTTAATCTTGGAATTGATTTTTTAAAAATTTAAAAAAAAAAAAAAATCAACCAACTTCTCTAAGTGGTGACATAGCATTTCAAGGGGTGTTTTTGAAAATACTTTTTTCTTTAAAGCAAGGATGAACAAAAAAATCTGCATCACTGTTCATTATTTTTGTTTTGACATATTGCTGCTACTGTTATAAATAAAAGCAGTGGGCCTCCACAAGTAAGGAAACCAACTATGCTTCAGATTGAATCTCCTCTTTTTGCTAGATGACCACCCTCTGATTTATACCTGCCACCATTAAAGCACATTTTCACTGAAATCTGGATACATATGTTAAAGAAATCTACAGTATTTCAGCCCTTCAATCTAATTTTCAAAAAAACCTCACTACAGTATAGTTCATACCAAGGTATTAAAGTTAGGTTTACAGATATGTTTGCTGTTAGCAAGCAATGTATGTTTTAGCGTCTGTGGCAACACAAGCAGGGCTTACAACAGCAGTTATGAGTCATTCCTTTACCAACTAAAATGTTGACCTCAGTTCCTTAAAAACAAAACAGGATATACATTTCTTGGAAATTTTTCTTAGCACCTTTTCTTTGTCACACCACCTTTAGCAGTGGCAGTAAAGAATTCTATGCTGCTAATTGCATTCTATTCCATTAACTCTCATGAACTTACCTGAAAGAACAGATCCAGACAGTTCTATTTTTACTCATATTCATAGTTTCAAAAATATAGAGAAAAGCACATGCCAAGATTAATTTTTTTTTTCTTCTCTATTTGGTGGGACTTAAGCACATGCATAAATGCTTTCCTGAATCAATGCCAGTATGCTATAAAATGACAATAACTTATGTACCATTTCTCAATACAATGTTCTTTGTAAAGGGAGTTTGAAGATAAAGTCACTTCTCAGAAATAATCTACAAAAATGTAGAAAAATCAGAATTGTCAAACATTTTTCAATTCAGCTTTAGTAAATGAAAAACTTCAGAACAAGTGCTTTTATTACCAACTTCTTAGAAGGAATGCACCTAACAGTACAAATTAGTGGCTTCTAAATGGAGGATCAATATCTCATTGCATTTTACACAAAGAGCTAAAACCCCATGCTGTAACAATACAAAAAAGAGAAAGCTTTACAGATCAGGTTACTTGTCTGATTTGATGTTTTAATAGACTATACATCTGGCTACAGCCATTTCAGAGTCTCAATCACAATCCTTAAAAGTAGAGGCAGTTTATGACTTCTAAGTATTTTCTACCTTTCTATCAACTCTACAAATGCCTTTTAATGGAGACGTAGCTAGTTGACAATTATAAAGCAGGATCTTGGTGTTGCTCTATATCATGATAGATTACTTAGATTAAATGATACGTATTATCTTACCTGATACATTCCAACTCCTATGTGTTTGGGCTCAATTTTCACTAGCTCAGCTAATGGGTCTTGGACACGTCTAGCTATGGAAACTGAAAAAGAGAATTAGAAAACAGTGATGGATTTTATCTGAGAAACCAAAATCATATTTTTTCTTTTTACATTTTCTACATATTTAATTTTTTTTAAACCTAGAAATAATCACTAATACATTTTTCGATGTTAGACACAGGACATAAAATATATATTAACCAAATTAATTACTTGAGAAATTCAAGCAAAGACCTAAGGAGATTTCAAATTGTAATTGTGACATTTAAGTTTTTGAGCTACAGAGATAATAAATAAAACTGTACTTTATACTTTTTCCCATGTATCCATAAAAAACACATATGTAACGTCGTAAGAACCCTTACCCTTAAATCACAGATACGTAGAAACAAATAAACATTTAAAAAAATAATGGAGTAACTTCACAGACTTGTTTATGTAATATAGTATTCCCTAAGGTATATATTTTATCCTTATATATTACATATTTATCTAATTCAACCATAAAATTCAGTGTTAACTTTGAAAATGGCTCTTGGATCTTACTAATCTAATCTGCATAAAAAACCACATCAATTGTAAAACTGCAACCTGTCATTGCTACAACCACATTTAGAAATCTCAGAATTTAAAAAAAAAAAAAAAAAAAGGCGCCATTTGCAATTCTCAACCATGGTCAGATTCTGCAGCTACTGTGTTGTATTCAGTACAACCCCCACCCTACACCTCCAAATCAATAAAAATGAAAAACGAAGCAAACAAAACCTTAAAAAAAAAAAAAAAAAAAAAAAAAAAAAAAAAAGCAATGCCAGATCTCGTTGTCAAGGCTGCTTTTCCTACCACATGCATTTGTGTAAGAATAAGAGAAATGGGACAACAAGAAAGCTGTGATCCTTTAAAAGCTATGTCCAGAAGTTACTAATGCCCTCTGGGATTGATTCAAGAGACATTTTCTAAAATTTATTTTACACCAAAATACATTTTTAAGCAAATCAAGAGAGGGTTAGAGGAAGAACAGGAGTCAGGAGTAAATATGTATGGGTATGGTAGTTTGGTCAACCACACACACATTGTTTAAATCAGTATCTCCAGGGAAAACTGGAAATATCTCCAGGGGTCAATGGCTGATTTTACACATATATAAACACATGAACATGTGCATAATTTTAGTATATTGTATATATATATTATATATATATTGGTAAAATAATACATATAAGTATATGTTTATAAATACATCTATAAGGCACTTTAATGAATCACAGAAGTGTGTAAGTTGGACACATCTCTTGAGAACACATGCTGTCTAGTCTAACACCCCTGCTGAATCAGGGTTAGATACAGCAGGTTACCCCGGATCACATCTATTTGGGTGTAGACTCCACAGCCTGTCTGGTCAGTCCATTCCAGTGTTGGGGCACCCTGACAGTAGGTAAGTGTTTTCTCATGTTCAGATTGAATTTGCTGTGTTCCAAGGCCCATTGCCTTTTGTCCTAACAGCAGGCCTTCTGAGAAGAGTCTGCTTCTCTCTTCTTCATTCCCTCCCATCAGGTAAAGGTATCTGTAACATTGCTCTGAGCCTCCTGTTCTCCAGGCTGTGCAGACCCAGTTCCCTTGGTTTCTCCTTGTATGAAAGGTGCCCCAGACCTTTACCCATCTTTGCAGCCCTAATTTAAATAGCAACCATCACTCCTGCAGGGTGTCAGATTTCACAGCATTTCAGAAAAGAACTTGACTAAACATTGATACTTGAAGCCCAAGTAGTAGCCAGAGCTAATATTTATTGGCTATGCAGGCTCCTCAAACCACAACTGCAAAGTTTAGCAATTAAATGCTGAACTAGAGATTTCATTTTTAAGGATCTGCACTGCTAAATGCACAGTTAACATGAAGTTCACTGCTCGGTCATGCAAGACTTTTCATATCCTTTATTATCCATTTTAACATGCTGACAAAGGCAGTTTGCTAGCTAGGGTCAGAAAGCACTGTGCTGGTGACATCTGATATGCCTGCTTCTCTGATAGAGAAGTTCTAAATTCAAAGACAACCTTCTTATTAAAAAAAAAAATCATGAAAGCTAAGTAAGTACAGCAGTTATCACTTACACAAGTATAGCTTACTGCATAAACGCTTCTCTATAACAATAATTCACATTAATTACTTTGAAATACTAGCGGTACCTGTCACCCACCACCTAACAAACAAAAGTGAAACAAAGCACCAGTGAAAGCAGTGGTGATCTAAACCAGCAAACACAACTATATATTTCTTCTGATCAAATTGATGCCTATGTATAGGTACTATACTTGTCCTTCAGCAACTCTCCTTAAACTCAGCATGTTTGATAGATACGCAACGTTTTAGAGAATTTTCTTTTAGTTCTACCTAATTGTAAAACACATTTCAAAGTTATATTTCAGATAAGCTGAGAGCAAATACCTCTCACTGTCCACATCTCCTTTCATTACATCTTTTAAAAATAGACAACTACACAGATAGTTTGATAAAGGAACTTTCCAAGCATAAACTTCTCTGGGGAACCTTCAATTAAAAAATTAAATTTAGACTCTTTTTGTCATAATAGCTTGGTTGACAATGCTGTCATATCCCTAGGAGGCTTCCAGTGGAGGCGTAGGACCTGATCCAGCAAAGCACTTCAGC
Source organism: Pachyramphus minor (assembly GCA_013397135.1). NCBI lineage: Eukaryota > Metazoa > Chordata > Aves > Passeriformes > Tyrannidae > Pachyramphus > Pachyramphus minor. The sequence goes on from VYXB01010497.1 coordinate 290,260, forward strand.
ACAGATGCATGTTGGTATTCCCACCGGAACTGGCAAAACTATTCACACGCATAAAGTTACACAGACATTTAAGTGCTTTCCTGGATCAGGCCTAATAGTTACAATATCTAAGCATGAAGATCAGCTAACAGTCAGTTATACTATTTAAGGGATGCAGCTCCTATGGCCAATAACAGCAGGATAGCTGACCTGCGTAATTCCCACTAAAGATGCAATTTTACTCCAGAACTTTTCAAATTAATAAATAAAAGAGTGCACAGTAGGAAAAAGGCAAGAATTGCCCACATTCTCTCTAAGCAGAAGTTCAGTCAAGATTAGCATCTATTGCCTCTTCTACAAGCAAATCCTCTCATTCTTTGCTGGAGTAGCTGCACAGTGCAGTACATCGGTCTGTTTGGGGGGCAATGAGGCTCCACTCTGGCCATTTGATCCATGTGCCTGGACTTCTAAAATACAAGCAGAGTATTACTGAAATCACAAGGGCTCTGCAGGAGTGCAAGGTCTACTATCATGGAGCAGAGAGAGTAAAACTATATGGTCTGACATTTTCCCCTTAAAAACTAAATCAAGATTATAAAATTTGATTTTCATATTGAACTATTTTACACTAATATGGGTATTGCCTAAAACTACTTGTTTTTATGCTTAAAGTACATTTCAGAATTATTAGAAACCATGAATTTTTAGAAGACTAACAATGAAACAGGTAATGCATTCTCACTCCCACAGATATTAAGGTATTCTTTACTTTTGCTAAAGCAAATGCAAAATAAATGATATGATGGCATGCAGGGCAAAACTAGAAAATCAGATTTCTCAAAAGTTATCCGCATGGCCAAACATGAAAAGCTTGAGATGCCATTCTTAAAAATATGCTAATCTAAGTAAAATGTGAAAAACCCCCTGTTCAATATTAAACAGGGTATTAAGATCAGGATGACATGACCCACTATTAGAAATAGAAATTAGCACATTTGAGAAACTTTAAGCTTCAAGTCATGAATTAAGAAGAAAATATTACTGCAATACTTGGAACGATGGTAACACACTGTGCTTCCCTACAGTTAACTCATGTAAAATTTTAACACTTGTGGGGACAAGACGGTCTACGTTGTCCTCCAGCTTCATTGTAGATGAACTTGACATCCAAATGCAATGAGAAATAAAGAAGGTTTTAGAAAGCATATTTACTGTAGTCCTGCCTTGTTACTAGGGTATATTCTGGCATTTTGTAAGAAAAGAAATTTAACTGCTTGGAAGTCTTGCTTCGCTCCACACTTTGGTTATTTGATGAGACAAACCCACCAGACAGTAAAGCATGCTTGTGTGTCACCAAAGAAGATGCCAGTGTGGTGGGCAAAAAGTGTCCATAAGAGTTGCTTGCACAATTCATGTCAATCTGAGTGTCTAATCTTCACAGAAAGTAAGGAATTATATTAAAATGTTGTTTCCTAATGGCTAATGAGCAGATGTGCCCTCATAAGCTTGCAAACACACCTAATTACCTGGCTACTCCTATCTTAAAAAGATCAAATCTCTCCTAATTTCACATTGACAAATGTAAAATTAAGACTATTTTCCTCACACATACATGTCACATAACTTTGTTCCTCTACTACTTTCTACAGCAAGCAATATCATTTTTCACAGGGATTAAAAAGGAGAGTTTTCACTCAGGAATACTGATAACAGTTTTCAGGCTAAATCTTTTCAGACTAGAGATGATAAAAACTGTCCACTCTCAACATTGAGGGGAAAAAAACAATACAGCAGCCTTCCAGCTGTTTCTCTAGACGGTATCTATATAAGGTATCTATATAAGGGCCAGCCTTAAAAAAAACCAGAATTAGTGCTAACTTCTTAGGCTATCTGCCTCACTTCAGTAACAGAACAGGTCTAAAGCAACCATTAAGACCCAAATCAGACATGCACACTATTTAGGGTGCAAGGGCAGCTGGAAATCTTGTCAAGTGGATAAAATTTATTATGGTTTCAAGTATTGTGCCCACTTTGGGGGCAGGCTGCCAACTTCGGCGTTCAGACAATGGCATATTGAAATGTTCTCTTTCTGCATTACTCTATGTAAGAACTTAGATAAGGTAAGGCTTAGATAAGGAAAGAGTAAAAATGAGGAATGCTTACGGGTAGAAGAATGAAAAAATGCAATTTCTTTCAGTTACAGTGGCATTAAAATGTTGCTTGCCACTGTGAGCAGAAAATAAACGTTTGGCCAAAAGTCCAAGATGATGGTATTCCTTCTTTTAAACACGTCTTCACATAAGGACAAAAATGTGTGCCAGTCAACAACTGTGACAGCTTAGTTACCTCATGAGTGGGAACATTTGTTTTGTGCTTTGAAACAATAGGAAGCTTCCAGATGTGAAGGCAGTAGTAGATAGTTTTACAAATAAATGTGGCAACCACAAGCTATTAAGCTATGATTAGTTCAACTTCATTTTTGTCATAAATGAGATCATTCTGTATTTTTATTATAACACCTCAGTATTTCATTCTCGTTGAGACATGCTACTACAACATCCATGTAAATCACCCCCCCTCAAATTTTAAATTAACCTTTGCACCTTAAAAGTCTGGGTTGAAACTTCAGTGTCAACGAAATAAAAAAATAATCTAGTAAGGTAATCAGAGACTAAGTCAAAAAATGCATATGTAATTACTGTCAATATATCATACCAGAGTAGATATGGAAACATTACAACTTATTAAAATCCTTTTATACAGCCTATTATTGTGTTCAAGATCAATTACTCTCCATAAGTATCTGCAATAATGTTTACTCAGTGATCGATTGTTCAGGTTTCCTGAGTCCTGGAAGCTTTCTATCCTGTTGACCTGAGTTTCACCCTCCTTGCAAAGGATACAGTGAAACGTACAGTAGTCTTTTCATTAAGCATTCTTTCTCAGTAGGTCAGGATTTGTGACACAGTTTTGAATCCTCATATATCTTCTTGGTGGGTTTAAAGTATGCAATTTATTTTAAGCAACTGCTCAACAGCTGCATTTCATCCAAAGTTCTTCTGTGGCAAGTGAGCAGGTTTTTGTTTTAAAAAGGTTATGTTTTAGTTTACTTTTAACTCCAAAAACTGATAATCTGTTATTTGCCTAAGATTAATGAAATAATGAATGACAATATTCTACTTATTTACTACAAAAATCTTTAAAAGGGATGGGTTGAATACAACAGAGGAAGTTAGAAATACATTTAAAGAGAAAAACTTGACAAGTGAATATTACAATGCAGCTTTTGAAAGTCAGTATTTTTTCTTAGAAACACTCTCAAAATAACTTTTCTCAAGTATTAGTAATTTTTGTATCACAAAAGAGTATCAATAGTTATCCAATATGAGATGGGAGACACGTAACCACTTAATTGAAACCCGATGTGATTTTTATGTCACAGAAATGGGTTAGACTTACAAGATGGTATAAACTCTTTTAAAACATGGTCAGCTGAAAAGGTAGATACCATCAATATCCTTTTCACATTTACACTGCTTGTACTAACTGCATCACCATGCCATTGATTATTGTTACTACCAAAAGCAAAAAATTACTTGAAGTTCTAATCTTACAAGAGCTAATCATCTGTACCAACAACAACTATTAACCTTTCATAAGTGACCTGAATGTCCTTTCCTTTCCTTTGCCTACAGTAAGAAAAGCAGCTTTGGCAAGTCACACATAGTACCACAATATTAAAAGGAAATCAGAACTCCTTGAAGAGCATCCTGGTACTCATTACTCCTCTAGCTCCATGCTTGAAAGAAGTAAAAAGGCCTTCAAAGGAAAAATACACAGACACAACATATGCACAGAGTTACATCCAGAGGGCGGGAAGTAAATGGTTTTCATAGCTCCTGTATGCTAAGGGAAACTGGTTTTATCAGAGAAAGTAAAGCTTGCAGATTATAGATCAAACTCCTCTATTCCAGGCCACTACTGTGCTGTACAGCTTCAGAGGAAATACAGTGCCGATAAGCAGCATGTTAACTGTTATATACCACCTCTCCCACATACCCTGGAGTTTCCACAGATTAGAAAACAGTAGATTCTCATCTAGAACAAGAAAATACAGACTATAAACATCTTCAACACCTGTGTAACAACCCATTCAGCATTGTGCCACTGGTTTGGGGCAATTCAAGCCCATTTTTCTCTTTCTCAATGTCCTGAAGCAGGCACACATGTCCATGCACAACTGCAGGAGGTTCAGTCATTGCCAGACTATAAACAGCTAGGGACTGGTTTTTGAAATTACCCAGAGTTCCGATGACTTCTGCTTAAATTGCAGAGGCTAGCCCACACCTTGAAATAAGCTTCTTCTCTTCAGCAGGAACTGGGTTATATGGGGAGAAAAATAACAAGACCCTCTTGTTTCTATTACTAATCATTTATATTACTATTATTAATTAAGAATTATTGCTATTACCATTATTTTAGTTTCTTAATAGTACTATCATTGTTAGGCTTCATCTTTAAGATATCATTACTGTTCGCCATCCATTTTGCTTCTAACCACTGCATGTTTATCATCACAGTGTGACTCTCCATGTTCTACTTCCAACAGTATATAACTTAACTCATTTTTAAATGCTACAAAATACAACAGATGCAAGATGAAATACGATTTCATTTTGTACTGCTGTAATTGCACACAAATAATCTAAACGCTGGGCTGACAAAATCTTTTAATGCATAAGAATTCAGCGCTTACTTTCCTTTCTGAAAGCTCGTGAAACTTTCACCAACCCTCTACAACTAGCTGTAGAAGAAAGCTTCCACTCAGACAGCAGTGCAAATGGTTTAACCAGAAGACTAAATAAACCAATAAAGTTTTTGAAAAATGACCTTCTCTCCTGAGTAGCCAAGGGGGAGTAGTGCTCTTTTAAGAAGATGAAGAAATTAGATCAAGTAGACATCCAGGCACTATGTCCCACACATCTAATCATCAAATTGTTTTACTTTCCTTAAGATAAAGTCAAAAGAAATTACATTTTTTCCAATCTCTACCTTCTATTTGCTGGCCAGTATGACAGCTCTGAACTCTATGTCTCTAACAGGACCCCAGGGAATAAAACCCTGTAGCATAACAGTCTCAAAGTTCTAACAAGCCCTCAAAGCCTACAAGGCTTTCTTTCGCAAGGAAAAGTGCAAGTGGTGTGCTGAACTTTGAGCACACAATAATGCAATGTGTTCTGCCCTGTGGAGAGGAGACAAGCAGATGGGATTTGACAATGCTAAGGCAAGATGTGCCGCGTGACCTTTGGCTCTCTCAGATTCTTCTTTATCCTCAAAAAACATCCCTTAGAAGCAACACAGTTTCCATACTGGATCATACCTGTGCATGCAGCATGAGACACATGCTTGCCCTGTTAGTTTTTCAAACTTTTTACAAAAAATTAGCCCTAGGAAATATTTTATCTACCTTTGTTGCTTTCCTAACTGGGTGACACAGCTATGTGGTCTTGACAGAGGACCCTAGTCCTTCAAGTTCAGGAGGAAAATGAGCATTTCTTGGAGATGTTGCATTAGACAAGCCCAAATATGTTGCTCTTGTTTCAGCTTCTATTTTGCTTTTTAAATAGTGAAAGAAAAAAAGTTTGCTACTTTGTCAGAACATTCACCTCAAATGGAAAGATTATTCATTAATTTAATGAAGATATATATATATAACATATAATATAACTGAGTGTATATCAAAACCAGAGTAAAATCCTAGCATGACTACTGCCTTATAGCAATTCTCTACCATCAGGCCAGAATTTATCAGTTTCCTCTGATTCTGAGTCATTAAGCAACATTCATTTCATTATGCTATCCACTTCAAGAGGTGAAGAGGAGACAGAAGAAAAACATTTGTTGTGAGCATAAGCCAAACAATTGGTCCATCCTCCTCATACTAAGGACAACAAAACCTTCAGTAGCTCACCATACCTTATAAAGTTTCCAGGCATCCAGAAAGTACATAAATTCCATATTTCTGTATGCCATTCCTTCAGCACTACTCATAGTAGTGCTTATATTTTCTATATACACTTCACCTGTCCCTCCACTGCCTTCCCATTTTGTCTATTCGAACTTGCTCAAGACAACAAGCATTTGCAGCAGGGAAGTGGAGAAGTGGAGAAGCCCTGGCAGAAAAAAACCCAGAAAGGTGCCCAGCAATGTCTATGTGTTGACACCTGCACCAACTTCCTTTAGGCAAAACTTCATAGGACAGGATGGAGTTAAAGCAAAGAAGATACCAACCTTTGCAAAATCATTTAATTCCAGAGTTCACAGGCCCAGTGACAGCAACTGAAAAAGGTCAGCACTGATTGTCATGGAGTCCATTTATTTGAGGTAGGAATGCTTGTCACCACTGAGTTTAGCTTTTTTTCTTATACAAAGAATACCACATCAAGACAGTCATCTCATGTTCTCTGATAATGAGAGATAACGAATGGCAAGCAAATTACTGGTCAATTTGCAAGGCAAAGTACCATACCCAGTGAACTGTTACAACTGCTTCAAATGGAAACTTGCATCCAGGCCTTGCATTGAAAAAAGGCACAAGCGAGTCTCAATCCCAGAGATCTGAAGTAACCCAGAAGATCTTAAAGAAAAGTTCAAGTGCATAACTCTTACTTGAAGCTGCCATGAATAAAAACTAACCAAAGGTTAAACCTGAAGTGTTGTACTGATGGTGGCTAAGAAAATAAATTAAGAAAAAAGGGCCGCAATGAATGAACAGGACAGCCAAATATATAGGAATTTGACAGCTTTATAAAAACTCCACCAAATTAAACATTTAACTACTTCTTCAAGAGGGTGGCCAGAGCACAAATGACAGGATAGAAACAGAACTCCAGTCACCCAACCAGTCTTGCAGCTCCTTCATTACTACTGCCTCATTACAACCTCAGAGCAGGTATTCACAAAGCCTTGACAGGGCACGTATTAATAAGTTTCACAAAGATGTTCAACATTTCCAGCTTGCAAAGAACCTAAAAACTTCCACCCCAAATCTTAAGTCTGTCTGTAGGCACAGCTTTTGGGAAGGAGAATTCATGGAAACCTTGCATTCTCTTCTCTGTCAGACTGCAACAGGTTCATCCTGAACTCCATTACTGAACTCCAGTGGCTTGCTCTCTAGGCAGAACCCTCCTAATCTGCTGCAGCTGAACTTCCTCAGCCTATCAAGGAGGAAATCCTTTTATTGCTCTGGCCTATAAGCCTCTTATCTCCTAATTCTGTGAGGCTGAGAAATAGCTGTTCTGCTCATTAATCCTACAATGACTGTCAGAAGCAGATATATACCTTCTCACTCTACTCAAACACAAGTAACTAGGTGTCATCAAGTTCTTTACTATCTACTTAGCTGAGTCCCACTCCATGGGAGTGGACATAAAATGTCCATGACATTTTATAGGAATTGGAGTAGCAGAACAGAAGCTTCTGCACTTTCATGAAATATTCAAGACAATTCTCAAGTTGGAAACTTTACGTCACTGCACCGTAGATTACAGCAAATTGTTTAAGAAAATAGCAATTTTTTTTCTTTTTTTTTTCTTTCAAGCAAGTGCAATTTTGGCTAAAGATGCTGTACAGATGACTATAAAGACTTTCGACTATAGTTTATATATACATCATTCGTTTAAAATGAGATTTTTCTCAATTTATTATTAACCAACATCATCCATGTCCTTCAAAGAGAGTCCAAAGTAAAAAAAATAATAACCAGTTGAATTCTTGGATTAACTAATACCTTAAACTAGCACCCCCAAGAAATGCTGATGGTTGTTGGTTTTCCCCTCTATAGAACATTCAGCCAAGGAGAAATTAATAAGCTAATTTTTAATCATGATTCATGTCTTCAATTTCTCTGTAGGCAGTGAATACATACTACAAATAGTTACTAAGCACCACTGCAAATATGACACATAATATGCATTATTTAATATTTCACATTTATGTACCCAATGGATAATCATAGGCCTACCTGCGTAAATCAAAACAAACCCAAACCCTTCTATAAAGTTTGTGTTGAGTAAAATGTTAAAGTGGCAAACAGTGTTAAGATCATCAGATATCTCACGTCAGCTGTACCTTTTATTTTAACTATAAATGTCACACTTCATCATGCATCTGTCAGCTTCCCTTAATGTACTAAACGCTATCATGTAAGCACAGAATCTGACATGATGTAACACAACAATTAAAATAAAAAGCAAGTCAGCTTTGACACAATGTCACTTTTCTGTTTGCTGCAAATTAAAGGAAAATCAAAACTCGAAAAGTAAAAGCTTGTCAGGAAAAAAGTTTGAAAAAAAACCCTCAAATATCAGTTAATGCTTTCCTTGAATGTTATGTCACATTTTTACATTCAACTTTAAGAAAACATGCACAGCTTTAGCACAACTAATTACAATTTGACACCAGAAGACATCGGGAAGAAAATCTATAACTTCTAGAAAGACGTGAGTGTAATAAATATAGTTCTAGCTGTCGGTTTTGTACCAGCCAACATCCAAGGAACTAAGCAATTATTTTGCCCTTTCTACCCTACTCTTTTTTCAGTTTCTATCTGTTCTGTGGGACTGCTATGGCATGTTAAAATTGCCGATGCTTTTCAAACCAGATGCAACGGCACTTACGTTATGCCTGAAGCAAATCCTAGTAAAAATGGAGAAATTATGGACTCTAGGTAATGAATACTGAAATTGGTCACGTATTAAAAATTTCAGTTTCATTTACTGTACTCGATGCACAACACCAAATAAAAGTGTCTGAAATACTGAAAAATAACTTCAGAAAAAAGGAAAATCATGTATGTCTGAAAAAGCATAATGTTAATAATTAGATTCCATTCTTTTCAGCGTTATTTTGCTCATTTTCCATCAACTCTAAACCCACATTTAATAAATCAGCAACATAAACTTTGGCCCAAGGGAAAGCTAGTGCCATCTGTAGCAAACACAGAAATGTCACATGCCTAATATTCGCTCTGGCCATACCATGACACATTCAAAACCTCTGTGGCCCAGGGAAGAAATCATAATGGAGTCTGTTTGCAGTCAGGAAAAAGAGTCAAGCAAAAAGAAGCTAGAGGCCTGTCTTGCAAATGATATAAACATTTCAAGAATATTCCTGTAAAAACATTCACTTGAAACGTGGAGTTAACACTTTTTCCCCTTTGTGGAAATAAAAGCAAAGGGGAACATGGGGAATTCTAGAAAGTTTTACCTCTGAATACCACATAATTACAGAATTGTTTTCTGCTAATCTACTACACCCTCCAAAGATTCCCATGCCAGTAACCTGCTAGAATAACATTAAAATTAAGAACATTATAATTTTGACTGGAAAAGACTTACACATGAGTGTGGTTGCATTTTCCAGTATGCTATATTTGATTGAGTGACAGCAAATTACAGAAAAACCAAGATTAAAAGGAGTAGGAAGGTAAAAACAAATGCAAAAAGACACACAAAAATACATAAATGAAGTAATCCAAAAGTAACCTCAAACCTAGCCTTACAGCTGTCTCCCAATAAACCAAATCCATGAGTAGAATTTGGACACTGACAAAGCTGCCAGGAATTTGATCAAAGACTACTGTTTAACCAAACACTTATAATGATAATGGTGGCCACACTTGCACATTTCTAAGAACTTGAGCTGTATTACACCTCAGTGACATTTATGTTAAAGTAAATAATTTTTTAAAAACTAAAACAAAACAGTATTTCTTGAGCACTATATTCAGCTACATGAAGACTCCAGAGATCACAATGGATGTACACCTTTAAACTATCTGTTCTATTGCTACTTTTTTTTCCTAGCCCTTGAATGGTTTCATTATTTCTAGAGACATTTGTGTGCACACAGGGGACAGCAGCAGAGAGGAGAGATCTAGTTCTTGTGGGCATGGACATGTGCAGCTATGAAAGTTTATGCAATTTGTTGTTTATATTAATCACTATAAATTCTCCAATGCCAGGCTATTGAAGCAATACATCTACAAGAATCTTTACATTACAGGCATTAGAAGAAGATGTCATTAATTTGCATACCTTGGACTTCAAATGTGAAATACAGAAGAACTGAAGTTTAGAAACGAAACAACCAAAACTTTTTCTCCTTTTGACTATTATTATACTTAATATTATAAACAATACAGTCTGAGAACTGAGACTTGAGCTCCATGTTGAAAAGTGATAAAATGAAATACTCTTCATACCTGCACTTCTTAGGTTAGGGTCTAGGTCTGGCATTTCCTTGGATGCTTCTGGACTGACGCTGTAGATAGATGCTCCTGCTTCACTGACAATGCTGAAAAATAAAGTAGCAAATAATCAAAACACTACAAAATTGAACAATGCAACTGGAAGACTTTTTAAGTGACTTCAGTGAATATTTGGGTTGGTTTGTTTTTAAAGCCCATGTCAGGTTTTAAAAATATCTTGAACCAACCGAATACTTACAAAAGTAAGACAGTACAAAGGAAAAGATTTCAATTTAAGTCAAAATACCCCTCCCTGATCTGCAACATTTATTCTTTTTCAATTCTGGCCCTTTTATAAATACACACTGTGCAGAATATCAGCCCCTGTATCAATCTTCAAAGAAGAGAAAATGAACACAAGAAACAAGGGTTACCGGAAGTAAACAGGCAAACCAGCTTTCATAAACAAAAAAAGCCCACCTGACGATTTCATCAAAAACACCTACATTCTAAAATCTGACATTAAACAATTACATGAATCCAAGTCATGAGCATGCACACACATTGTCTCAAGCCAGCTGTCTAAAACACTCAAAAAAACCCCAACTTGATGCAGACTGAGCCACAGAGCTGCAGCTTGCTCCTCAGCGGCATTTCATACCGTTTTCTCCCCGCTCTCACTGCCATCCCCAAAGAAAAACACAGACTGAGTGTCCTCAGTAACTTAAGCTACATTTCATGTATCTACCGCACACCTCAAACTCACTCAGTAACGATGATCTCACCAATTCAAATCACAGCACATAATTAAAAAACCCTCGAGTGCTCTAGTTCCACTCAAGAGAAAACGGCAATCCAGTATTCACAGTGTAAGTTATTTTCAGCTGTGAAATTCTGACACCACTGAATCAACAGTATATTTCTGTGAATAACTTCAGTAGAACTTGAATTTCAGGTTGATAATTGCGGCATCATGCAGCTAATGCACTGGAAGTTAATACTATCAGTTTCAGAACTATTTTTACTTTTACTATGCCACTCTTAGAATAACCTAATCTTTGCCATGAGGAGAGAAACCATCACCCTTAAGAAACAGACGTTTCAGTAAAAACCCTAACTTTGCTTTATATTGTTTTAAAATCAGGCTATAAATTTTCCTTCTAAGAACATTTTGTAGGTTGAATTTTTAAATAAAGAAACTGATAGTTAGAAGCCCCTCTGTGTAGAAAAAGCTGGAGAACAACTCAGAGGTAAAATACATTCCCATGCAAGGTTTTGAGCACGGTAACAATAAATAGTGTAAAATGCAGATACAAAAGGTAAGACGTTCTTACTGTTGTTTGTGCAGATTCTCCCCTTCCCTAATCAAATCTGGAATTTGGTGAAAAGCTGTGCACACAAGACAGATTTTAAAGTACTCAAAAGAGCATTTCAATATTACAGTCAGACTGGATCTTTCAATAAATACAAAGAATAAAACCTTGTTCTCTTTAGTATTCGTGTAACTCCAGACCCATTCCAACAACTAGTTTAACAGAGCAAAAAAATCCTCAGACCAGCTGAACAGGGTAAGTGAAAATGAAACTATTTACATGATCTTTTAAAACGATTCAGTATCATGAGCATTCCTTCACTATAAACGACATTCATAAAACATTCCATCACAGAGTTCAGAAATAAGATCATATCACAAAAACTTAACAAAGATGTTGACAGAAGACTAATAAAACTGATTTTTCTGATGAACGGGTAGTTTAAAGAACAATGCAGCAGAACATATTTCTTAACCTGTTCGCACCTTATAAAGGCAGCATCTGGCAAGCTCTCCCTTTTTGGACATTGCTTCCAAAAAACCACACATGTTAGCACACATTTCTAACAGCTTTTCACTAATCGCTCTTCAATCTTTGTATTCAACCAGATAGCAAAAGTTCTAGATTTAATACACTGATAATTCACTTCAATTAAAGAAAAACTCAAAACACAACAGTGTTTCACACAAACTTTTACAGTGCTGTACTATAAACTGTACTACTGCATACGGCTTATTTCTTGATCCCTTCCCAGTATTTTGTGCAGTGAAAAAAACAATGTGACCTAGATGGGAATTTTAACACACTTGACATTTTATTGATTCTCATTAATGCTACTCTGCCAATCTGCAGAAGCAAAGGATTGCAATAATACTGTCATTCTATGGTAATATGTGAATGGTGCCAAATTTTGAGGTAAGTAGCACAAGAACTTGCTAAAATGAATAAATAAAACTAGAACTCAGGATGGGAGAGAGAAACACTTGAAAAAAGCATATTTCCTTTCCTCAAGAGCAAAAACATTTACACACTGGGACAAGGAGAAGGAGGGAAGCCAAGTAAAAGAATTATTTTAAGCAAGAGAACAAGATCTAAAAAGCACTTTCAGAAGCAGCATACACTGGATAGTTAACAACCACTCTGAGATGGTTTTGTAGATGCATGCAGTTATTCTGTGAAGTATTTGGTGTGGCAGACATGGAAAAGGGGATGAAGAATTTTCACTCAGGCAGAACCCCATAACTGCTGCACCCAAGACAGTAAAACCCAGATGTTAAATAAATTTGTTACCCAGATTAAATGCATAAGGCCACAAACTCCAAAGAAACCACCCTCTGATTCATTCCACCATAGTCAAGCCCAAACTTCTACAGAACTATTACTGGCTGTCATATGGTTTGATTTATCTTGTTTTTACCTACAGTGAGGTGGTTAATAATATGACACTGGCACATACAATGCTAAAACATTTAGCTTGGTCAAAATACTGAGATTACACACAAAACAGGTTTGGGGATTGTCTGCAGTTGTTCTGGATTTTATTTTTTGACCAGAAAGGAGACTGGCACTATGATTCACTGACATTTTGGTTTATTTCCAAATTCTAATAATGCTCTTGAAAAGGGGGATTTACAGGACAATTTAAGCTAATTCAGTGTTGCAAAATGCTCTGCATCATACCTTTCCAATACTACACATATGTCCGGTATATTAAGTCAGAACCAAATCTGTTCAAATGAGTAAGCAACAGAAATTTATTCCTAACTACTGCACAGTCCACATTGCTCTTCAATCTCCCCTTCCCCTTTTAATAAAGGACACAATTCTCAAGAGAGTCAAATGAAAGGCTTCCTAACAGTTGGTGAAATTGTACCTAAAATCCTGTGTATCTTCAGAATTTGTTTCTATTTCAACTTTGTAAGTCACATAATACGAGAAACCTGAAAAACTTGACTCCCCCACCCCTCATGAGACCCTTATTTCTGTGCACTGTATAAGAGGAAAGATCCTTGCACTGACCACAACGTAGACAGTTACAACGGCATTATTAAACAGCTATTTTTAAAGTCAGTATGTAGTAGGTAATTAAGCACATGGTTATGATACGATATGCTTCTACTCCACGAATGGACAAGTTTTTAACCAAAAAGCAGGTAAAGAGTCTGGGACTATGCCTTCATACTGTCTGCTTCCCACATCAGACATCCTACAGATAAAGTTTTTTCCTCAGCATCTATATCCAACTTCTAAATATTAAAAGGGCCCAAATCACAAAGCCACTACACAATATTACAATGTACTCTTTTTAATTGTATGAAACGAGCTTGTTGCATAGAGGCTCAGTTTTCCTGCACCCATCTCATTCACATTTGTTGAGATACATTTTAAGTAGCTACACCAACATTAAATATATTGCACCAGCACCACCTGGTGGGCCCTCAGCTTTATGCTAGACACCATGCCAGCTGTATTCTAAATACTTTAAGGAGCCTTTTAACACTTAGTAACACAAGTCATTTTCTTACTCAGCTTAAGTAAGTATTATATATTTGGTCTGAAAAGACGATTTGATTTGAAAACATTCAGATTTTAAATCTCTTAATTTCTACAGGAAAAAAAGCCTTTCTTGTAAAAGGTAAAAAAAAAAACCCTACTGAGAATACTTAGAATTTTTTTTTTTTTAAATTCAAAGCTATTACATACCTACAAAAATGCATAACCATAAAGATTACATGTAACAAACTAGTTACCAATAGTTGTTTAACTAAATTACAATTTTTAAAACTTGCAAGTTTCTTAGGTAGTAAATCTTCACTGTAAACCCTTTAAAAACTACTTGAAAAAAATCTAATGTATGTATGCGTAACAAAAAAAGGTATCAGGCTTGACGTTTGTGGGTTTAAAGATGAATGCACCTTCCTGACATTTTCATGAACCTTACCAACATTTTAGACTCTTACATTTCATTGAGGTAATTTCCCCACAATCAAATTCAACACAGGATTAATAACCTACAGAGAAAGAAAAAGCAACTTTATCCAACTATCCAACTTTACAGAACTTACTGTTTCTACAACATCCAAATCCCTGATTTACAACTTAAATCCTTTAAAATAGCATTTTAAGAAAAAATACTAGTACAAAGAAGAGTCTGGTGTTTATTACTTGGAAGAAAATTATGGTCACTCTAAAAGCAAAAAGTATGTCAACCTCAAAATGGGCCAAGATTTTAATATTTGGTCATAAAACGATAATCTGCCAAAATAACTCCCTTCGCAATCCAAATTTAGTAATTGTGCTTAATTCCCCTAACTCAACCTTTTACATGTTAATCGATAAATATATTCTTCATAAACTTGTGGCAGCAAAAGCCAGAGGCTCCCCCAAAGTACAGCAGTACAAAGGGGTCAAAGGTTTATTTAGTGTTACTTACTAAAATAATTGGCTTATGAATCATCCAGGACAAAAAAATAAAATGAAATAAAATGGCAAAATATTTGCTAGAAAAGAATGTTACATTTAGAAGTTCAGTTGGAACGTATCAATCTTTAATTATGTTGGCAGATGTAGTGATTAAAAACAAAGTAAGAAGGAGCAGAGAAGATTTAATTAACCATATGCTCAAAGGAAGATTGGGCTATTTCGTGAATGAGAAATCCATTGGGCCTTACTGAAAACACAGGAGTCACAACTAGTTCCAGAAGAGCCTAAAACCTAAAAGGGGTGAGAGCTACACTAGAGAATAAGATGCCTGCGTCTGTTCTTATATGTCTCCCTACATACCCATTTTTGATGACTAATGAAAACCACATAGGGGAGGTCAAAGAAGCTCTTGAGAGGAAACAGCAATAATCCGTTCATTTGCATTTTTACTTGTCTTGCTCTTTCTTCTCCTGTCAACTTGGCAGGAGCAACTTGGACAGCCCCTCCCAACTTCTCATCATTACCCACGGCAAGCTGCAGGTTTCTTGGGGTTTTGGGCAGAGCTACCTGCTGCTCCTAGCAATGCATGTTTGGGCTCAGGAGCACCACAGCACCCATGTGCTGCACACAGCACCGTTCCTTCTGCTGGGGAGGTGATGACTACGGCCCACTGCAGATTGCAGTCTGGCACAGGCTGAGCGGGACGCTGTGATTTATGCAGCCACATGCACCCTGCCACAGGAACAATGGGACACCAGGCTTGACAGGCCCTGGTTCTGACACAGCTATGCCACAATCTCTTTTTTTTCCACGAGGAACATATGCCATGGAAACGCAACATTGAAAGATTCTGGTATATACTGAATAATGCATTCAAACAACAAAAAGACCAAAGAAATTTTAAAAGCCTGTTCATTCTGATAGATGAGATTAAACAAAAGCTGGTCTTTCCCCACCTCCTAAGCTAGTGGTATGGCAAAGGAAAATGTTAGGATGACGAAAAAGGATTACACTAGAAAGCAATCATTGTTCAATAGAATCAAGTCAAAAAAGACACAATTCATCTGTATTTTTAAATACTCTAAAGAATTAGCTTTAAATTTTAACAATATCTAGAACCTGGGAAATATTGTTATTGTAAAATATATTTAACACTGAAATATACTGTTAGGAAGGAAAGGAATTTTCATCAAGTTTTCATTGCTTCACTCAAAACTTTAAGTCACTACATACCATAACAGTTTCCCTTATATGCAAGTCCACCTTTCAAAATCAGTCACACACTAGACAAAAACTGTTATAGTTGTCTTTAGCAAAAATACTACAAAAAAGGCTCATAGTGACTCACTGTGAAGCTATTCAATTAGATGCAGGTGGGACACCACAAGTCTTAAAGTACAGTTCCTGCTTCAGAGGTCCCAAGCACATGAGAAGTTAACCCCACAAAGAGTCTTCAGAGAGCACATCGAATGATAAGCAGTGATACAGACCTCACATTGTTGCTCAGCTGCATTCTTAAGTTTCCGTTTACAACTAGTATTTTGAATTCACAACAAAAAAGTCAATGTTTCTACCCATGTATGAATAAGTTTGCTCTGTATTTCAAAAAGTTTACTAGAATTTACACCATGCAAAGAAAAAAAGAATTCAGTCTCGATCAACATAATCTACTTTTTAAAGAAAAAATTACTACATTATTTCAAACCAGGGACTCTGTTGTGCAGCAATTTTCAACACAGATTAACACTACCTCTTCTTTCAGTTACAAACCCTACGTTTGAAACAGCTTGCTGACCCTACAGCAGGAACAATAAATAAGCACCTTATAAAGCGGCTTCTGAAATTACAAAAGTTCAAGGCAATCATCCTTGCATTAGGGATTATTTCTCTCCTGGTCAGCCATAAATGGTATTTAGCACCAGTTAAGCTGATAGCTTTCCTGGTAGACAGTAAAGACCTTTAGAACCCACTCAAGAGAAAAGAATTAGACCTGTTTCAATCCATGTTTAGTGAGATACTCTAATCACAGTTCATATTGTTGCTTCAGATAATTAAAAATTACTTATATTAAAATAGCACTTAGTCTTACAATGATACTTCATTTTCCATTTTTTCCAGTATGCTTATGCAGAAGCTAAGAAACTAAATTTCCCAACATAATTGAAGTACACACGTTCAGATGAAGAACAACATGCATAATTTAATGGTTTGATACCAAGTTATAGTCTTTCAACATCAGATAAAATGCAAGAATTCCTCAAAGTCTGCTTCTAAGAAATTTAAAGGAATATAAGAACTGAAAACCAGTTTAATTCAAAAGACCTGCATCCAAATGTCAGAAAAAATATATGACAAAGGCTGAAAAATTAGTAAGTATATTAGTAAGTATTCAAATAGTTGTCTTGAAGTATTACCCACTTCTCTGCAAGCTGGGATATACTAGGGCTAAAAAGCCCAACGTTTTTGACTTTCACTGCTTTGGAGTCTATAAGAAGGCTGTGTGTCGATTTTACATTCTAAGAGCACTTTTCCTGTAATCAAACCTAATAAGAGGATATTTCAAACGTAAGGACAACTATGTTCTGAGTCAGTGCCCTCAATTGCCTTTTTGTTAGCACAAAACAGGTTTCAAAAATACAGGGAAAGCACTTTGGGCATAGAATTTAAAAGCTTCTCCTTTTAAAAGTGTTACTACTTTGGAAGATGCAGCCCAGTTCTACTAACTTCTAGATTTGGAGAAATGCAGAAAACACATCCCTCAAAAAATTTCACTGATTACAGAATTAGAAGAATTCCAAATTTTATGATTTCAATTCCTCAACTACCATCACTCCTCTTCCCAAAGTAAAAGTGATGTGATGTTTCCTGCCATTAAACCAGTAAGACAATTGCTACTTGCAGCAGAATGAAAAAGGTTTGAGAATTATTGCAAACATGAGTTACCATGCTTTAATTAATTTTGTATTAGATAAAACTCTATGAACATCCAAATCAAGAACTAGTTACCATACTAAATAAATAAAACTAACTGTATAGCTACAGTCTGGAATCCTTTATTCATCAGTGTATGTGCCCTCAGCACATCCCTGCAAAGGGAAGAATGATCAGATATCTGTCTTCATCTTGTCTGAAAACGATGACATTTTTCAGTAAGAAAAGGGTCCAAATGGCAGGTGTCAAAGAGCTTTAGCTTCACACGTGGTGCTAGGAGGCAGAAAAAACAACAGCAGCGTGTGGCCATGTCAGAGCCGCACAGAAGCTGCCGTACAAGCGCATATCTGAAAAGAGCAAACCTCATAGCTTGTTAAATCAATCTAGTGCCAGATGCTGTTATCAGAACAAAACTGGTGCTGTGGATTCATCCCCAGAAGAAATACATGTCCCATGTCTGCAGTGAAAAGTGAAAGACCTAGGGTGGCATGTCTCAAGACTGAAGGTGACAGTCACCTGTGACTGCCCCCACTGCTTTCATTGACAGTTTCAGAAAACAAGTCCTGTCACTGCTCATAAAGCAGCTGCAGTTGAAGCTCCTTTCTGCTCTTGTAGAGAGCTTTAAAATCTGAGCTTCAGGTTCAAAATCTACTTCCAAGTTAGCCATCCAACTAAAAAGCAGTCAAGTAATTTATTTTTACTTTAAACACTGTAGTACAATAGGAACTTGAGAGAAAATTTAACTACTGGTCTTCTTGTTGTAGCAATGCCAAGGAGACAAACAGCAATAATATGGATAATGCTTTAGAATCAACATTACCTTAGTGCAAGAGGAAAGGTTTAAAAAGAAAGAAGCACATTTTACATGATTACCATATGACAACATTAAAGTAAATCTAAGCAGAATAAATGAAAATTAGTTGTATTCAAACACATCCAAAAGTTACCTATCTACAAACAATTGACATTAGAAGAAAGGCAAGACAGTAAAAAAGGCCTCAGGTTTGACATAGGAAATAAAAGCCCCTACAGTCCTCTTCTAAAAATATAATAGGCATGAAGGTGGGTATGCTCCTTATGAATACTTGATAATTTCAAAACCAATTGTGCCAGCACTCATTCAGTTTTACACAGCTAAATTATCCCAGTGAACTCAGGGGAACAAACTATATATGCAAAATTAAAAAAATATACCCAAACATAGACAAGATTTTACCTAAACTCTTTTTACCCAAGACAGAGGCACAGGGAGACAAAGAAACACAACCAGTTTTAGCAGTCAGGCTTCAAAAAGAAAAACATTAGGTGATGCTAAACACTCATATTTCATATATTTATAGAAAATCTTGAAATTAAATTGCATAGATGCATATATTAAAAACATGGCACAGTCCAAAAAGATGATGTTTCTCCCCAAAAAGCCTACCAAAACTGCTGCACACTGAGGAGCAAAACGACCAGCCTTTTTTAAGCACCTGTCCCTCAGGGTTCTCAAGTGCTTGGTGAAGCCAACAAGCTTGACCCAACATCACAAAACACAGCAGACCAAAGGAAGTTGCAAGTTCCAGAACAGAAGGCTGACACTAACACTGTCCTGTCAGTAGCTTCTTCTCAGCTCAGTCAAGCAGAAACCCCTGCAACGGCCAAGTTGGTGTTGCACCCAGCCCACTTCCAGCTACACAGGATCTTGCAAGAGATAAGATCCATCCTGGCTGTTTTTAGAAAGAGCAGAGGCAAAGGGTAAAACCCTGGAAACTCAGTAGTTCGTGCATAGTAACTCAGGTTGGAGCATTGTCAAGTACCAAGGTTTTGGGAACAAATAAGACATTTTTAAAAATGCCTATAAAGAAACACCTAGACTTTGCCAGTATCATCTGTATTTGATTGTCACTGACTGGTTATAAAACTGGGGAAGAACTGATGTCTGGCTCAAGTCTGCTCAATTTTCAAACCAAAGCATTTCTCTATTGCATGCACTGTCATACCCACACCACCCCTCTGTGGGACACAGGACACTGAAAACAAGTGATCCATTAGGGAGAATCCACAGGGTTCTTCAATAAATACAGATCTCTCAACCAATTTATTTGTCAGAGAGCATTTAGATTTAGGCAAATAAAAATTTTATTGAGGCATCACATGTGAACAGTCAGTTTGAAATTACCTAGAAAGGCTACAAGAACATGTTATATGAATATGGAGTTGCTAAAATTCCTCTGGGGAATCATTTTTATCTGTTAGAAAGGGCAACACAGATGCAGCAACTGCTGTGCCGAAAATGCAGTTTGTTAATCCAGACCAAAGGCTGGAGCTTAGAGTCACATTAACTTTCATGGAGACTTCAAACCCAGAGTGGAGCATAACTGGACAAGACCACAGCATATGGAGCAAAATGCTTCTTGGAGAATGGCACCTCCAGCAATTGTCATTTTCTTTAATGCTCACTCTGGGCAATTGCGAGGCAGCCCCGGCCAGCGCTGTCGTGCAGCCTCCACAGCCCTGATTCATGTGAAATTCTGTCCTGTAGCTTTGGCCAGAGTCAGGCTTTATTCTGTTTCCCCCTCACCCTTTCCTACAATACCACTGGATCTCAGTACTCAATCTCTCCTTAGTAGTCAAACCCTCTCCTCAGCACAGATCCATGAGGGAAGGCTGGAGTCAACTATAGCCCTTCTATAAGGGTTGCGCAATGCAATGTAATGTAGAAAGACACTGCACACAGCAAGAGAATCACAGATCCTCTGCTGCTGCTCCTCTCTCGTACCTCCCCATCCCTCTTAACAGTTCGGCTGTATCTGAAGACATCATACTAAATCTTTTTAACCTGCAGACACTTCTTGGCACAGTTTACTGAACTCTGAAGTACCCAGGTTTTCCACATAGAGAAACTCAAAATAAATTAAGAATTCTGAAAACAGAATAAATGCTGGCAGGAAAACTTCTTTGAGGTATCAAATACTAAGAAAAAGTGTGACCACATCTTTCTACTAATGTTGTTTCTTCTTAGTTTACTTTGATTTGGAATTCACCTAAAAAAAACAAGCTGTCTGCTTTAGTTTACAGAAGATACATTCACCTCCTGAGTTTATTCTCCATTTCAACATACTCAAGACAAATGATACATAAAGTAAAAAGTGCTTCATGCAGACCTGATCAAAATTATATGCTGCTATCTTTCAAAAATAACTTCTGTAAATTTACTGACAACAGCGCTATTATAATTTTTAAAGACCTCATTTGTTGGGTTTTTGTTTCTTTTTTTTTTGTTAATATAGCAAAAATGGTTTGCTTTCATATTTTCTGATGATCTAGTTTATAACTATTCAAAACTGACAGTTATCAAGAAGTGCTCCTTTCTGCCCATCAAGGAAAATGTTTTTCTTTATTGGATAAAAGGTTGTAAACAGAGGTAGTAGTCTAGTGTTTCCAGCAAAATCTATTAATCCCCTATGAAGATGCTGTAGCATTACAGTATAAAAAGGATTATAGCAACAGATAGGGAAAAAACCCAAGAAAGTTATGAAATTCTTATTCTTCAGAAAAATGTAACATTTTTCACGCAAAACTAAAAAAAAGCCCAAAAACCCAAACCAAAAATATCAAATGAAGCTTGCTTAACCTTAACAAGCACTTCTAATAGCTCAGTTACTTTTCTCAGACAGATTTAAAGGTAGGAAGATGTCTGTAGAGCAACAGAAGTAGACTGAGTGCCTTGATATTAAATTATACATTTTTTTCTTTTTTAAGCCTCTAGGGTTCTTTCATGTCTCTTCTGCTCTCCTCATTGTCATAGTTTTAAATATTATTATTTTACTGATATCATACGCAATTGCTGGGCACCTGCAGTAAGAGATGTTAATATGAATTAAATATCTCCAAATGAAAATGAACTAAATATTAGGTGTATTTTTTTGATCCTTTAACCATTTAGAACAATGGATACCCTCCTCTCATTTTGTATTACAAACAGATGTATCAACCTCAAATAATTACCAAATCCACACAATCTTGAAATGGATTGATCAATTGCATGTTTTTACTGATAACAAACTCCTCTTGTAAGATTGTAACCAAATAGGGGAAAGAGCCTGACAAAAATAAGTATCTGGAATTAGTGAAGTAAAAGTTCAGTTAGGTAGTGCTATATTTATTTTCACCCCTTCTCTTAAACGGGAATTTTTGTTCCCTTAGGTTGTGACAGATCCACACTGGAGACTCTCCATGAGAAATATCACTAGAACTGGCATAAACATATGCTGAAAGACCACTTCATTTAAAATACATTTTTCATTCAGTTACAAAACATTTAAAAAAAAATTCTTCTGGACTGAAATTTCTCATGCTTCATTTCCAACCTATAACTTGAAAAGAAAACCCAACCATAAAATAGTTTTTTTAGCTATCCAAGTATGTAAGCACAGGATAAGACAGCTTTCTAGTTTAAGAGATATCCTTACATCTACTAAATAATAAAAACACAGCTTATTTTACGTCTTACTTTTACACCACAATTTTCAAAATGCTTCTCCAGTCACAGATACATTACACTGTACTTAATCACCTGCAATTCTAGCAATAAAATACCTTACAATACTGTAAAGGTTCATTAACACATTTATAGATCTAATTACTTGAATCCAACAACACATATTTTGAATAAAAACATCTTGGAATATGCATTTTTTAACCACAATTGCCATCTTTTTGACACAACACTCCCCCCACCCCCCATCTTATAATGGGAAAATCTCTTAAAAACATTTGAAAAGCTGTGGATCAGTTACACAACTTTAAACAAAGGTCCTTTTCAAAGATAACTATGTTGTTTTCTCTCAAAGATGTCAAAGTTTGCACTAGGACGTTCACATTCAGGTCTTTTTAGTAGAAAACAAAAAACAAAAATAAAAAACCTATCAATTGCCAAACTTGCATCCAAACCCAGAGCCTTAGAATGGACTCCTGATTTCCCCCTTCCCCCATTCAAACCTCTGTTTTGTCTCCACATCGCACACAATACTTTAAAATCAGAGCAAAGTATTTCAAAGCTTTCCTGCCATTTCATATCTTAGCAGCAAGAAAGAAAGGTATACTGGAACTCAACTGAAGAGTCTTCTGGAGAGCATTATACAGAAAGTGGAACCTACACCTATCATTGCTGGCAGAGCCTACAGCTACCCTGTGATGTGGGCAATGAGCATTATTCTGCACCTGCTTCTCTAGATTGGTTGTTATTCTTATGTCTGCATCCTGCAAGACAAGCCACCAATGAAGAGTGAGGGTCTTGGAATGATTCTTTCAGCTTTTGGAAACTGTTGAATGCCTGGAAATCACAATGGCTGAAAGGCACCTGTGGAGATTGAGAGTCTTAGACCAGCCATTCAAAACAGAGGGAACCAAAGCAAGTTGTTCAGCGGTGTGTCCAGTCAGGTTTCAAATATTTCCATGAACAGACTCTAAAACCTCCTATATTAACAGGAACACTTCCACCCTCTGTAGCTAAGACCTGAGGTTTCAATATCATTACCCTGATGTTTAGAGGGTTTTTTTTTAATGACAGTTTAAGAATTTAGCACCATGTATATTGTTTCAGTAAAGCACATATCTGCTCTGCAACAGTGTCTAAGAAACTAATGGAGATTTTAAAAGTCAACATATTCTGCTTTCAAAAACAGTGCTGCACTGAAAATTCACTGAACAACTCCAGCTTCCTCAAATGCTGCAAGCAAAAACAAAACCTGAAATTGTTTGAAAATTAAATGAATGGAAGGAAATGTGTGCCCTGCTGATTCCTGCAGTAATAGAGTAGGCCCACTTAATTTCACGTCTGATGTTAAACTCTTAAGACTATTCCAGCAGTTGATAAATAACAGCTGTGATTTTAAAACAACCAACCAACCAACCAAACCCCAACAATTTGGAGATCAGGGCTATAGAAGAAAAGATAGCACAATATTAAAACAATAATTGTCCAGATGAGAACCAGAGGTTATCCGATAGAGACTCCATGGCAGCGCAGCAGTGCAGAGCCTGGAGGCGCTCTGCCTGATGCAGACAGCTCCTGCAGGGGGTTATGGAAAACATATGCCAGGGTGGGATATGCAGCACCCTTTAATACAGCAGAGCATCTCCTGCCCTCAGGCGCCTGCTCAGCTCTGCTGGCTAATGCAGAAGGTGGCAGAGCCAAGCCTCATCCTCAGCCTGCCCCTGGTAGACAGGCCAGCAGCTGCTGCTGCCAGCGTCTCCACGGCCCTGAGCCAGAGCAGCACGAAGCACATATTTGCACACCAACTTCATCACATGCAACAACACGACCAAGATATGTTGGTCATGGACCATTCCAGGACTTTTACTGGTCAGCTTGTTATAAGCCCGAGAGTATTTTTCATCTCCACTGCAGAGGAGGGGTAACAAGCTCCTCCTCCACCAAAAGAATAAGACCCAGGCAGGGCCTACTGAAGCAGGGGTAAACAAGAAGAATAGTGAAGAGGACAGCCTTAAGCATTCTTTTAAAAGGAACAAAACATTCTTTTAAAAATATTTTTATTCTTGTCCTTAGCTAAAGAAATAGGATATATTAAAAAGATACTATATCATGATACCAAAATTATTTCATTTTAAGACATTCAAATTGACAGTGTCTCTTTCTATTTACTCTTATAGCAGAAGATTAGAGTTAACATTTCCTTTAGCAGAGATAATCACTGAGAAGTAACACAGGAATATCCAGTTTGATTTACTTAAAAATGACAAACTAACTTCTAGAAAAAGACTTCCATAACAAAAAAAAAAAAATGGCAAAGTAACTTTGAGCTGTGGTTTTACACCATGAGGAAAAATAGACCAGGAACAAGCAATAAATGCATCACCGATTTTACTGAAAGCCCACTTACAAACTATATTTATAGTTTAACATCATAATGCTGACAAGAGAATCACCCATGGAGGATGCATGTCTAAACTTTCCCTGAAACATTTATGTCAAATTCAAATGTCAAAATGTATTCTATCTAAATGTTAGTTCTAGTTCAACCCAATAAAAGAACTGAACAGGCAGTAGGCATGTTGCCTTGGCTGCCAAAGAAGTTTAAGAAAATATAAAAGTTAATTAGGTTTGAGACAGAAGTTTTATGTGAAAAGCCAATTTATTATAAGCAATAACTATAACTGCATACAGATAGACATCTTTGGCCCCACCTCCAGGTTTTTTATTTAGAAACATCCACAGACAACTGAGCTTTGAATAGCATTTGCTGCTACATAAAACAATCTGATCCAATTAGAAACTGTGGTATTACTTGCAGTTGCAAAAAAGATTAAAGTGAAAACATTATTTCTATGTGAGCATACAGGAGCTTCCAGGAGCATCAGGTGTTAGAAAGAAAGCAAATAACTAACACGCTAGATGGACATGATGACATTTACAACTATAAATGAAGTCACCAAAGCAACACAAATCTCCCCCCAAAAGTAAAAAGGAAGAAGAAAGCCAGCATCTGTCTCTCTCTGCCTTCTCCCCTACACTTGCCCATTGTTCCCAGTTGTTGCTGGCAGAAGGGCCTGGTACTGAAGAAGGTGCTTCATGTAGCTTGTGCATTTTGATGTCTCCTTTCAGAAGCACTCTTCCTGACTTCTGTGTCACTCACCATGACAAACAGATCATTTCTCCTTCCCTCCACTTACTCATTGTTGACAAAACTGCTGGGATCCGGTTATAGAAACGAATTGTCCTCAATAGGCACCTTCAGTTACATTGTATGACACTGCAGTCATCTAAATCTAATCCCTTTTCAAGCCGAAATAACCTACTCAAAGTCCCTTGGAAACACACAGCACGTCTATATTCTCTGCCTCTCATGCCCTGAAAACAGCAGAAGTATCTCCTGTTGCTGAAGCTTCTTTCAGTGTCATTCATGGAGCTTTTAAGACTGCCAAGCACTTCGTTGATAAGTTAAATGAGCCCAGGCAAGCACAACCCCCAGTTTCAGCATCATACAGAATTATTCTAAGTGAAGGTGCAACATGGGCAGCTCTCACTCCTGCACTGCCAACAGCCTCCAAGAGCCAATAGCCTGAAATTTGGAATAGAAACTACAATTTTAGGTAACTGCATAGGGAAAGTAGAGCCTTTGCTCTAGACATGTTGCATTTGCTTTTCAGCCCTGGAAGATTCTCAGGCTATCAGCCACCTACAGATCATTAATGTTTACTTTACAAATCTCCCTAAAATCCAAGCCATTTTGGCTTTTTTCTTTTTAAAATCAAGGGTTTTAGCAGCTGCTCTCCTGGTACTGGGGGAACTTGTTAGCAGATCTACAAGCAGCAATTTCCTGAAGTTTACTACTCTAAAGAAACCTGAAAATACTTTCAGAGGGAGATTTCTATCCAAACTTTGGACCTGCCCACAAACTTCCATTTTTACCAGATCTCAACAGTATCGATTCTTCAAAGAATAGTTTTCCCCACTAATGATATCATTTGTGCATATACTCATTCTTTTATTTTCTTAAATATTTCTAATTAGTGTTTAGAAACACATACAACATATACTGCAATGGAGACCTACGATGAAAAATTTCATCCCAAAGGTACCTCTCTGACAGAAGACACTGAAATTAAGGTATCTAATGTAGAATGTTAGTGCAGATAATGATAGATGAATGTAATCTAACCACCTAACCTAAGCTTCTGCCATCAGCATCAGCAATACTAGCACAGTAAGCTTAAAGAAATAAATAAACCCATATATCACGTCTCACAACAATAAAGGAAGACCAGTAAGAGCTGAAATACAGAACAGCAAATGTAGGTTTACAAACAAATAGGTATGAAGTTTGGCAGAATCTCAAGTAAAACCATATTACTGGCAAACTCACACAAATAAAAAAATGCTTACTTCTCCATTAGGTCCTTACAAAATGTCTACTTGACAAAAGTACTATCAAAAGACAAAATTCCTTGAGCCATCACAACCAGCTCTGACTGTGCAATAACACTCAGTCTTAGTACCTCACAAATCAGAGGATACATCTTGTATTTATATAATTTTAATCTGGATGCTCTCACTATTAATCACACTGTATCTGTATGCTTACACTTAAATTAACTCCTGACAGGATTTCACAAGTAATTCCTGCTAGAATTCCTGCTAGAGCTTCTTTACATAGTAAGGAGCCTAATTTAAGCATCTTAATCTTTACTTGTGAAAAATTACCAATTGCTACATCAATTTCATGACACAGTCACTTAAAACACAAGAGACATCAGAAACATATGTTTTTATGTATGAGAGGGATAATAGAGTAATATCACAAATGCCACAAGCATCACTTATTTTAGAAAGGCAATATTGACACAGATCATAAATTAACATTTTAATGGTTTTAAATTTACATTCCCTTCCAGTGTCAAAGATTTTGTTAGCATGGTAACACCATACTAGCATGGAGCAATGCTATTTCACCCAGGCAATGGGTAAAGACCAGCAGTTTAAAATACACATATGGGTAACAAGAACCACACTAGAAGTTTCCATAATTCAATTCCCATGATTAACTTCAGCAAATACAAATGAGAAGCAGGATTTCACCTACTTTAAATACTTTCTACTTTTTGTTATTTTCAGGTCCAAACTCAGTGGTTTTCATTGTGTGGTTCAGATGCTACTTCCAGGGGGTTCACATAGGACATGGAAGAATCCAGTCCACTGCAAGTAGGCTTACAGTCCCTGGAGTGATTTTTACACTGCCACCAGCAAATTTCAATGATCTGCAAATCAAAAATACATCAAAAGAACCACCATCACTCAGCTTTGTCACTAATCTCTTTCTATATGTTTGACCAGGTAACATCCAAATTTGATTACGTTCCATTTCCACTACAAGAAAACAATCACACATGTTACTTTAAAGAAAAAAAAGCCACCTAAAATGACAAAGACACAGAACCATACATGCTCATTTTGGAAGCTCTTAAAATGGTGCTGCAGCAGCTCACCTGAAAACATAAGATTTTCTGAAATCTGTTTGAAATCAGTGTCAATACCAAGTTTGCAACAAGCCTTCTTCAATGCTCACTGAGTTACAGTAACACGGCATTAAGTTACGCTTTTCAGCTTAAATCCAAATCTCAATTTTAAACTTGGACTGCACACCATCCATTCATACTCACAAATGATTAGGGAAAAGGAGAGGGAACTTTCTCTTTATGTAACCTGCTGCACTGAAAAGACAAGGAACGCTCAAAGCTGTACAAAGTTCCCACAGACTGTACATCAAGCGTGTCTGCCTAGAAGAAGTACTTTCAAAGTGCCCTGTCCCTTATACCCTGACTGCACTCTCATTCTTTCTGCACTGCTTCCTCCACTAGCTACCCACTTCCTCAAGCTTCTTGCATTTCCTTGAGCCATCCCTAGACCCTGGCAACCACTCAGGCACCTCTTAACAAAAGGCTCCAGGCCTTCTCCTGCTGAGAAGTACAAGATGGCACAAACAGTGCAGAGACCTGAGCACAACCTTTTACAACAACTTCAGAGTTCCATCCCTCAGTATCTTTACTGATACTCCACATATCATGTGAAGGAGTCAACAGTCAGCGCAATGAAGTTTGGTGACTACTGAGAAAAAAAAAAAATTGGACCAAATAAAAATAGCAATTCTGGGAGAAGTGGGCCTGTTATACTATCATCTTGTGTTATGTTCATTCCACTAAATAAGATCTTTCTGGAAATCTTTCCATGTTATTAAACTGATAAAAACCTTGTGGTATTGACCAAAAGGCACAGGAAAAACTTCAGAAGTTGTAGCCACTTTAAATGATAATCTAAATTACTTCAGCCTGAAATAAAAAGCTTAATTTTGGCCTGTTAGGTATCTCAGCCTCTCAAAAATATCTGACACGGAAATTAACTAGTTTTGACTGGAGCAATCAAGCAAATTTCAGACCTAATCATCTTCCTTAAATCTATTAAAACCTTCTTTATTTCCAGGCTAAGGAAATAACCTTGAACAAAAGACTTTAGGCCAGAGTCATTTCGTCATCACAGAAAGCCCTTAAGAAAGGGGATTGCTTTGGAAACACTGACCAGCACACAATGTTAAGTGATACAAGTTTTTAAGATGTCTACTACTGAAGTCAAACACACCCAAACACACTATGGTTTTAGTAGTTCTATGCTGAACATTTAAATTAAGACAAAATGTAACTTTGTCGTAATTGAGTTTTAGGAACCAAACTCCCAGTCTTGCTCTATGAATACACCACATGCAATACACACATTCCAAAACTGC
This sequence comes from Pachyramphus minor, assembly GCA_013397135.1. Lineage (NCBI taxonomy): Eukaryota > Metazoa > Chordata > Aves > Passeriformes > Tyrannidae > Pachyramphus > Pachyramphus minor. The sequence continues at coordinate 319,440 of VYXB01010497.1, forward strand.
CCCCAGGGGAACTGATAGACAACGTAGAAACAGTAGCACTTGCTCACTTCATCTTCTTTCTCTGGCCTTTCTCAATAACCTTTTACTTTTTAACATGTTCTTGTTCTATGTCTGCAAATATTTTTGGATGGTTGTCCCTCTTCACTTGACTTTTGTTGTACTACAATACCAGATGACTTCTAGCTGATCATCTTAAAAAAAGATGTTTTATTTTTCTGAAAATAATACAGGTCTACGACAAAACAGTCTGTGTACAAATTACTACTCAGTGGGGCACATAAAATAAAATTAAAAATAGAGAAGTCATTTTGCAATCCTATATATAACAAGTGGCTTCTCTGTGACAAAACAAAGGAAGGGAAGAATTATTGTGACCAATTTCTCACTGTTATTATCTGATTTGCAGGAGTATATTTGAGATCATTACATTTGTAATTGAAGAGAATGCAAAGTTGCCCTTGAACATGTTGTCACATGTTTAATGGCTTTCCATTCTAAAAACCTCCCTTTTTTCTATCTGTTTAGTGTCCCTTAAAGGTCTGAAGAGATTTACATATTGAGAGCACAACTTTTAAAATCACTCCTTGATCTTACAGTTACTAGGATTTTCTCTTAGAAGGGATGTTGCATGAATGACTTTCCTCCGCCACCCAAAATTTTCCCACAGATTCCTCTGGATGCAAGTCAAATGACATGTCCCAGTGTTCTGGCAAAATGGACTTCCCAATGATTTCTTTTGCTAGTTACACTTGCTTCCTGCCCCCTGCCTTCACATTGCTGAAGTCCAGACTCCATATACATACTTTTTTTCTGAACTTGAAGGAATTCATAATCTCTTTAACTACAACGACACAGTCCCTTGACACAGTCCTTGTTTTCATCCTGAAAACTATGAATTATTTCTCTGAAATATCAAGGACAGTTTCACAATCATCAAATGTATTGCACAAACCATTTGCTTCAAAAAGTTTCAAATCCACACTATGCAAGCCAGAAATTATTATCTCCTGTTTCACCTGCCCCACCACAACTTCACTGCTTACCCATTTCCTTCCCCCACTTCAGAAAAACATGCCTAGAGATGGTATTGGCATCTACAGCCGGTGCAGAGAGGAATCTTTGCTTCAAAACCGAAGATGGCCTTGAATTTCCCCTTTTGAATATAGTATGGGTTTGGCTCAGAGATACTAGTCTGTGGATACATCAGGAACAAACACTGGATATTATTTTAAATGTAAACACTTTTTCCAGTCCACGCTGTGCCAAACAATAGACAAATACTACCCAAAGTTATGAATAACCAAGAGTAGAAGGAGGAAGTCACCTCTTTGCAAACTGAGGTTCCAACTTACAGGACCGTCTCTCCTAAATATAAATATATGCAAAATGATTTTTCAGTTGACGTGTGTGTGATCATTCAGCTGTAGTAAATAATCAAAGCAGAACATGACTTTTAAGTAAGGGACAGGAGACAGTTTGGCTACTTAAAATATTTTCATTGACTGTGTCTTCACACACATTTTAAACCTGTTTGTTCCTCAAATTATTTTTTCACTATTTAGGACTTCTCATGACTCCATTAGAGCTTGAAAGAGATGAAAGCAGAAGAAAGGTTCTTCAGTGCACGTTTCAGATGTGTGCATTGTTTCTGCTGAGTATGTATTCTTTTAGCCAAAACTTTCTGAACTACCTTCCACCTTCTCTATCAGACATCTAATGACCTAAGGTGTGTAGGTGAGCATACATAAATGTGTCATCAGTAGAGTTATATAGCTTAACAGACAAAAATAACAGCTTAAAGAAAACACAATCAAAAAGAAATAGGAATAGTTTCACATATCCCTACCCCTCTTTGTACTCTCAACAGACTTGAAACAACTGCATTAATGCAGCAAGCAATAGCTTGTAAAAGGATGCAAACCAGCTGAAACATTTGACAGACAGTGTTAAATACCAGAGGATTCATATCAACCACTTTATTTGAAAAGGTGCTTTGATGTTGGCTATCTTTCATGTACCTCTTTCAAGGCACATTAATAAGGAAAACTGAGATGGGGTAAATTAAGTCCCAAGGTCATATCTAGAGTTACAGCACCGTGGGTACCTGATGAAATACGGATTAATGCTGCATGAGCACTGAATAAATAAAACCACTTCTGTTAACCACTCAAACAAGTTTTACAAGTAGTTCTGAACTTTATTCGGCAACTAGACTTCAGACATCTTAATCCCCACACACTGCTTTGAAACCTAATTATCATAATGTGAACCCAAATGTTAGGTCCCTTTCAAACTGTGAGTGCTATGAAGCAGAAAAGTAATGGGAATTAGACTAGTGTAACATTAGAAATGTAGAGGCATGGAACTTGAAAGTGGCATTTGTTAAAGCTGAGAGAGCATAATGTAGATATTCAACAACATAAAACACACATTTAAATTGAAAAGGATATTTAAAGCATGTGCAGACACCTATAAAATACAAGCGGAGCTAAAATCCCGTAGAACAAACATTTCCAAATCAATTTCTTGCCACCAAGGTCCAACTTCAAAAGGTATTAAAACAGACCTATTCTACCTTAGCAGAACATTTCTAAGTATTCTAAAGCAGACAATTTAAACATTAAAGAAAACCCAACGAGAACTTTACAAGACACTACAGACTTTCCCCTATTTGTCACAGTACAGAAATGTTTGAACTTAAATAGCAGTAAATTATTAATTACATTGCTTATAAAAAGTCTCAAGAACAAGAAAAGACTTTGCTGTAAGCAGCAGAAAAGGATTTTGTATCAAGTTTAAAACCAAGTAGAAAAGAAATTAAACACCAAGCCATCTAAACAACAACAAAAAAACCCTTGCCTGACTGCATTCTTTACTGCTTGCTGAAAGTTGTCCAACAATTATCAACCTTTCTTTTAAATGTGAGCTGAAACACGTTATTCTGAGTGTGCATTAACGTAACAAGCACATAAGAAAAGTGAGAGCAATAATAATGTTTGTATTGTGACAACAAAACCATTTAGGCTGACAGGAAAGTTGCAATTTGATTTTGCCAAATATGGAGATTGAACTGTTCATTTTGTCCTGCTCTAGCATAGTTCACCTGCCATTGAGACAGCTTTCATTTCCAAGATGCCTAAAACTGACAGCAATAAAAGAAAAACAGATTCCTGAAATATTTTTTCAAGATTTTCATTTAATCCAAAAAGGCCAATGAAACCCTAATCTGCCATGTTAATGCTGAACACAATGTTGTTTCATTTACATTTCTGGTCCTGTTAAAACAAATACACTTGTCTAAACCAGAACATCTGTTTTGGTTATAATACAATGTATCTTTGGCAAGAACTCACAATAGAACTAACATAAATAATCAAGAATATTTATTGAACCTTGTAACAAAAACTGATTTGTAACAAAAAACCTGAAGACTGGATATGACTGTCCCTGGATCTAGTCCAGCCCTAATCTAAATCAATAAACACAGCTCTGAAAGGGAAACTACATCTAAAAAAAAAAAAAAAAATCAGGTTGGGTGTATCTATCTGAAAGCATGTTCGTTATAAAAAAAATGAAAAATATTTGCTTTAAATCAAAAACTGTCAAACTGAGTTCAGGCAGGTTTTAAAGCCACATGAAAAATCATGTCATATGCCTCTCTTCTTACTACTGTCTTTACTGATTTGTTTTCTTTTTGGAAAACTTCAGTAAAACTATACGCAGTTTGTATTCAGCATTGTTGGGGATTTTTTAATTTTAATTTCTTGTTTCTCATATATTTTTTAGCACTAAAAAAGACAAGTTATCAAATAAAACACTAACGTTCTTGAGATAAACTGAAGAAACCAAAGTGAAGAAAATTATTTTTGAATAATTCTCCTCAGAATTCTTCTTTCGATACTGATACAACTAAAATATTCTGAAGTGAGAATCCATTAATTTGATTCTTGCCACACAACTGGAAAACACAGTGAAATGTTGTTCTCAGTTAAGACTGTAGTCAAGTGTTCCTTAGGGTCGGATACTGAACCCAATGAAAAACTTCACAATTCTAAAATTACTGTAGAGGACTTCAGCACTAGGGAGACTATGTCAGCATGTACTGCACATACATGCAATCAAGTGTTCATCTGGTTATCTTTAACCTCTATTATTTGTGTGTGCACCAACTGCACACACCTTTCTGAAATTATATATTCTATTATCGTCCTATTTTCCTGGCAATGCATGATTTCAAGTGCTATATGATGAACTGGACATAAAAGGATGAACAGATTTTTACTGTTTTTATTGTATATCATTCCTGGCCCTATTCTGCACTTCTAAAAGAAAAAAATTAAGCATTATTACATTACAAGCTTTATATGCCAAGGATGTCAAAGTCTGTAGCATCAGCCACCTGTCTAAATGACAACTTAAGTTGATCAGGATTTTGGTTTTAAAGCACTGTAAAACAATCCAGCCTCATCTGCCAAGCCCCTTTACTTCTTTAAGGAAAAAGATTTTAAACACAAATACAATTGGTAATTCTCCAAAACGTGCACGCAGCAATGAGCTGTGTTTTGCTGGGCAAGGATTTCCACCTTCCTGCAGCTCAGTTCATCACTAACTTCTTCATACATCTACGGAAATGGTATCATGTTAGATGCAACCAACTCATTCTGTTACAGTTCAAGTACTAGACGGTTTCTGTTTTGTTCTGGGGTTTTTTGTGTTGTTTTGTTTTTTCCCCAGTTCAAACACTAAATTGATTTGCAAATCCATTTTTTGGTTATGACTGCAACCTGTTGAAGCACATCATCTTCAAAAATGAACATTACTGAACTAAGCATTACTGAACAGATCCCAACATTATTGAGGAGCTTTAACTGAAAAACAATTTATAAAGATCACTTCATCCAAAAGCATACCATGAGTTTCCACAGAACTGATGAGAGCTCTGTATTCAGCCTGTGTATAAACAAAGCCCTCATATTTTGTCCTATCATGAGGAAACAACATAATCAAGAGAAGACCTGTTACGTGGAATCAAAAAAGTTGTTTGTGATCTGAAAGCACTTGTTCTGGGGGACCTGATTATGTAAAAAAAGGGGATCAGCAGAGCATATTCTTCTAAGTCTTCTTTCACAGTTCCCCTCAAAAAGTATAGCAGTTCTCACACTGTACAACACCTACTGTCAACTATTGCTCAAACAGTAACACTATATTAAGTGCTCCTCATTTAGCAAATACCACTTAAATTTTTGAAGTCAAACTGACATAAATTCCGGGCATTTCAATACAACATCAGAAGTGGTGTTGGATGTCTGGACTCATCCATCATTCTTTTCTGTTACTAAAAAGGTTAATGTTTTCTGGAGCTAGAAAGCAAACAGAGTAGCTACCTTGCAGAATTCAGCAGTGTGGCTTGGAAACCCCAACACTGGATAAAGCAATGAGATGTACACAAAACTAGTTTATCAAAAAGGGCAGTATAGGAACCCTGATCTTTAAGAAACTCAGTAAACACTAACAAAATGTGAAGAGAGACAAAAGGACTGCAAGTCAGCTTGTTTGTAAACTCACATACATAAATTTCAAGAGACAGCAGTATAGAAGTTCAACAGCCCCAAATGTCACCTATAGCATGACATTCTTCTGATTTATATTTGAACTTGCAGTACCTCAGTGCTCTGCACACAAATTCTGAAGTAGGGACTAACTCTTCACCATATGACCACAGCACAAGAAAACCATTAACAATACAAATATATAAGTAAAGCAAAAATATTATTTCTTATCTTAATTTTCACTTCCAGGAATTAATTGGGCAAGTTAAACAACTGCATTTATAGATTTTTGCTAGAAATGTCACAAATTTTGGAAGAAGTGAAAGGTTAAAAAATTACCAGTCACCACTAAAAAAAGCAATCAACTTGTTAACCTGATTTCTGCCTTACAGCATGTCTAATAATTCCTATTACGCAAGAGCTTTTGTTAGTTCCAAGAACTCGGTAGCTTAAATACTATTTTGAAAATTCTGTAATCTTGAACTATAAACAGGGAGAAAACATTAAATCAAAAGAGGTAAACTCAATGAGAAACACTACCATCACAGTATTATATAAATTTTTCTATGTAAACTAGTATTTGATCAATAAATATGACCTCTATTATTATTTAAGACAAAGTGCTTATAGCAATAAAATCAATTTTTAAGCTATATGAAGAGAACAACAGTGAAATTAAACATTTGCCAAAATCCACACAGAATGTTTTCCATTCTCTACAGCCATTAACCCTTCTGGGATTCTGGAAAGAGGACACCTACTTTTCCAGAAGCTTGAATAGCCTCCTTCCTTTGCAAACAACTAAACTTAGAAAACCTTTACTATGTCCCCTGGAATAAGAGAGTGATTTAAGGATCAAATCTTGTGCAAATTTACTTATAAATCTTAGAAATAAAGAACAAGTGCAATTAAATAATATCATAAGTTAGTAGGAAAAAATTTGTTAACCATATCTGTAAGATCACTTCCGAATTTATGAAGAAAAGGCACCATTATATGTATACAATAGTTTGAACAGAGAAAGGCTATAACATTTTTAAAAATACAGAAAACTTTCGGAATGTTAAGAAGTGACAACTAAATACTGCTGTTAAGTGTCAGTACAAAAGATAATCCAAGGTAAATCACAAATTTGCTTTAGAAAAAAATAAAGGTATGAATTATAAATAAATAAAAGCAGTTCTGCATGAGAGAAAAGAAAGTGATATAATACATTTTCCATCCAAAGCGACAGAAGAATACTTTAGTTCAAATTCAACTAAATGGATAAACTTTGAAGGTTGAAAAGCATAGATATCTACACTACTCTCTACTAGGTATTTACACAATATTTATTTCCAGAGCATTTAATACCCATAGGATTAGCAAGCATTCCATACTGTAGTCAGACAACAGAAGCTTTATCACGTGCATTTAAACCTCATTTATCAAGAAATAAACACACAATGCCAAACGGTCCTTAGCTGTTTGTGCTGCTATTCTCACATACTTCGTTACAGTGATAATAACAACAGAGTGAACCTCAGGAAGAGAAAATAAAATGCTTCAGTGAGTCTCTTTTACTGACGCAGGAGAACTACTTTCATGCTTCAAAGAACTACAGCCATTTTTCTTTGGCTAGAAGGTTGGGACAAGCTTGACTCACATACAAAGTAATAAAAAGAAATAATTAAACAAATTACATATAAAACTACCTCAAGTTAAAATATACCGGATAAATTAATATTCCAGAAAAAGGATCTTACCAGTAAACAACATCCAGTGGTGCAAAATATTTTTTCATAATTAAGTCAGCAAAGTAAGCTTCTGTTTCTCTGCAGGCCGTGCCATTGCCAATCACAACAGTGCTACAGCTTTGTGTGGGGTTAAAAAAAAAGGAAAATTATTCTTAAACATTTTTTTTAACTTCTTCATACATAGCATTCCATCCACAGCAATGGCCAATACATCCTATTTTAGGTAACACAAGGCCTAGATGTAACGAGAACATATTCGTAATAACATCGCACTGTGGTTAACAGGTTTTCAGTACGGCAGTTCATGACATGAGTGAAAACTGTCACTCATTTGTAATCAAATTGTACAGTGGTTATATTTAGAAAACCCAAAAATATACTTCACATTAATAAATAGAGTATTAATAGAGTAATAATAGAGTCCTCGAACACTGCCATCTCATAGTTCCTTCATCCGGTATGAGTCACGAAAAAGGGCGGAAACCCAAGCAATCACCATCTTAATTCCTTAATGGGAATAATGTAGTTGCAATAGTTTGCAAGGTCATTCCTTCTGACTGCCCTCACCGCAGCCACTCAGCCACCAAATCACCTTGTTTAAAGCCCCTCTAATGCTTGAAGACAAACTGGGCTGTATGCTGTGGCAGTTCAGCAGCTGACTCCGTGGACCAGATGTCTGTCCACAGGGATCCCAAAACAGTTGGACGCAATGAACTTTTAATCACACTACCCCTGTTTGCAATTCCATCTGGAGATTTACCTATGCAGGATTTCCCTTGCTTAATAAAACTCTTCCAAAAACTAAATGTGGCTTTTGGAACAGGAAAAGATCAATGAGTGGTTTGGGGGTTGTGGGGGTTGGAAGAATAAGGCCAAACTTATTCCTTAGCTGAATGTTAATTTCTATTCCTAAAAATAAATGGATTTGGCAGAGTTGATGGGGATACATTCATAGCATGCAGCCTTATGCATAGCCATGGCTTGATTTCACATGCTTCTAACATATACATAGCGTAAAAGCATGAACATAGACTAAAAGAAAAAGCTCTGAACCAGATTAAAAAACAAGAATAATTTCAGTTAAATCAGCAGAATTCTTATTCCACCCAAAAGCAAGTATTTAGATAATGAAGACACTCATTTTGTTTGGAAAGAGCAGTAAGTTTCTTTAGCATACTTGTACTGTAGCAGAAGCTTCTTTATCTTCTCAGCTTCACGAAATCCTTGACCAGAATGCAAGTAAACTACATCGGTATGGAGTATCTGACCTAGAATAATGGAAGACAAAGCCATTTGATAAAACCCATGAAGGTCCAAAAGCTGTATCCTGCAGAACTACTAAAGTTAATTTGATGATTCACACAAGAAAGTTTCTTAATAAGCCATCTTTCCCTTTGATTTTTGTATTCAATTATAAGAAATGTATGGTGGGCAGAGGACATGCGGCTTTGGCTAGCAAAGCAAAACAAGTTAATACATTTTCTAGTTCCCTGGGGACATATCCACTTTACAAATGATGACCATCTAGTCACATTAGGAAATAAAATGTATTATATTATCAGAGAGAACCAGCAATTTACTAGAAAATATTTATTGCCCTAGTGTAATACATTTTACAGACCCAGCAAAGAGAGATGAAAATTATGAAGTCTCAGGACTTGTAGTCCAGGAGCTCTGGAACTCCAGTGCCAGCTCTTGCCATCATCCCATGTATCACATTTGGAAAGAACTGGATTAACTGGCACTGAGAGCTTACAGTGCAATGAAAGCTAATGATTATTTACCCTACCTTTATTGCCTTTTAAAGTTTTTAGAAAACATCTTTCCCTCCACCCACCCTGGGTGAATATATTCCCAGACAAAAAGCAACAACATAATAAAAGGAAAACAAACCATTTTTGCACGGGTCTAAAGATGTATGTATCCTCTGATTAGACTAAGATGAACTGGAAAGGTTCTGTTCTAAATCTGAACTAAGAAGTTTTGCAAATACAGTGTTTCTGACTTCTCACATTAACACACATAGTACTAAACAAAAAAGGGCTGATAAAAGTGTCCACATGTCTAAGATACTGCCCACAAAAAAAGCAATGTTATAGAAAGTATTCAAATTCTTTGGTGAACAATAAAGGTGTCAGGTGTTCTCTTTGCTGACTACTGAGGGGCACAACTATTTGAACCTATATTCAGGAAGTCAGAAGGCATTTAAAATTCTATTTTAGAGAGGAGTAGTAAGACCAAAGAAGTCACTGGAATACAGGTGGCAGAAACTTAACCTTAACCTAGCTAAAGAATGTAATTTACGTGACAGGACATGTGGAAAACACTAAAAGTTCCACAAAAAAATAAAAATCAACCTGATAAAAAAAGCTGATTTTGAAACGATCCTTTACTCTAAGTGAATAAATTATTATCAGTCCTCTTAAAAATGTTTGGAATTGAAACTTACTGGTTGGTGAAATAATTGCCAGCTTGCAGCCATGTTTGTAGCCAGGATCTACTCCCATCAAGGTACGACCCCTCACAGGACTGGTCAGAAGCAACTGGCGGAGGTTTCTCCCAAACATCATCACAGACTCTTTCTCTGCATCAGATGTCAACTTGGATCTTAATTGGATGAAAAAAAACAAACAAAAAACCAAAAATTTCCCTTCAATTAGTTTTCAAATGCACTTATGAATTGTTCCAAAGTTGTAAGGTTTTTTCCAAACATGCTTTAATTAAATATTAAACTTCAAACCAAGTTATTGACATCTTTTTAAAAAAGAATCAGTTATATGATAGCCTTATTTTTGTCCTAAGAAACAGTCAATATAAAGTGTATAACAGAAACACTTACAAGAATGTACACATACCAACTAACATTCAAACACCAACTCAGAATTTTGAGCAAAGAATAGTTTCCTATCAAAGCTGATACCTAATTGTAAAGAAACGTGAATTTGAAGAAGGCATGGATCGAATTCATCATAATTTCACAGTTTGGGAGAAAAATCACTACCCAGAAAAAGAAAGGATGATGTTTTACCCTGAGAGGTCCTAGAGAGAAACTGGAAGGGTATCTCCAATTAATTGCTAACACACCACAATTCATGAGGCATTTAATTTTGTCTATGAATTACATTATTTAAAGGTCATCACAGAAGCATGTAGACTTGAGCTTTTTCTAGGAGGATATTCTGCTTCCTCAGAACCAAACTGATGGGGCCACGATGTTTCCTGTTTCCTAACTTTCTTTTCCAAGTTATGTTCTTCAACAAAAAGAAGTGAGTGGAGCAAGGTTTGACTTTGATGACTTTAAGCATGACCACTTACAGCAGAGTGTTATGAGAAACAAATCAGTCTTGCTGAGTGAAGGCGTACAAGATAGACAATGTCTTATTTGTCAGATGTGGCCAGCAGGACAATGACTGATAAGGACAAGCATTTTTGTCATGGTATTGCATCTTATGTAAAAAGGAAAACTGAAAAAGTCATGGGAACACAAATATTCATCACCTAGTTGATTTTTTTTCCCTTTTGCATTTTTCATTTGCCATTTTCAGCTGCATTACATTATCAATAACAACAATAATTAGGGAATCAAAAGAAATTCAGTAAAGCCTTCATATAACTTTAAAGGGTAGCCAATGCCCTTATTCTCCCTTTTCACCCAGCACTGAAAAAAGTAATATCTGGGTTTATTTTTACTAAAGGGAGAAAACTGTGTTCCAGTTAGCTGATCCTTTAAGAATGGGGCAGGGAAAATTACTCAAGTTGTGTAGGTCAATCAGTGCGTGACACAAGCAAGCTACAAACAGTTCAAAGACAACACTCATAAAGACTATTTGACATGATATAATATGAAGTTGTTCTGAGCAGTTTTCGGATGTGGAAGAACTTAACAGCCTGACTTGAATTTGCTCAGGATCCAACCAAACAACCAGCTCAGCCCTGTCTCATCCCACAGTGGTACAGAAAGATACATCATCTCTCTTTGAAAATAGTCTAGAGAGAGGTCTAGATTCCCTTTCACACATAACTGATTGAGCATTCCCTAAGTAAGTTGCTACCGCAAGAGGCTCCCTTATATCCCCATGAGGTTTTTTTCTGGATTAGGTATACCAAACCAATCCAGATACAATTCAAAGTGAGATGGTGGAGGGTATGCAGGCATTACAAGACTTCTTAGAAATTCAAATGTGCTCTCAGACACTCTGCACATTGCACTAGTTCAGGGAAGTTGTCCTTCTATCCCAGTATTCTGTCTCAAGTCTGTTGGCAGCGAGTTCTGCAGGTCGATTACAAACTGTGTAAATAGCTGTCACCTTTTGGTTGGAAGCTGATTCTTATTATGTCTCCCTAGGCCTTTAACTGGAAGATAGTAAAAATTTATCCCTAGAAACCTTGTGCCACTCTTCACATGCCATTCATCTCTAAGCCCTCTCTCTCCCAGTTTGAAGAGTCCTAGTGTAGTCAATTGTTCTTCACAGAGAAATTATTTCACACTTCATTGCCCTTCACTGGGCCTTTTCCAGTTCGTGAATTGTTTTCCTACTTTTTGGTGAGTGGACCAAAATGGCCAATAATTTTCCAAATAAAGGCCAACTAAATCAAGGATTCTTTGTTTTGTCTTTATCCCTTCACTAAATAATCTTATCTTCTGAGCACTTGATATTTATGTGGAGCTACTTTCTCCAGCACCAAAGCATCTCTTCTGTGGCAGGAGAGCTCAGACCTACTAGCTTTATATATAAAAAAATAGCTACTTCCCCTTGCAATCACCCTTTTACACTCATTCCACTGAATTTCAGCTGCCATTTCATTTCCTGATCATTCACTCTTACAGCATCCTTCTCCTGTTCTTAAAAAATTAGAAAAAAATAACCTGAACCACAGAACGAGTTTCTTCCAGGGAGAGTCCAGGAACACAACAATTGGATGCTACTCATGAAAAACCAGAGAAAACAAAAGCAAATGCCTAAGCCTCACAGTAGTATGGATTTTCTATATACACACGTAACAAAGATTCAACCAGTCACCCATGCATTCAAACGAAGGCTAAAAGTGGCTTGTAAAGAAGGGAAGGGCTGGACTGGAGGCTTTGTACCAAGAGAGGCCAAGTTCTATCTTTCCATCCATCCTAGAGATAAAGGGTTACAGTTGCCCACAAGGCCAAGTCCTCCCACGCTGCAAATTCATATCAGTCCACCTGTGAAGGGAGACTTGTGCAGAAATTAAAATTACCCCTAAACACATGCTATTAGTTACATGCGCCTTATGGAAATCATGTTTAAAATTGGCATGAAACTTTTATAGTAACAGGAAATGTTATTGAAATTGCCAGGTGCGTACGGGGAATGTCCTTTCTATTACATAATATCCTGTGTTTTTTAATTTTGAATATAGACTTCTCTTTTCTCTCTAACTCTCTCTCACTCAACACTTGTATCAATTACATGATCTATTATCCCACATACTGGCCCTTAATTTCATGTTTGGGATCATCATTTGATACTTTGGGGGGAAAAAAATGAAGCTACCTCAGACAATCTAATATCTTTCTCTTTTTCAGTGCATTACTGGCTCCATCCAAATGGCAAGATGCCCAGCTTCATGTTTTTCCAGTTTGTGACAATTCTCATTAATATGACAGAGATATAAGGCAGAGAGCAGTCCTCCTCTATAAGCACTAGAGAAACAGTTATTTTGTGGAGAAGAAATCCAAAAAAAACCCAAATAAATAAATCTCAGAACCCTTCAGTTGCTACTTTATGAGAAAATATCAATCAACTCAGGATTTTAAGCCACTGCCTTGAATTCTACAAAGCACTCAGACTATATATCACTAATAAGTATATTGTAATAAAAGCAAATAACCTAACTAGGACCTACTGGTTTCTATATTCAATGTTATAAAAGATTCAGTTTTTAAAATGAGATTCAAAATTCCCCACTTCCATACACAGTCCGAGATGCAATCCTTTCCGTGGAAAAATATCTGCAAACTAGCTTCAGGTGTGAAACAAGATATACAGAAAAATGTTTGTGTCCCTGAAGACAGAGGAGAGAAAGGACTCTCTGCAAGAAAGCATGGAAAATTATGAAAGGATTATCCATTAAAAAAAATAAAATTAAAATAATCCATGCCACATCACTTGCATGAAACCCTGATGGAATCATTCCACGCAGTTCTGCAACAAGGTAAAATGTATTTCAAAGAGCCAAAAGCAACACTGGACATTATTATACCAGATACAAGAAATGATGACATCTGACAGAATGGAAGAAAGGAAATTAAACAATAAATAAGGTAACGGTCTTGCTGGCAAGTTTCATTCTTCTGATCACTAGAAACACCAGCAATTTCAATACACTCTTGGAAACTTTGTGTTCCAACATTTAATGATAATAAAAAAGAAAGAAGAACAGCAGGGGGTGGGTTGGAAATATTAATGCTAAAAGGAGGCATTGAATACTTTAGCAGTCCTTCACAAGAGTCCTAAAAACAGCTCCCGGTGTGTGCAAAAAGAGAATAAAAGAAGGATAAGGGTTAAGTGGTCAGGAATCAGGAATATTACTGTCAGGTGCTTTGCCTTCATCTCTAAAGGAGATACTTCAGCTTTTCTGAACCAAACACCACCAATCACGCAAAGTTATCAGAAAGAGTAAGACCTAAGCAGACATCCACTTAGGAACAGGCAGCAAGTTTCATATTTTTTGCATTTATTACTTGTGAGCTACATCTAGTAGAAGTAGTAGGGAAGGGAGCTTTTTTTCCCCTTTCTGATTAAGAGAACAGAAAACCTTCAGCCACCTCCTGCTGCAGCAGCCCTCCAAGTGTTATACACAACACAGGCCACAACAATCCTGTGGTTCAAACCACAGAACAAAAATACAATTAAAGAGCCTTGAAGTACCCTTACAAAGTCAGTTTGCTTAGTTATCTTAAAACTAAACCCCACTAAAAAGTGAGTCTTTTTTCTTTATTTTAAGAGTTTGATTGTAGAGATGGCTAGGAATGACAACTACTTTCACTCCCATGTGACAGAAGCCAACAGTTGGACCTTCCATCATGAGCTGTTCCTCATTTTGGCCAAATAATAGACACAGAACCTCCCCTAGAGTAGCTACATGTACTGTGATCACAGGAAAAAAAACAAAACAAAACAACAAAAAAAAAAAAGTGAACTCAGTGCTTTCAGAAATCTGTGAAACTCTCAGTAGCAAAAAACCAGGCTCGCTAATCAAAAGAGGTGAAGCAATCTTGCTTGCAAAGCAATGAACAAACACAACATACTGTAGTGGAGAAACCCAAAAGCCGTTAGAAATATCTGCTGTTAAAAAACTTGAGCTGACAGTTCTTTTCAGATGGTTAGAACACAGAACATTTAGGTAATGATGCTCACGAAAGGAAGTGTCAGGAAAACAATTCCAATTTGAACAGAAACATAAAAGCACACCCAGTAAAGTACAGAAAAACTGTATTTCACAATGTGATTGCAGATTTTAGATACTGAATAGCCAACACATGTGATTTTGATATAAGTCATTTCAACATTTCTGGTCCAAGAAACAAGGTCTCTTTGATAAACTTAATTTTGAACTACCTTAAAGCAGGCATTAACATTTAGGTCACATATCAGAAAGCCTCGCCAGAATGAAACATGTTATGCTTTGAAGAGTTTCTCTTGTATTGATGAGAAGAATCACACCATAAGCAGTTAGCCATTCGAACATAATGGTTTTAGAAGGTAGACTCTGACATATTAAAGGATTTTCGCTTCCTATACTACACTGTGAAGCACCCTATTTAATTCATGTTACTTGGATACTAAATTTTACATTTCCTTTAAATTTAGAACAATATTACAGGTTTTAACAAGTGAGACTTTGTCTGATGACATCATTACTACAGTATCACCAGAAGTAAGTTTACTCACTTCTCCAGAGACATCACAATACCCACAAAATGGTATCAGACTAACTCTATGACTAATTTGTTTGCCACAAAGTGCAGCTGGCAAACATGAAGGACACTTTCAACCACAACAATACTTTGCTGATTTCTTTCAAACAGGTAAAAGAGCAGGAGTCAGAACAATGTCACAAACAGTACTGTTGCTGTGATATGAAAAGATGCTGGGAAACATTAGTGATATAATGGTTTATGCTAATACAAGAATAAAGCTAAAACTATTATGGTAATATAGTAACTTTATTAGATAAATGTACAAGTAACAAGTACGTAAACATGTAAGACGTGTTCACAGTAAGATCATTTCTGTACTGTAGCCTAAAGTGCACAGGGTCACAAATTAAATCTACAGAACCAAGACTACATAGTTCATTTCTTCTGTAAGCACTGAGGATTAAAAACATACTGGTATTTTCAAATGGATAAAAGATAATCTAGCAAAATTTAGGGAGGGAATTTTTTAAAAATTCATAATATGAGAGTACAGATTTATTCTGGGCTTACCTGAATTCTCTACAGAGAAGAGGATGTATAAGGCGTTTATATGCATCCTCTACTGAATTCCGTAGGATCCTCATAAATTCTGGTTTTAAAAATTGTTTCGGTCTCCATCTGCAAAAGATTAGAACAAGAAAAATCAAAAAACACTTTTAAGAACATATACAGACACCTAGATAAAAAAGGAATTTCACAAAAAAATTTCTACATTGTATAAATTGCAGAATCTCTACAATAGTTAGGCAATTAAATCACAGACTCAAATATGAATGGAATGAGAAGTTGTACATGGCCAGACAGGTCACACCAAGGACAGGCTTATCTTTTCTTAGGTATCAGAATGCAATCATATTTTATGTTTTAAAGAAAACATAAAAACCAATTATTCTTCTCTTTGAAGAAGTCAAAGCTTATAACAACTGAACAAAGAACTTGATTACATATTACCATTAGAGTTGCATTATTTGCTATTCCTCAATACATTAAAAACGTTACTGAACATCCTCTGTGAGTGTCACTGCAGAGATACTGATATAAGGCAACTATGCCCAAATGGAAATTTAGGAGTTAAACTAATATCCATTGATGAAACCCAAATCAAATTTCACTTGGAACGCCTTGAGTATCTCTATTCAAACTCTAAATGAAATCTTACAAATTTTGCAGTAATTCTTAAGACACAGAAGCCAAACAATTTGCAAATTATTTTTCTCTTTTACCTGTTGCTGATATATTTGAAGTGTAAATAATATTATACAAAAAAGGGAAAATTAAATCAAAAATACCAAACACACACAGGACTGTTTCCCAACTATTTCTAAGCCAAACTCTTTAAGGCATTCCCTTTTCTAGGGAGAATGTGCAGTAGTCATAACTATAACGACAACTACTTCAAATATTGCTGAAAAATACACCTCAGTTTCAAAGCTTATTAATATTGAATTAATTGAAATTTTCGTTGTGGGTGATGTTCCATGAAGGAGGTGGCCAGGGGGATGCGGGTTTGGGGGTGTGTGTGAGTCCTTGAACAAGCAGAACTGACTCACTGAGATTGCCCACCCAACGATAAGAGATCAAGACTAAGGAAGAGTAACCAGACATACTGTAATCAAACAGAAATAACTAGTTACCATTTTCTATTATAGTCCACCTTTATTACTTTAAAAAATATTGATAACAGTCAGAGTTTTCTTCCTTTATTGTATTATTTAATACACCTGAGTCCCAAACTGTTAAGTGAGATACATACTGGTATGGTAATATGTCTGGGTAAGTTTAAGTTTTTTGGTTGATTGGTTGGCTTGTCTTTTAAATGCAACATGACAGAATTATGGTCATTTCATAATGTATCCAGGTGCAGGTCCAGGCAAAACCAGAACAAATTTTGCTTTTGCCTTTGTTTACTTGCAGTCACTCAGAAATACACAGAATCCCAAACTGCTCCTATCCAGACAGCTTTTCAGTTGTTTAAAGGGGATCTGCAATTTCCTGAAACAGCTTTTCTAAGTGCCTGTGCATATAACAGACGAGGAATGTGTGATCGAGTCAATGCTGCATTAATGCAGACAGACACGGGAGCAGAATTAAGCTCACTATTTAGTTTTACAACATTCAGGGCTGTGAGTCTTTAGCCACATGACCTCATCACTTTGCTAACAGTTTTCGCAAATAGTTCTATTATACTTATTTGAAACTGGAGACTCTTTCCATACCTATATAAAACTAGCAAAGGCTTTAAACCCTCTTATTGCCATCACATTCTATAAACATGAAGTTTTTACAGGTGCCAAGTATGACTATAATCCCCAGAAAGTATCGTCAGCACAAATAAGAATGAATTTGGAAACCTGGCAGCTGTTTCCCCTGCTCTTCCATCCATTAAAGCCAGTTAACAAACCTTTCCTCTGTAAATAAGTTATCACAGCAGATATTTTTATTACCTGCCTACATATAAATAAAAATTATTTAGGCAACATTTTGTCAGAAATTGCTAAAAATGCAAAAATATCCAAGCAGTAGGCTCAATCACAGCAAATACTGCATTTTAATTATTGCAGTACTTCATGAGAGAAAAATTCACTTTGCTTCACAAACAAAGCAAAATCATATGTGTATATTTTTATAGAGCATAGCAGTGTAGTTAAGCCTCCCTCTACGAATGGATTTTTCTTGATTATTTAATCAAGATATGACTTTAGATGCCCTATTTAGGAAAGCTACATATGAATAATATCTTACTCTGCTCATCATCTCTCCATGTGCAAGTGCTCATAAAAGGGACTACCATAAGAATAAATGGCTTATACTACTGATACACCACAGAACGTGAAATCATACATCAACAGAATTAACAGAGCCCACACCAAGAACCACTAGTATTAATTAGCAGCTGTTCTGGGAGGACCACAGTCAGGCTTTTAGACCTGAAGGAGAAACAGCACAGCTTTGGGTTCCTCCAAGACATTATAGAAAACACATACCAAGTTGGCAACCACAGACAAAGCAAGTCTTAAAGGCCCCTACCATGGACTGTGTACTGAGATCTGAGAATTTTGACTGGAAGCTGAAAAAAAGTATTATCAAGCATCAAGCTTCATTTTCAGGGCTGCAATCTGATTTTGGAACAGACACCTTCCCAAAGAAAACACAGATGTTTATACAGGCTAATAAATATTCTGAACTTGCAAAAAAATTACTATATTCTTAGACAGCATCTACCTGGAGCTCAATGCAATAATGAACTCCAGTCTTCCAAACTCACTTTCTATCACAGGGACATTTAATGGTAAAAAATTTGTCTCAGAAGAACACAAAAAGTCAGAGTATTTGCTACTAATTCAATAGGTAGTAGGTGATACTGTTTTGTGGCTAGAATACCGGCCAAACTCTGTAGCAAGGTGGCATTTTTGGTTCTGCAACTGATTTTGTGTGTAACCTTCAGGAAATCAGCTAATACCTTCGCAAAGTTTTGAAACCATTGACTCAATCAGAAGTTATTAACCTTCTGCTCTCACCAGTAAATCAATGCAATGAAAACAATGCAAATTCCACCCTTGGACAGTAATTTCAAAGCTTGCAGGGCAGAATACACATTTACTATTTGTCAGTTTGATAGCACAGTCGTCAATCTAACAAGGAAGATCAAAATCTGTCCTAGATGTTAACGCACAAAGATTTACTAAAATCATTCCTTCAAAAGTTTTCTAACGGTGGAGAAGTTGTCCTTAAATAGTAAAAAGCCATAAGCATATATAGCCTCATGAATGCCAAGTATTAACAAGTAGTTTCATTCTCAAGGTCAATATTCTTTTTATCTCAGGATGACTCACAAAAGTGTAATCAACCAAAAATATCTCAATTTACATCCCACTTTTATTTGTGTAGCAGTGACAAGCTGTTCCATTATTTGTGGTTCACAGTGCTTCCAAATTCTGTCACAGATGCAGTAAAAGCAAGACTGACAGACATGTCCTGCCTACAGAATATATATGTTGAGGGGAGGACAGAAATTCTGTTACAGGTACTAAAACTAGAATGAAAACGGTGTGTTTATGAATCCTGATACTTTACTGGAAAGGAAAAAAGTTACTTACTATTTAGTCTTAGATCATATTATATTTTCCAGCCAAACAAATACTTTAATTCTTTCAGAGCCCTATGTACCACAGTATTCCATTTTATACATTAAAAGGTGCATTTTTTCCCACTTTTTTCCCTCCTTTTGGTTATTCAATTTTAGGATGCAAAGGTAGGAGTTTCTGAGACATCATCAGAACAATGCCTTAAACTACTGAGAAAGAGAAACCTGTTTGTTATATATGCAAAGAATGTGCACAGTTTGGATCACAATATTCTCCAACAGAGGACATCAAGATACAGTTTCCAAGAAGAAGACTGACAGAGATATTGCACAAAACAACATATATTTAACATAAACTTTTGCAAAAAACCCTAAAAATTATGCAACAATAAACACCTCGCTACAGGCTTAAAAAAAAAGCAACTTGTAAGAGCAAATCAGTAAAAAATAGAAGAATTCAGTTTTCAGAGCCCAGTTTTCTGACTCAACCAGAGATCAAAATATAAGAGATGGTTCACACAATATGTAAGCATTATACATTGAAGGCAGTCATGTTTAGGTTTGTCTGTTACATCCATTAAATTTTTTTTAAACATGCAGTTCCTTACATTTGTGAAACTTGAAGTTATGTACTTCACTCAGCTAAAATCCAAGATAGCCCTATTTAATCATTGTAATCAGGCATATGAAGTTATTTTCAAAGTTAAAAGTATATGTTATTGGATTCTAAAAACTCCCTTCAGTAAGGACTACTGGATGTGATGCCTATTACAATTGGAAAATATTTTCAAATTTCATCAGCCTGAGCATATCTAAAAAAAAAAACACAATTGCTTTAAGAATGGTGCCAGAACTCACAAATATAGCCCAAGGCATGATCTTTTCAGCATAATGCTACAGCAGTTGGAAATATAAAATAAGAATTATCCACTAGGTAATTTCATTTAATCTAATAAATATTCATTTAATTTGTTCTCTTAATGTAACAAGACATATGAACTACACTTCAGTATGCAGCAGTCTATGGAAAAAAAAAAAGATTTGTGTAAGAATATGTATCCATGCAGACCTTTCATTGACACACCACCAACAGAATTCATTCTTCACCCCGTCAGGAATGTTGACCTTCACTGTCAGGATCTTCAGATTTTCCCCTCGGTTAATGGCCAGAATCTGAGTGCAAACATAAATGGCAGAGACAGATGACACACAAAATATCCAAAAGATAAACTTATCAACATTTGTGTACGCGCTTGCTTGACATTCTGTAGCAAATCAGCATGGTGGTACAGTAAATCAGTTCACAAAGTACTAGCATGTACAGATAACATACACAATCTAAACACAGATTAAATCACGCCGTGGTATTACAAATCATACATTTTTTTTTTTGGAGTCTGCAATCTTAAGATTCAGTTCATCTTAAACACATGTACAACACAAAACAGCATGAATTTAGCTGGTGGAGTAATCTTACTTAATAACACAAATTAAAACTCAAAAAATTAATTGAAAAGTGACTCCAATCAGAAATAGAGATTGGAGAGGGAAGACGTTAGTCCTATGCTTCAGGTTTCATTTTGCTTCCCAAGATCAATCCAAATTTAAAATTAATTATGGATCAGAACTTGTGACACAAAGGCACTCAGCTTAATTTGAATGAGAATGAATTTAGAGTTTTTCATTACTAGTTCACACATAGCAGAAAAGACTGTAGATACGTTCTTCACGTTAACACTCCAGCGTCAAAACACATGCACATATTTCTGAGAGAATCCCGTGTGCATAACTGCCTAGTCATGATCTAAAGCTAAATTAGATTGCACTCATGCTACCTGCCTGCAGAGTTGAATTTTAAATGGAAGACAGTGACTCTACATTTAAAACCAGGATCACAATACAAGTAGTGGATTCTGGAGGATACTGGTGGATCTAGTCTAATCGCACCATGGTGAGACTGAATGTTCACCTTAGTATTAAGAAAACTCACCAATTTTAGAAACAAAATAATAGTCAGAAGCAGCTACAAATAAAGGCCACATCTTTAGATTTCCTTTTTCCTTCCAAAGTATTTTAAAGTAGAAAACCAAACAAACAAACAAAAAGAAACCTGCTCGAAGTTGACATTCCTGTATGACTACACATGTTGCTGTATGTAGCAGGCCCTGAGCACTGTCACAACAGAGCATTCTGTGTCAATCATGAACTTTAATTCAATCACTAGCTAACTCAGACATGTCACATATGTTAAATACAATGGTTTAAAATGACTCCAGGACATAGTACCAATTTATATTCCTCAGCCTTACTGCTCCTGTGACATACCAGGCCTGACATATCATTGAACAACAAAGCTAATAATAAAGATTGCATGTGAAATATTATAGCATCTGGTACCTTTACTGCCAAAGCAAATGTTTTCATGTACAAATTAGAAAGACACATTTTAACAAATCAAATGCTTTCATGTTTATTATGATTTTATTTTAAAAAAAGAGAAAGTTAAATGTCAAGTTAAAATGAAATCAAAGTGATGCTCACAACAGAGAATGTATCTGATAGAATTATAATGTCATCATTCAGCATGCTGTTAGCAGGGTCAATATTTGCATCACATTTTGTTTCCTGGGCCTCCATCTGCAGAATGTGTCAGTCACCTGAACTTAAACCAGCTGTTAATGCAGTCACTAATATTATTTACATTTTTATTCTTAAACAAACTGCCTATCCTGTTTTAAGTGACGCATTTGGAGAAGAATTATCACCCAATAAATGCTCAATTAAGAAAGGAACTACTCAATTTTTTTCTTCTTTTGTAAATAAAGGTCTTTTTGTTTTGCTTGGTTTTTTTAAGTAACATGTTAAAATCTGTCTATTCTAGACACAAAACAGTCTTCACTTCTGGAAAAAGACTGTTTTTATCTAAGATTGGAACAGATCCAGGGCTGAGATTGTTAAAAACAACATACATTTTTCAGAGAAAGCAAGAACAACAATTTGATCTAGACATAAAGTTCATCAAACCTTATTCTGTTTATCATAAAAATATGACATCCTTCATTTAGAACAGCTCTCTTCTATGTCACAGATTTACTTAGACTCACACAATAAGTTTCATATACTTTGCCAAGGACTTTTAATTCGCAATTCCTTTTTAAGTATGAGATTGAAAATAGAGCACTTGCCTCAAATGATACACTTTATTCATGAATTCTTTTCCTCCCACCATTTCAGTCATCTCCAAATAGAGGAAAACAACCCCAAGGCATACACAAACACTGAACTGTTTACAATTAGTCAAAACTTCAAATAAACTCTTGAAAAATTCTTTTCCCTTAGTTATGACAGTGTTGCTAGAGCTATTCAACTACATCCTAGGAAAGTCAAGTCAGGTTCTCCTTGCTGCCAAAGAAACTGTGGCTGAATCTCTTGACAGGAAAATGTTCCAGCTGGAAACACCCACAGGTGTCCAACCACGTCAAAATCTGGAGTCAGGCTTTTAAAACAATGAAGTTCTTCTTCTCATTTCAGTTTCAGTATTTTAACTTTTCCAGGCAAACAAGCTGACTCCATGCCAGTCCCGATAATTTCGTGGCATGCCTCAGCACACAGAACGACAACGGCACAGAAAAACAGCGCAGACATACAGGGTGTGCTGTGAAAGCTGCACGACTGCAAAATTGAGCTGCAGCTTTATTGCATAGCAGCTTAACTCACTGCAATACACTCTGCAAGGCACCCTCACAGCTACACATGCTTTGGTCATAAGGGCACAGCTTATTCTCTTACAGGTAACATGCTAGGCTACTGCCCACCCCCTTTACTCACAGGGAAACTAGAGCAGAGTTAGGGTTGTACCCAGATCTTTAAGATTACTAGCACTGCCATACTCCAGGGATGACAAGTTTTCAGTGCAGTATTTTATGGAATCCTGTATTTGCAACTCTGCAAAGAGGTGATTTAAAGCTGACTTTTGCCTCCAGCTAAATGAATTCCGAACACTTGTCTGTGCGCAGTCACGAAAGCAGTAGAGAAGGTCTTCAAAACAACAAATTTTACAAGTGTTCTTCAAACACAGCTATTTAACCTGTAGTCCTGAGGGATTAGGAAATTTTATAAAATTGCTTAGTTTCAGGCTTTCCTGTATATTTTTTAGGTATAAACTTCTTTTAATAATCTTGAACCAAACCAGACAATTTCTTCACTTGAAGACATCTGTTCTTAAACATGAAGACATGAAGACATCTATTCTTAAAATAATATGTTTTTACCAGTTTTTAAATGCAAAAAAATAAGTATTTCTTCAAAGCCTTAGGTGAAGGAAAAAATAAAGACTTTTAGGTACTAAAGAGGATGGTCATAACCCAAGAAAATAAAAGAAATTAAAAAATGGCAATTTGCATCAGTAGGGGAATAAGATCAAGTGATAAAGAAATTGAAGGTAATGAGAAAGGCTCTTTAAAGTACAATGCCTGGGTTTAAGTTTAATGAAGAAATGGCAGATAAAAGAAACCAAAACCAACTACTTCTCTCATTTCATTATCAAAATAAAAAAGGAAGAAAAACTGAAAAATTAACAAAGAAACAAAGAAACAAAAATTAACAAAGAAACAAAGAAACAAAAATAGACATAAAAAGTTACAGTACATTCACAAAACAGGGAACTCTGCAAATTTTAATGTCAGAAATGATCATAAAATGCATTTTTTCCTCAATTAGTACAAAAGAGCTCTGCCATCCCTTGAGCCTTGAAACCTCAGCAAAGCACAAGCAACTCAGACTTCTACGATTCACAATACAGAAACGTTCAATGTGTTAGAACAGTCAATAGCAGTACTAAACAGATGAAAGACAGCAGGTATGTGTGCAAAAATATCCCATTATTACAATACTACCAGTTGCAAAATCAGCTGTTATCACTTCACCGAACAGCTAGAATAGGTAATGAAAGAGGCATTAAGGTTAGCAACAGACACAAGGAAGAATAAACTAAAACAGATCAAGTTAATCTTAATATCAAACAGACAAAACTAAGGACATGTCCTGGATAAGAAACAACACAGCCACATGATCAAAATGCTGACCAGGTTTGGGAAATATGGGTTCTAGCCTTGGTTCTAACTAAGCAACAGTTTTTCTTCAGTAAAAAAAAAGGATGCCTCAGACAAGAAGTGAACCATACCATTATCCCAGGAAGCACTGGCTCACCCAAAACATGTTGCATATCTCAGCATTCACCATTGTCAGTGCAGGTAAAACTAAGTAGTCTTTGACAGCCCAAATATTACTTCAACAGTAAAGCACACAAAAAATCCATACATCACACACTTAATCTACTGATGAAAATACAAACCTATGTGAATGTCACCACAGTAGTCAATAGATTGCTCTGTCAACCTTCCCAGACCCCCTAGAAGCAAGTTTTCACCAAATAATTACCACTATAAGTACAGTAAATGTTCATGCTTATTACAAAGAAAACAACTACAGGTACCTCTTCAAACATCTACAGACGACTTGTCTATTAAAATCACTAGTAGCTATCTAGCTTTTTGCCTAACACCTTTTGTATTGGAGGGTGGGAAATGGTGTAAAAATTAGCCCATCCATGCTGTGAAATAGATTTTGTAATAAATTAATTTCAAAGACACACAATAAAGTCCTTTATTACTTCAGAATATCATACTGTTTTAACATGGAAAGCACAGAATAAATGAGAGCATATAATAGCCTTCTAAAGCAAAAGGACATTTCTAATTAGAAGCAGCCAAGAGGATCTGTTTTGTGTGTTATTATGGTTTGGTTTGCTTTGCTTTGGGCATTTTCTTTTGGGTTTTTTTTTTGTTGGGTTGGTCTTTTTTTTTTTTTTTTTTACACGAGGTAATTGTGACCAAAACATGAGACAATTCACTTGGTGATTAGTTATGAATTATCTCAAAAGATCTTGACAGTTGCATAGAGTGCATCACACTCAGCCTTTGAACTTCAGAAACAGGGGTAGCCTAGCTATCATCAGCTTCTCATCAGCTAGTAAGTTTGCTTCATCCTTTATTTCCTTATCTAGCTGCACAAGTCTACGATAACCAAAAATGCTTCACCAAAGGGAATACCGATGACTTGCAAAACAAACTGATTTTTGGCATAGTGCATGGGATATTCCCCTGAGCTGCTTTTGTAGGTCACCTTTAATTTCACTTGTCTGGATCCTTTCCTGGTACTTCTCACCAGTTTCACCTGTCAGGTTTAGTGTCAAATGGTTCAGAGCACTCTGACTCAGTGCTGCAGCAAACATCCAAAGGAAACAAGAATAAGTTTATCCATGTTTGCTTCAAATTCCTACGCTGCAACCAAGCAGTTTCCACTACTGTGTTACTTGTACACCAGTCATTGAGCATGTCATTGCTTAGCCTTTATCCCCCAGCCCCTGATGACTCTTGATATGCACTTGTCACCAGGGGAAGCGAGGGAGGGGATGACACACACACACAGTATCTCAATATTGGTATGATTTATCTGATACATAAATCATGATAAGTATTTGTTTAACGAAAATTAATTCCACAATAACCATACTGAATAGCAGTCCTTTGCTCAGTTTCTTAAAACAGAGATTAACAGCTTAGTCCTGCATTTCAAGAATTTAAAAGCTTCTACCTCTACAGTAAAGAGACAGAATGTATCTTTAGAATCAGTTTTAAGCAACAAAATTCAAAAACAAAGCCACATTTCCTACAGTTAAAATTCTAAGAAAAAAATACACATTTGAAGTTGTACCTGATGATGCTGAATGTTCTTTATATTGCAAGAAAACTCATGGTACAGTTGGAATTTATTAATATCCTTTTCATTTCCACTTTTGGATGACACTTTTGCCAAGGTTGACTGAATGGAAATATACCTCTGCTGACATCTGAATAGAAGAAACAGACATTAATAAGGTATTTTAGCATGAAAGTTGTTACAAGTCATTACTGCACATATTAAATAAAAATGAAGTTTGGAATCTGTTCAATTACAGATTATGTTAACTCTAATTACCTGCAGAACTGGATGACATATCTTAATGCTGAGATTGACATAACTTGTACTGACTGGAATGTACCAAGAGAAGACATTTAAGCAGACCTCAGAAAAAGCTATTACAGTCCTTTTCCTGAAGGGAATGGATACTCAAAAGCCATCACCAGCACTTTAGTTTCATCACTTATGGGTTAAACTTCACCCAACAAAATTTGGGAAGTTGCAAAAAAAAAAAAAAAA
>VYXB01010497.1:346123-382419 GCA_013397135.1 Pachyramphus minor
AAATTATAGTTGTTCTCTATTTTATAGAAATGCAGTATCTCTCATGAATCTACCCAGCCTCAGAATTAACTTCTTGCTTTGAGCACTTAACAGCCGTAAGTTTTCATTATTTTTAGGAGTAACAGGGATCCCAAATAGATAGCCTCCTGAATGTTCCTGATGATTACCATGAGGTAATCATGAGGAACATACAACACACTTCAGATCCACAGGATTCATCTGTAAAGCAATGACTATTACACTAAGGAACTTCCAGTGGTCAAAAGAATCAAAGGGATAGTCAGATAGTGACAGCACATCCTTTACAAAACAACCCCTTCACTGAAATTATCACATTGCTGACTCAAAACAATATTGCATGCCCCTAAGGCAGCACATGTTCTTCGATAGTTCTCCGTCCCACATGGCACACAGCAGAGAAAATAACAAGTGGCTATTACTCTGTCATACCAATTCCCCAGATATGGCAACCCTGAAGTCAGGTAGTGTAAGAAAACTTAAATTCAGCTAACACAATTAAAGGATCAGTAACTCCTGCTTTAAAAACAGTCATATTTGTTTGCTTTATTGACTACCAATGCCAAAATCAACCATCGCTGCATGCTAATTACGCTGACTGCTCTCAAGGCAGCTATTGGAGCAATAGCTTAAAACAGATGCATCTCTGAAAAGTCACAGCTTGAAGAAAATGCAAGGATGGAAAATTCCCTTGTGAGTCACTAACTGCAAGGGAGAACCGCTGTATTTGTAGCAGAGCCACAGAGAATTTCACATTCTTTGGGAGTCATGGCATCATGCCATGCCCACAGCAGATATCTCCTCTGCTGACAGCCAGAGAGGCAGAGGGGCTATCGAATGTACACAGGAATGGACCTAAATCTCACAGTAACACAGTTTTCATGTCATTAAAAAATGTTCTGTATCAGCATGCTAGGAGACTGAATCTTACCCTGTAACCAGGAAAGCTTAGAAAGTAAGAATGAAACTTACAGTTTCCTGATAAAATCCAGTGTATCTTTATCTTTAGCAAAGATGTCTGCTAAAATATGCTGTACTCCAGCCTCTACCTCCTGGATATTTGCGAGCCCTTAGAAAAAAATAATTATAGAATACAGTCAATATAATATACAGTTAATAATTATAGAAAAAAACAATACAAAAAATTACAAAACTGCACAAGGACTAAGAAAACACATACAAGCTGAAAGATAACTGATTAAAGATATCTGACTGACTTGCAGAGGTTTCAAAGAATCCTAATTCATTCCAATTTTGTTATCAACTAAACTTCCTTTCTAAACCATCTGAAACTATTATATTTTTAATGAGCCTAAAGTGACCAATGAAGTATCATAAGACAAAATGACAAAAAAACCTACTTTTCTCTCAATAAATGTTATTGACTTTGACGCTAACAGATCTTGACATTCATCATGTAAATTAATTGTTTACCATAGTAAAATTGGGTCTTTAAATAAAATTTTTGAAACTTTAATAAAATTAGTAACTGCAGCAGAAGTCTTCACATTTTGCTACTGATATGGAAACTGCCTAAAATTCTTCACAGGCAATCCTGTCTTTTCTCTGTGTAATAGTTTTAGATTTCCACTGGTTTGTAGCAGGAGTGTGCACAAGGACACTTTTGAGGTCAGAATACCCTCTACGAAACACTGAAGTTGTAAAATGTCTTCAAAGACATAAAGTTATAAATGTCTTCATATGTCTGAAGAGATAACAGAATTATTTTCCACCAGGCAAAACCATCCCTTAATTCAAAAGGCCAGAAGAAGTGGCACATTATTCTCCTTTGCATATTCTCCTTCGGACCAGAACTAGGAGATAATGAAATAAAATTGCTATCTTGTATTTTAATACATTATCTAACCCTGTTTCAAGCAACAATCAGTAATGAATGCTTCAGACCAAAAAGCAAGAATCCTAGAGCTTGCAACTGCAGCATTAACTGTCTTCAGCACACATTATTTTTCATTTTGCTCTCTGGTGGACTACCAATATCTTGAAAGAGCTTTATTAACACCATTTTAAAAAAGTGCATAGCTCTAGCTATTCATTATATTGAATCCAGAATCCTGCTCCTGATTGGGTTATAAAGTTACACACTATAAAAACTTCATCTTGCCCTTTTTTAAGACAAGAAAGCTAAACTTAACTGCTAGAAAGAAAAAAAAATAGTGAGAATAAGAATACATTATTAAATGCCTGAACTTATCAGAAGTTATAAAATTTGGATACTTACATCTACAATTTAGTGTTTCTTATGGTAAAAGTAACGTCATGTCAGAACACAAAGCTAAGGGAATTTTAAGACATGCATCATGTTGAATATGAATTAAGACACTAAAGTACCACAAGAATGCATGGCAAAATTGTTTTAATTCTAGTAGAGAATTTGAATGAGATAGCATAGGCCAAACCCAGTCAGAATTAAAAAAAACATTCATAAAGTTTCCACGGGCATTTTACTGTGTCCACCAGCACATTCTTGTGTAATTAGAGAAGTATTTGACCATTCATACAACCAAAAGGAAGAACTAAACTTTCTGGTGAGCCTGCTTCCTTAACTTTCCAAGGTCTGGCTTTGAAATATGAACTGCTGTTTTTATTTCAGTTTATTTTTAGTATAAGTTGAAAAACATTCAGAATTTGAAAGAATGAAATATTCAGATTTGATGAAAACTTTTCTGTACTGCAAATTCACTCTGATCTCAAGCTGTATGTAGGTTGTCAAATTGGCTCCCAAGTTGATAAAAGTGGCCCAGTTCATGGATGTATATAATTTCTGAGGTCTTTCAAATGCAAACCATTATATAAACCTAAGAATTATTTTTAGCACAAAATTGAAAATAGGTGTACTGAATTTCAAAAACTAATGTTTATGCTGCAACAAATAGCACTTCCTTCTGAATATACTCTAAATAATTTATTTGAACTTCCACCATGAAGATTTTCTGTTGGCTCTTTAGACTCTACCAGAATAGTCAATGCATGGCTGCAATATACTGGTGTGAAGTAACTACATATGCTAAAACGCAGTTAACTAAAAATCAAAATATTTGGTAACTGATTTTCAATGCAAAATTAGCAGAGTTTTATAAGCAATATTTAAAGAAAATAAACCGAAGTGGAAACAGTAAGAGTCAGCCTTACTAAGGAGGTTCAGTATCTTTACGTTGAAATTGCAAAAGTATCCGTTGGGGCAGGGAAGAATAGAAGTACATCTCTATTTTAACATCATAAAGAAGGCTGCAGCAATCTTGGCATTTTATTGTCAGAGATTGCCCCCTACAGATTCACCCATAACTGCATCCACAAAGACACACAATTCTTCAGCCTACACGTGACAATCATGTTGTTAAAAGTTCTTGGTCAAATTTCAGAGATTACATCTCCAATCCCTACGGTCATTCAATAACAAAAACTCTCCTGCTCATTCCTAATCACCAAGGCCAGTTTTTTATTAAGAAATGCTTTGCTGGACGACATTTCCTTCAATTCAGTGTACAAGCATAAGCCTCTTGTACCATCAGCATCGACTCTTCAGAAGACAATTCAAGTAGAACTATGGAGAGGTTTCAGGTGTGTGCAGCAGTTCCCTCTCTCTTACCAGTAAATACAGATGCTAACTGTA
The DNA here is from genome assembly GCA_013397135.1 of Pachyramphus minor. Classification (NCBI taxonomy): domain Eukaryota; kingdom Metazoa; phylum Chordata; class Aves; order Passeriformes; family Tyrannidae; genus Pachyramphus; species Pachyramphus minor. Next base: position 349,773 of record VYXB01010497.1, read on the forward strand.
AGGTCTTCAGACTTTTGTCTTTTATACCATAATTATTACTATTTACTAAGAGACAGGAAAGGTTGGAGAGTCATGGTATTAAATGTAAATTCTTACCACATGTAGCTAAAGTGCTGTTGAATTTAAAGTAGTCCAGTAACACCAGAACAATAAAAGTAATTCCCCTTTTAAATACTTTCAGACAATTAGGACATTACTGCTCATAGAAGAAGAGCACTTACCTTTGGTATTGGGTCTAATATAAGAAAAGAGATTGAGTTCCACAGGATTCTGCAGGAGGGTGAGAGCAGCAGGTTCTAATCCCAGCTGCTTGGCCCTCTGGGCTTTGGTGCCTTTACTTCCAGTTTTATAAGGTGCAGACTTATAACAAAAAAGAAAACAAACCACAGTTATTAAAGAGCAAGGAAATATTTCAGTCATGCATTATGCACTATTTAGTTATGCAAGATTACATTTAAAGTAAGGATGATCTGAAAGAGACCAGAGTACTGACCACGTGGTCCAATTCTTCCAAAGTTCTGCAATTTAACAATGCTTTCAAAAGGCAACTGGATAATTTCCCTTCTTTCTTCAACTTCTGTACCGTTGCATGTGTCTTCTTTGCAACAGTACTAAAATGCAAAAGATTAATATTAAGTCACATTTTACAGCGAATTAAAAAGTCTATTGATTGTAACCTTATGTAGTACATTGCTGAAACTCTCTAGAACTGCTGAAGATGGTATCTCATGCTACACCTCAACAAACCAAGTCTGATAATCCAAAGTTTCTACCATTATTCTCTTTCTCCAATTAGTTCAAAACTGTATTAAAATATCTTGTGGTAGCTTTAAGAAAAACAATACTGATAGTCAATACTGCTACATCCATTTCTAAAAGATTACTGACCTAGAAGCCAAACAAAAAGGCCCCAAGATAAATCCAGGCTGATGAGCACTTACAGCTGCAATTCACATACAGATAGTTCTGCAGCATCAAGTACAGGATACCAGATGTAAACTCCTAGGTCTTCAATGAGATACACATGAGCAACTGCAACCAGCAGAGGTATTTTGTTATTTAAATTACTTGTTCAGACAAGAATTCTCTCTGGCTATCTTCCCTCTTTGGAAAAAAATCTCTTGATAGAGGATATTGGGGTGTACAAGGAGGAAGGCACCATGTAGACCGAACAGCTGGCAAGTCTGTGCAATTGCCATCTCAAGAACGTGGCCACCCAAAACCAAGAAGGAATGAAACTACTCTCCCCCATGACTGCAACAAGCTTTGCTGATCATTTCTTTGCTGCAGTGGTCTAGGAGAGTTTAGTCTTCTCTCCTGGTACACTCCAACCTCAAGAAAGGGTTCTTTGTTAGAGGCTTTCCTGCTCCGAGCAGGGAACCAAGGGATTCTTAGTGATTCTTTTTCTAAAATGCAGCTTACATCTCACCTGGCTATGTATGTCCAGCAACTATAAACTACTCTTTCAGTACAAGCTTTTTTCTGTGCAGTTGTAATAAACTGCAAGGAAATTAAGATGTTAGTTTTTCTTTGGCAATTAATAATGCTAGATTTCTTATTACTTAGAGTGAAAAAAAACCCAAAACAACCAAAAAAACAAGAACCCAACCAACCAAAAAAAAACAACAAAACCCCAGATGGGTATCAAGTATAACTATCTCACTTTTTAACCTTTTTCTTTATGAGTTCCTTTATAGTTGTAGTGTGCAGAAAGTGCCAAAAAGAAGGACACAGAAGCAGTAGTCAGTTGTTACTTACCTCCCACCCAGATACTTCCTGTGCTAACTTACCGTAGCTCTTCCAGGGCTTGCTGCACTTCTCGCAAGGCATCGGCTTCCAGATTATTAATGAGCTCCTTTCGATACCGAGCAATAAAAGGAATTGTGTTTTCTTCTTGAAAGAGATTAATTAAGTTTGCACACACCCATGGCTCAACATTTGTTATTTCTGACAAGGCCTGTCAAAGGAGAAAAGAAAAAACAACAAAACACAGCAAGGAAACAAAACACATTTAAGAGACATGGTAGATTGCTTTAAAGAGCTTCTCACTCAACATTCAAAACCACTCCCAGAATATTCCACTGGCCAGCAGGGACTACTGTCCTCCCTAAGAGAGGATGTCAGGCTTCTCGTGAATCCAGCCACCACACCCAGTATTTCAGCAAGACATGCAGCAACCAATATATTCAGAAACTTGTAGCCACAGTAAAAAAAAGCAGGAAGGAGTGCCTCTTGGGAACAGAAAAAAGACCAAACCAATATTATAAAAAAAAAAATAGAAACACAATAAACTGTACGTGGCAACTCAGAAAACTTGGAACTTTTTTTTTTTAAGCCAACACTGACATACGTCATGGTTAAACTAAACAAACAAACAAAGCCAGAGCTGATCCAAATCCCACTCCACCAATAACAGGAAACTAACATGATACTAGTTTCAAGATGAATGAAACCCCACAAAGTTAACCATGATTTTGTACAAATTGAGCTTTTTAAAGTTATAGTGTATCAATGAGGAATCAATTAAAAACTATACAAGCAGCTTATTTTAGTAACATTTTAACTGTCACAGTTTGTTTGCACTTCACTACAGTTAGTCCCATAGATGGCTGATATAAAAGCCTTTCAAAAGTTTTATCCTGAAGCCTAAAATATAACAACACCTGTGCAATCACAGTCACTGCTTTTAGAGCAGCAATACACAAGGATCAAATTCTCCATCTGTATTTCCAGGCATATTTTAGGAAACTCAGAAACAAAATTTTATAGTCCTCTTAAGCATTGAGCACTAAGGAAGATGAATACAATGTGTCCTAACAATTCCCATTCTGTTCATATTAAAATCTTCCATAACCACACCCAGTCTCCCAGCATAAGAGCTATCCTAAAACTGTCTTCACCTGAACAGCTTCAAAGTTAACATCCTACCAAAACAAAGACGGTATCTCTCCTGATGTCACTGCTGTGCAAGGAACACAGTCTCCTCCGCAATGGGACCACAAACACTCTCAAATGAGTCTCTACAACAAAACGATCCACACTAACTAAATCTTAAGTTGAAACTGTGCACAAAGACATCCCAAATCTTTCAGCATCCCTTCCTGCAGGAGTTTCAGTTCAGTACATCCACAAAAAAACCCATGTGCTGACGAAGGTGAAACAGGCAAACTTTTACAGGGTTTGTACTAAAGACTGCCAAAGTCATAAATACCAGAATGCTAAAGTTTGAAGTTTTAACAGTTACCAACCAGCATCTATATTTATACATGTATTATGACAGCTTAAGCAGAGGTTAAATGACTACTTAACTTCAGAGGACTGAAATTTTATGTTAATATTCTAAATGCTAATTTTATGTACGAAATAGCTTCATTGATAACTCAGAAAAGGAAAAGATCTCATACCTGTACAATATCCCAGTTCATTTCAAATTCTTCTTTTATTTTGTTGCCTCCAAGATTTTTAACTGGCTTTCCTTCAGGACTTGCATTCAACTTAATCTTTTTAGAGGGTGGTTCATCAAATGCAAAATCCTCCTCACGTTTCTCATGTTTCACTTGATTCCCCACTACAGGAACACTTGTTGAGGGTTTTTCATCACTCTGTAGATTCTTTTTACTTTTCCCTTGGAATGAATTTATTTCCATTTTTTTAGGCACTTCTGGCTTTTGATTTAAACTTTTTGCTTTAGTGCCTAGATCTTCTTCTTTAGGTTTTAGAAGTTGCATTCTATTATCTTCTACAGGTGCAATAGGCAAGGACACATCCTGCCAAAAAGACATTGAAACCATATTAAGCATTGACTGTTACAAAGTGGTTCAACATTTCATTTAAAATCTAGAAAGACTTGCTACCAGACATCATTTTCCTGAGTGATGTCCCTGTCTGGCAGTGAAATGCCAAGCCAGAAATCAAATAACCTAAAATATATCTTTTATGGTGGAAATGATACATACAAGCCAGAACCGTGATTTAAAAGATCAACTAAAATTATGCAAGAAAGAATTTAACTGGACTCTGGTTCAGAAGACACTGACCTGCAGTCTTTGCCTCCATTCATCTCCACAAAACGGGAAACAGCAGGGTAGGTAACCACTCTCCTAATGAGTCAGGTTCCCAATATGGGAACTGGAACTGAGATTCAGTCTGCCAAGATACAGTTTAACCTTGGACAAGCCACACCTTTCCTGAATTTTCTGAGAGATCATCTTCAGAAGGCAGAAGGACTGGCTTTTGCCATGTTGTGATCTCTGATGTTACTATTTGACAGAGGCAAGTGATTTCCAAGAGAACAACATTTTATATTAATCATATTAAAACTGTACTCCTTATTGGGTTGGACAGCCATGCAAGAAGATGAAAGCACAGGCTTTTTTTTGTGCTACCCAGACAATGAAAAAGTAGAAGACATCAAAAGTGCAATAGAGAAGCCAGAGATATTAACAGAAAGAACACAGGCATTTATTTACATTGTCGAAAGATCTCCAGGGAAAAACCACATCCCATTATCATTGCCAAAAATTTTCAAGGCAGTCCTTAGGTAATGGACACTTGAATGCATAAGAAAGCCACGTTTATCCAACATACTGAATATTTACAGGAATGGTGGAATCGTACAAGCTGATCAGTCTCAGGCAACCAACTGAACCAGAGCTGGAAAAATTCTGGTCATGTTACTTGCCAACCCCAGTAATTAAGTGTCTCTTGCTTATAGATACTCACCATTTCCTCTTTTATTGCTACCTTCTTGACCATTTTCTTGGTCCCAGCTGGCCGTGGAACAGCAGCTTTTTTAGTTTTTGCCTCATTTTTCTTTGGCAAACAAGATCTCTTGGCAATTTTGCTTTTTGGCTCCCATTCCTCCTCCTCTTCCTCCTCCGATTCAGAGCTCCTGAAAAACAAATGAATTAACAATATTGCCTATAAGAATAAAAAATATACATACGCAAGCTAGTCTTGAGTTTTCTGGCACAAAAGAAAGCAAACAGGAAAAATTACCAGAAAGGTAGGCAGACTCAACAAATACAGGTCTTTCACACCTGCAGAGCTAATGGTTTGAACAGTTTACCAACGTCTATGAAACTATTTCCGGGAATGTGTACACATCTGATTCTGTTTGAAGAACTGGCAATTCCCTTTCATGGTACCTTCCACTGTGAGCATGAAGAAGCATAAGTAAGTTGTGTTTTATAATCGAAGTTGTGTGCATGAAAACTTTTTAATCAACCTCTCAGAAACTGAGTGTTGTTCTCAGGCAATAGCTCATGCTTAGCATAAACCTTTAAAAAAATCCTAAGGAAAAAAAATGATCTTACGAATTAAGAAATGAAGGTAGTTCTTCTGACGTAAGGGCTTTGGCTTCAGATTTCACCCTCCTTGGTAGAGATGACATCTGAAACAGAGGCGAGAAGAGAGAAATAGGACATTCAGTTGAAGCTGTATTCTCTTATTCGAAATTTTAATTCACTGCTAAATGTGCCCTCATAATGTCTTCACCAATCACAAAAGTTTCCTCCAGAAAGAGTTTGGATTTCTCGGCATCCAAGAATTTAGGCCACAGCAGCACACATTCAACCATTTTTTCAACTAAGCAAACAAACACAACAGCACTATAACCTCTCAAACTACTTTTCTCTTCCCATGGAGGTAATTATTTGGTTTGCATGTAAAGCTATCCTAGCAAAAACAGTACTGGTTCTCAAACATACCATTGGGTGTCATATATACTACGCCAGTCTTTCCTCTACCCATCTGAACAGCACAGTAAATCAAATTAAAATCCAGTAAAGTGAGCTCACATACGGTTTTGATGGGACAGGACAAGACAATTGTCCACTTTGATGTAGATTTTCACCTTTAAAGATTATCCCTTGCTTGTATGCACAAAAAAAAATATTATTTTGAATGAGCTGCTCATTAGCATATAGAAAGTGCATAAAACAATTACCAAAAGTAAAAAGGGAAAACATACACTTTCTCCTGACCCAAGTTTCATACCTGCAATAGCTGCATTTCAGTTAGTTACAGAATTTTTGGCAGTGGCTGGGCCTGTGAATTTCAATAATCGCATTTATCAGTTTTAGTTAAAAAATTCTAGGCACCCTCAAAATTCTACCAGAATTTCTGCCAGGAAATCAAAACTTAAAAAACCTTAAAAGAAAAAAAAGCAAATCATAAGTTATTTCCATAATTATAAAACTCAGAAGAATATTTTACCCCATCTGGTACAATTTCATCATTCTTCACATTGTGTTCTCCAACTTTTTGTACCTTGACCTTTGATGCAGTCTTACCACTGTGAGCCTTAAAGTCCCATATTTGCACAATACAAAGTGGATAAGCATTTTACAAAGTGCCATTTAACTTACTAAGGGCAAAACGCCCTTTAATCCAACTTCATTCTGGCTCAAGCACTAGTAGCACAAGTATTGTTATAAATGGCTTTCAGCAAGTTTTCCTTGTAAAGTAGAACAAAAATTTAGGTGTCAGTTTTCAGCACTGTAGTGGTGAGAGGCCCACATCAAAAAACTGTTAGCTTGCTTGAAAAACACGTTTGTGTACCAGTCATCTTGGTCAGTAACAGGTCAGCATTTCTGTGCTGTTCCACTGACCAAAATCCCATTATGTGACTGGTTAGAATACACATCTACCACAGAAAAATGCAAATCTCCACAGAACACAAAAATATTACACATCTTATTAGCTTCCCAGGTGACTTTTGACTGTCAGTTCCGAGACACCTGCAACCTCATCCAGCCACTCCACTTCTCTGTTTTCCTTTGTTCTTTATACCTGAACAGTCATTATCACAGTTCTGAATTAATTAGTTATTTATTCCCACTACCTCTGAGGTATGAAAATACTGTTTCCATTTTATATCATAGTTTAATCTGTGAATGCGAGAAACAAAAAACAGTAACACCAGGATTTCCAAAATTAGGTAACATCCAAGCCAAAATGGATCTCTGATCCATTCTTTTGCAGGCACTGGAACACTTTTCAAATGGTTAGCTCTCACAGTTTTCCAACTAGGTGTTTAGCTTACAGTTTCTATATCCACCGTGCTTCTTCACCTAATCCAGTTAGGTGGGTACTCTTTAGTATTCCAGGCAATTTTGGAAGCTATCCATTAAATCACTGCAAGTAAGAAGGAAAAAGCCAATATGGACAGTCTCTCACAGGAGGTGAGCAACCCCCTTACTAAGGAACACTACTCTAAACTTCACTGCCAGTTTTGAACACTCAGCATATCACTCACCATGACAGTTCCGGAGCTCATCCAAAAGTCGAGGTAGAAAGAAAACCTGGCCTGGAAGGCCTTTTCCACTAATATTTCCCTCTCACCTTAAGTGGCCAGAGTCTCAAAATATCTCAACATTTATGTTGTTACATAAAGTAAGATTGTGGCAAGAGCAATGCTCAGTTTATAAACTTAGTATTTCCTAACATACAATGTTGATGACCTATTTAACTTTCCATATCAGCACAAGAACAGGAGATGAGCTCCTTAGTCTTTGAAACCAGGCTTTTTTCACATTGCACGTGAACGGAGTGGTATTTGCTCCTACACCCTTGAGTCCAAGTCTACTTGTCTTCAAAGAGTACACTGAAAGAAGCAGAACAGAATTATAGCCAATACAAAGGTGGCATAGGAAAGCATGAAATAGAATAGAAAGTGATGTGTAATACAGATAAGTCTTTACAGGGTGCTTCAGTGTTTGGGTTTGGGCTTTTTTTTCATCTGATTATTTGATTTTCCACTTCAAAAATCATTAGGTCATCTTTAAAGTGTTTGTTGAAGTCCTTTAGAAATCTGGAGAAGTTTCAAACATGTCTGATCCAAAAGATCAAAGAAGATAAGACCAACAGAGTGCCCTCTTTCCCACTCAACAATACAAGCACAGAGTGAGTTAGGACTGGCCTCATATACATCAACTCTGACTTACATTATGCTATTAATCTACTAAATCTTCTTGAGAAGAGTGGTAACTTTGCTCCTAAAGGCTTTTATATCTGCAACAAAAGTTAATTTGAACTAAGGTAAGATACCAATTCAAAGCACAAAACTTATTTCAGAGTAACTTTCTGCTCTCCATGAACAGTCAAGCCATGGTCAGAAGCTAAAATGGAGTTCGAGATAAAAATAAAAGCCAATACCAAAAAAGCATCTGTGAGATAAATATCAAAAATGGGGTATCATAAGGAAAAAAAGTCATGATATTTCACTGTAAGTGAAATAAGTTATAACCACCTCCCCTTCTCATAATGAATACAATAAAATAACTGTTGTATAACTTTTCTACAAATCATAGAATCATAGAATCGATTGGGTTGGAAAAGATCTCAGAGATCATCAAGTCCAACCCTTGGTCCAACTCCAGTCCGTTTACTAGATCATGGCACTCAGTGCCATGTCCAATCTCAGTTTAAAAACCTCCAGGGACGGCGAATCCACCACCTCCCTGGGCAGGCCATTCCAATGCCTGACCACCCTCTCTGTAAAGAATTTCTTTCTAATATCCAGCCTAAATTTCCCCTGGCAGAGCTTAAGCCTGTGCCCCCTTGTCCTATTGCTAACTGCCTGGGAGAAGAGACCAATCCCCACCTGGCTAAAATGGATAAATACTTCTTATTTGTAGAAAAGAATCTCATAGTTACTACCTGTATACTTTTTGTTTACAAAAACAATTTTTTTAATTAGAACCCACAAAATTTAATTCTGATTTAATTCCAAATTGCCAGACAGCTGTCTGCTAAATTTTCCTCCTGAGCTGCCTGTGCTGGGGTGTGCAAACACCTACAGTTAATGACTAAGAAAAACAGTCCTTCTGTGATTCACTGCAAAGGGGGAGGCAGGGAAGAGGATGAAAAAGCAACAAGTCTAAATGCCACGGATGATGACAGATAACTAATACAGATCTTTTTTAGAAAGCTTAGAGACAGCCCCTGAAGTGAGGCAGGAAAAATCAAGAAACAGGCAAACACAGTTAAGCTCCACATGGGGCATCTACAACACTGACTGCACTGACTACATGACAAGGCAACCAAACAAGCTACTGCCAGTTCCATGCTCTGCTTCTACAGGGATATGGTCCTCCATGTCTCCTGCCTCAAGTCTTGAGGGAACTCAGAAGAGCGTTATTCACCCTCACACAGCATGCTGGGATCAAGCCAGTGTGAAGTTGGCCACTTATCTCCTATTATATTTTCCAGATGGACTCATCTCAGTGGGAAAGCTGCCTTTACCTCTTCCCTCTCTGTCATCCTCACTTAACCACACTCTCAAAGTGAGAGGTGGCTTCTACCCTCAAGGAAAGAAACTATAGGTTGCATAGATCTATGTCCCCTTCCAAAACCGGAAGAGTCCCATAGCTGTAGAAGAGCCAATTACAAAGCTGGAAAATTAAGAGTAAACTATTTATACCACTGTCAGGTCAGAGCAAACATTTTCCCTTCCTATGTCTGTGTTCAGTATTGCTGTACCTTATCAGAGGTGTTTACAGTGGTTGGCATTTCCTGTACTCACCATCTGAGGGAAGTAAACATGCAGTATCCCATGCTGTACACGAGTTATCCAACCACCCTGTGCAGGATTTCACCAGCTTGCCAACTGGCATATTGAACTCCTACAAGCTCTGTTCTAGCAGCTCTCCTCATATCTGAGGCCAGAAAACTTCCAAGTAACACTAGCTAACACATTTTTTCTCATTATATGTATGTAAACCTTTTAATTTTAAACAATGCTGTTCTTTGAGAAAAACAGTTCTTACTCATGTCTCCAACAGTACTTTACTTCCACGGCAGGCAACACGAGCTAGGCCCTGGAAATTTTGGTCCTGCCCACATACTTGGGCTCTCAACTCCTGTTTCATTTCATATTTGTCCACATATGATCTTTTGCTTCTGTGCAATAGTCTGAAACCTTAATGCTGAACTTTCACATTAGACCCTTGACCTCCTATTCAGGGGAATCAATACCCACCTGCTTCTCCATGTCCCAGATGACAGTATCATGCTTGAAACACACTCAGCCATCACTAAAGCCTCGCTTCTCCACAAAACCCAACAGTTACAGCATATGCTTCAAAAGTACTTCCCAGTTAAAAATTAAAGGACTTCACAGAGCTATTATGCTGTCTGGTGAAGAACAGATGAAACTATTTAAATCAATGCTATTGTAGATAAAGACATCTGCTAGGTCCACTCCCCAAATAGTATGGCACCAGTTTTGTTGCCAGTTATTTTCTTCCCACCACTTCTATTCTTTGCATCCAGTGCAGAGCTCCACATCACTATTCTGACAGCTGTAAATAGCACACTTCTCCCTGCCTATCAGCTACTCATTAAAATAAGGTTAGTGTAGCTTAGTGTAGGGCCATACCAGGAATAAAGACAAATGAGAGGGTAGCTCTTATTATACTTTACTGTACAGAATCTTAATATGAGTATGCACAAAAGATACAGCAAGGAAGTAATCATTTCTCTGGTCTCTCTCCCCAAATAGGTTTAGGCTACACATAGAATATAAGTAGACTGAGGCTTTAAAGACCTTATTATGTTAAGGAGCAATCCAAATCTCATTTAGAGACTCCTGTTCTCTTCAATCTCCCTATTCATACAAAGGCACAACCAATTAAAAGTAAATTTCTTCCTATGTGAATCCAGGTGGCATAAGCAACTACTTGTAGGAAGAGAAGTTTAACAGTTTACAAGTAATTAGATTAAAAAATCCTTACTCCCCGCACCCCCATTTTCCCAACTCCCCAGAAAAATTCCTGCACTAGCACACATCTGTTTTGACGCTCCACTGACAATTTTCAGAATCAAAAATAACTCAGTCAAATAGATTTTTCTACCTGAAGGCACAGGATTAAAAAAAAAACAGAAGCCAAAACAAAAAACAACAATCCAAACAAACACACCACCATCACAAATACACCTGGAATTTAATTTCATTTCAGTAACTGCAAGAATTCCTCTCCAGCTGAAAAGGACATAAAAACTTCCAAAGCTCCTTTCCAGTTAATCCAAAGCAACAAATTCCATATCAAAACAGAAATCCCTCTATGCAGGAAGCTCCTCAAGCTTTGTTCTACAGCCTCTGATTTTCCATCACAAATAAAAGAGCAAGGATAACAGAATTTTGCATTTCAGTTTCTTAAGTCTAACAGTAGTAGGCAGACCAGTTTATTAATACATGAAGCACCTGGGGCAGGACATAAAAAGCACTATACAAATCTCACGTGACAAGTGAATTTCACACCATTATTAGTAGCAGCAGAATGGCCCACTTCTATAAATATATGGAAGTTCTCAATAGGTTGATTTGGCGTGTCATTTTAAGGCACTTCCATTGCATGCTACAATAACATTCTAAGAAAAAATCAAAGTGTGAGCATACTGTCAGCAACACGGGGGGAAAACACTGTGCAGACCACTGGTGGGGAATGGTATGGACATTGTTTTATCTCTCCAGGATTTTATCAGGTCAACTGAGTCGTACTTGAAAATATAAATCCAACTTACTGTAATCCTCTCGAGGTTAAAATCTTGGAGAACTCCCAGACACTTCTGCTCAGAAAAGCTGGTACAGATTTCCAAGGACTTTTCCTGCACAAAGCCAGTCAGGCCTGCCTGAGAAAGGAGTGGCAGACACCATTTAGAAGACTCCAGTGCTAACTGGAAAATTACAACGAGAAAGAAAGAGAGAGACATACAGCAAAACAGTCCCCAAAGCTAACTGGAAAGGCAAAGGTATAATACTATAGGAATACTATCTATTGCTACTACTTACAGAAGTACCACCAAAAAGGCAAAACACACAAAGTATGCCCTTAGAAAGCACACTACTCCATGCCTGTTCCTATAACTAGTGGTCCCCCTCAAGAAAAGGAACAATCTGTGTTATGCAGCAGCCTGTAAATGAATCAGATGAGGACAACACAAGAAAGGGAGCACACAAACACTTCTCATGCATTTTCATTAGTCCACTTCTCTCAAAACCAGCTGGGAAGACAGACAAGGGGATACTGCTTCTGATATGGCAACAGACTGCTACATCATGTGCAACTACTCCTTTTCTCCAATCCACCAAGCCAGATATACTGTAACACTCCCATTATGCTTAATTAAATGAGATGTCTTCACTCCCGAAGGGACACAGAAGACATGCATCTCTTCTGCATAGTGACTGCCACAGCAGTTTATCACATCAAAACACTAATTTTGGAGCCTAGGAGGCAAAAGGGGAGTTGAGAGCAAAGCATTGTTTGTTGCTTGGTGAGGAACTACCACCCAAACCACTGCTTTTTGGCCCAGAAATGTGACCGAGCTTAAAATAAACTTTTATGTACTTGAAAGCCCTATTCTTCCCCTGGCGACACCCTGCTTTCCTCGGGTCTGTTGGCATCATTCAAGAAGGACAAACGGAGCTAAATGTCACCTTCCCCGCCCGGGAAGGGCATCAGGGGCAGAACCACGACAGTGAGCCACCTCACAAGCCCCTCGTGCCCCAAGCCAGGCGGGGGTGCTGGGGCACCCGCACGCCCCCCCCATCTCAGCCCAGCCCGGGGGTGCCCCGCTCTCCCGCATCCCGGGTGCCGCTCACCCCCTCGCAACAGGGTCGGGCACCATTGCAGGGCGATGCCACCCTGTTCCCCGGCCTGGGGGGTGAGGCTGGGAGCACAGACGGAGGCCCAGGAAAAGAACAGGCTCGTTTCCACCTAGACAACCGAGACAAGAGCGAAACCTGCTCTTGCCGGCGCGGTGTGGCACGGAGAGCGCCGGGGCCAGCGCAGCCCCGCTGCCCGCCCCGCCTCACCCGCGGCCCCGTCCCGGCGAGGGGCGGGAGGCTTCCCTAGTCATTACCCCCTGCTGCCGCCGGCTCCCGCGTTTGAAAGGGCCGCCAGCGCGGCCATGGCGGACTCGCCCGCCCGACGCGCCGCGGGGAGGAGCAGGAAGCGGCGGCGCTGCCGCGCTGCAGGAAGCGGGGACCGAGCGGGAGGGGGCGGCGGCGGCACCGCCCTCGCACCGCCCCCAGCGCCGGCCGGCCCCGGGGTGCGCGGGGTGGAGGGGCCGGAGCCGCCACTTTTCGCTCAAACCGAGGACAAAGGGCGGCGGTGTAAAATGTCTGGGTTCAGCTCTTGGTTGGCGGGAGTTCAAAAGGTGTTAGAAACGTTTCCACTGCTTTTGCTACCCAAAAAGCAAAATTTTTTTTTTCACAGGGGTATTGTGAATCAGAAATCATCATGGTGTGACGCTGAGATACTGTATCAAAAGTGACTGCAGAACACACAGAAATAAACGCATGCCCTTTCAGCCCTCGGAGTAGATAAGAGCACATAGATACCAATACACACAGGGTGCTCATGTTCCTTTACCCATGCACACTAGAACTTGCATTATCTTTCCTTATAAGCCTTCACACTCTAGTGCTGGAAAAAGCATCCAAGTGTTAGTCATCTGCCTTAACGTTTCATCTAAGGTTATGTTTCCTTGCAATCTCTGCACCTATTCCTTTTTCATCCCTACCTACTATGTTACATTCAGCAAGGATCCTGTGAAGTACATGTCTTGTGCGTTAAGTTTAATGGGTGCTGGTTTCTGGAGCCACCACTAGAAGAGTGGAGTAAGTAGGCTGTTATATTAAAGCCGTCTTTCGAGCTTCCATTACCCTAAAAGGTCTTCTGCTTCGTATCATAAATATTTGTAACTTGTGGTCATAACCACGAGCCAGCTGTCCTCCAGCCTTGGAAAGGCAACATCTTCAATGTAACTAAGGTGCAATAAACTTAAATAATTCATATTTTTATATCGTGATGTTAAAATAAATAAATTTTTATTTATAAAAATAAATCTTGACATTAAATAAATGTGTGTTTAACAGTCTGGAATGACTTTAAACACAATAATGTTCAATGCAGTCTCTCTTTCCGTGAAGTTTACCTGACCTCTTTAGTTTTCAGAGGCCTGGAGAGAGACTTCTGCACATACTTGTCTTTAAGCACAGGGTTGTATCTCTGGTGCCAAAACTTCAGCTGATGTAAACTGTCACAGCTCTATTGATTTAAATAGGGCCTGTGATTTACACAAGTTGAGGATCTGACTCACAGACCTCCATAGGACTGCTCACATATTTAAAGGTAATTAAATGTGTAAATGTTTGCAGGCTCAGAGCTGATTCACTTGGCATTTTGTCCTAGTAAGAGCAGAGCAAAGGGTATTTTAGTGTAATACTAGGAAACAAGAAGTCACAATAGAACATTAGACAGTTTTTCAGATGAAACATTGTCCTTTATAATAGATAAGGTTCTGATTTTTTTATATTTCAGATCATATTCTACTCTTGAGCCAAAACAACCTTTAAATAAAAATCGGAACTCGGTTCACTATATATCTAAGGACAAAAGGTTGTGACTATAAATACCTTAAAATTATATTTAAATACTCGGTCTGATGATACTTTGCAATACTTAGAGTGCAACTTTGTACAGAATATAAAAATACTGCCTGTGTCATCTGACTCCTTTGATGTACTGCATTAAAATTCCTATGTCTAAGTACTTATCATGCAGTCAACTTTATTTCTCTTCTATTAATAGTTGTAAATTAGGTCACTGTTCTTGTAACAAATGGGCTAAGCTTCTACAACTGATTTAAAAGAAATTACCTATATATAAATGTTTGGATTTCTTTCTCATGCTCGCCTACAGTGACACCACTCCTTACCTATAATCAGTAATTTTTCTGTCCTGGTATATGTATTCTATGCTGGCAGTTTTTTGTAGATTTGTTTCTAGTGACCCCTGCTGAAAAAGATTAAGACTGATGTTTCTCTAAACCTTTAAAAAGGCTTAGAGAAACCAATTATTTCAGAGTTCAGCACAAAAGAAGGAACTAGACGTAAATTCAAGTATATAAAATTTGAAACTCCCTAATTTGGGTAGTTTTCAGTAAGATTAGTTGAATCATACAAGGGCTTTTCCTCTCTTACATGTGTAGGATTTACTTTCTAATGCAATGCGATATAGTTACAAAGCAAAATAGCTTCTCATTTCCTAGATGTAGTGCTTGTTCTTTATGTTATTGTTCTTTGATAAGAGCTAGACTTGACACCAATAAATCACTGTCTGAACTGCTGCATGTTAATGTTTTCAAAGCTCCACTCAGGAAAGCACATGCTTGTGTTTATCTCTGTTCAGGATAACAAAATAGTAAAAAAGCAGATTAAGGCATAGGACTAAGTTTAAACACAGATTACCCCTCTGGTTTCAGAAGGACTTAAGTGTCAGGCTATTCCAGTATTGCCCTGAATAGAATGCTTTCTCATGCTGAGCTTAAAAATTCTTCAGCACAAGGTTTGTGTATGTGCTCTCCTACAAGAAAAAGATCCACGTGTGCTCTGTGCTGGGCAAAAGCTGTGTAGCCGTAGCTAGTGCAGCTCTAAACCTCAGCTAACGGGCCCTGTTAACAGAATACATGAGCTACAGCTTCAGCTTCCTAGCAGTGTGCAGATGGGACCAAATAAGTGTATACTTGCTTGCAAAAGACACTAGAAGTATAACCACAGTAAAATCTCTCATCTATATATATATATATTAGTATAAATGTTATTGTAAAAATATATATGCCTGATATGTTTGATTTTTTAAAAGCTGTGTTTAAAGAGTATTATTTAGGCTGCAAAACCAAGAAAAAAGCCACACTTAGAGCTCCTTGTGTAATCTTTATACCGTCCTTTGTGCAAATATTTACTGATGAGTGGAGACAGCCCATGGAAAATTGTGAGACTGGCATAGTGAAACAACCACATGGAGGCAGAATGAAAATCTGATAAGCAACCTGGATTGTCCCTTTCCCCACTGAGTCCTTCACATTGCATTCTCAGCGACATTCTCGTATTACTGAGTGCAATTTTCTACATCTGATAGACAGGTAAAACATAAATTGAGTGTAGTTTCCAATATCCTATATTACTAGTGAGGACTGAATCCTATGTCTTTTCCAAGTACACATACTTCAACACAAAACCAGTCAAATTTGTCGTTTTAGTATAGGTGATGGATTATGGGTCCTAACAGTGGTCAGTGGGAAGAAATTCAGCATAGCTGCATTTCTTTCTCTTTTTCTGGGATTTGGAAAATTGATGCCACCTGAAATGTCAGGAAGGGAGGTGAACCAGTGGGACAATCTGCTGGGTCTTCCTCTCTCCTCTTTGGGAACTGGAGGAAATCCACTCCTTCACAGTGTTCCCAAAAATTTGCCACTGGGGGCAGATGCTGGATTAGTTATGGTATGAGAGCGCAAGCTGGTTCTTGGCCACGTTGCAGGAACGTGCTGAGGGTCATATGGTCTGTACTCAGGCTTCATAAAGAATGTAATCCATACTCCTGTTTCCTACCTCGGTGCTTTGGCAGCTCGTGAGTTAGCTTCTTCTGCAGCCATTACTGCTGCTTTGGTGATGGTGTGAGATGAACCATGAGATTCTCATATGTTTTCATCATCTTGGCAGACTGGCAAAAGTTTCCTTAGGAGTGCAACTGGGAAAAGAGAGTCAGTGAGTTTTAACAGTCCATTTCTCAACAAAAAGTGACAACGTGTAATGACATAAAGGTATGTGTACATAGAGGAGGCCAAAGAAGCAGGAAAACTCTGCCAGTGCACTTAGCTTGTCAGACACCAGAAGGCCCCAGTCTAGAAGCAAGATAACTGCATGAACCTAAGCTAATGAGCACTGCTGAGAGGCAGAGTGTGTTAGTTTGGGCATGGTGCCACATTAGCATGATCCTACATCTTCTAGACAGAAGCTAGCATATGTCTGGGCACCTCCAAGCGTGAGCAGAGTTTGCTTGCATCTGTCTGCACCTGTCTGCATGGCCTTGCAGAATAAAAAGCAGTAATTTCCCAATGAACTAGGAAAAGCCTTTTGCAAACAATAAAGATGGAAGAGTATCTGTGAAAAAAAAAAAAAAAGAAGAAGAACGAAAAAAAAAGAAAGAAAAGAAAAGGTTTATTTCAAAGCCTCCTCAATTTGTTTTTGTCTACAAGGCCTAGGAGAACATGGCCAGTATTGAGTCTACTTTCTATCTTGACAATAAAAGTGCTTTTCTAGTACCCATTTGGTTTTGTCTTCTTCTGTTTCTTCCTACCTTATATTTAAATTGAAAGATCTGTGAGAAAGAGACCATCTCCCTGCCTCTGTTTTTAAAAAAAAATACAGCATAAAAAAAAAATACACAGATGAGGCATCCTCATCTGTGCCTCTGACTCCTAAACACTTGTGTGCCCAGCAGTGATATGGGTGATCTGTACTAAGTAACTGTTAGATTTGAGACTGTCAATCAGAAGAAGGAGGTCTGACATGAAATAGTTTTCACTGTATTTATATTTTCTACTTGTCACCTGGGCAAAGCACCAATACTTTTTCTTGTAAATGGAAACTCTATTTGGTTTTGTCAGACAGCTAGACCCTCTATTTGGCCTATGACCTGCCTATCCAAGAAACTAATGTGACCTTCACCACTGCAGACTATGAGTGCCCCATACAGTATTGATCATGGCATTTTCTCAAAATGAGGGTTCTCTATGCTCAGGACCTAAGTTCCACTTGGAAGAAGATCCTGCAACCAACTTTCTTAGTCTAACACCTACTGAATCTATTGATCACTGCTGTGCAATTGCTCTGTATGTGTATGGTATTGCTCTGTATATGTATTGCTCTGCTTTGTGTATGGATGATGCAGGATCCTTACGAGGCAGAGTCCCTGTGGAGGTGTAGGATGAAGTACCTATTGTTAGTGATCGAAGAGCTTCTGAATTGCTCCAGAAAGCATTGGTATTTATCCTCAGAGCCTTGTTGCTTCCCTGTTGTGACGGACAAAGGCACAGACAAATTACATGCTTTGTGCAAATGTAAAGAACGTACCAGCATCTTCAAACTCCATTGGTATTCCATATGCAATCTGTTAATTGTCCATTTGCAGAAAGGAAGATAGTGTAGCTCTTCTCACAATTGATCCAGCCACTGTTTTGCAAAATTACTCACGAAGCTCTGTTACATGCTCATATGTCTATACATAAGGGAATGGAAAAAGAATAAAGTCTTGGAAGGAAGCTAAGGGATACAAAAGGATATTTAGACTGAAGTGGGTTACTGGGTTACTGTATGCATTTATTTCCAAGAGGACATCTCTTCAGAATCAGAAGCAAAGGTGGCTTAGGGATTGATAGAGGGCAATTCTGCTTCTGTAGAGGTCTGATTTCTGTCAATAAGCATGTTCAAGATGATTGAAAATTTTTCCTAGGCTGCAAAAGTTTTCTGGAAAAAGTCACATTCAGGAGAATCAGAACAGAAGTATTTCACCCAAAGTTTCACATCAAAACTTATTATTCCTCTATTATTATCCACATAAAAGAATTTTTCCTCATTATTTTACCTCATATATATATGGGGTATATGCCTATCAATTTTCTATATGTAGGACTAGGATGCCTCAAAGGCAAATCATTCTCCAGTTTCCCCTGCTGACTCTGCTGAAGCACCCAGGTCAGGACCTTCAATAATCACGATGCCACGTGTCTTATTACACAGGGACAGAATCCATCACTTCTGAAAAGAGGAGATGATGTTGGCAAGTGGAGGGGCCTCAGAATGTGTCCATTATTCCCATCTGTTCAAATTGCAACTTAAGTGCTTACAAATTGATCAGATGCTTTCAGCAAGCTATGAAAAGAGCTTCCTTCTAGGGAACATTAATCTGAATCTCAGACTCAATTTCCTCCTCTGCTACAGATGTCCTGTATGACCTTTGATGAGTGACTCTTTCTGTGCCTCAGTTCCTCATTGTTAAAATGAGCTACTAATAACATTTCCTAAAATGTTCTGTGAGATAAACAATGACTGTGATATCATATGCTCAGGCATTAGCACATAAAGGCAATGGATAAGAATGTCAGATTTTACAGAAAAATTCCTGCCAGAAAAATTTTGAGCAGTTCCAGTCAGTCACAGACAGTATTTGATGTCTGCCTCTGCCATGTTCACTATGGGTCAGTTACTGGCATGACAGTTTACATAGGCATACATGAACACTTCTAAGCAAGTAATCTGTAGATAATTGTGAAACAAGAAAATTTATATGTAGTCAAAATGTAGTCATAATACTAGATATCTTGATACAGAGTATCATTTAGAGACATTCTTTCTTTCTCGGTCGTTATTGACTCTCTCATCTCCAAAAGCAAGCTGGTGCTTTAGAATTCAAAAGAGGGCTTTTATGTGTGTGGCCAAATCCACACAACAGTAAAGATAAAAATAATAGTCATATAAGGCCTTTATCAGCTGAAATTCCAAGGTCTTCAGCAGAGCAGCAGATGGAGATGGATTGACCTGATCCTAGATGAGAGAAAGGTGCAGCTCTTGGCTTCAGAGAGAGACATGCTGTCCCTTTAGATCCAGCCCTTCTGCCCTTCCCAGGAGAAGTTAAAACTTGATTTTTTTTTTTTGTGGTTGTAACATGTCAGTATTTCCACTAGCATGGCAGCCTGCAGTTTTGTTAAAAATACTTGGAAAATGGCTCTGTTAGCAATCCTAGGAATCATTCTTTTAAACAACTACCATTAGTCTTGCAGACTCAGTCTCAATATCTCTTCAGTTAAAAGTACTTGCACGGTATTTTGTAACCAGGCCAAAATTTTGGAAGTAACATAAACATGTGTAATGTCTAGCTTTGCTAAATTTAAACCAATGATGTTAGGTTCAAGAAACTGTGATATGGCAACCTCAGCTTTAATAGTACTAGCAGGCCTAGAAAATGGTTGGTTTTATTTGTCTCAGTTATCCTGCAGCATCACAGGTCACTAATTCTCTGACAAGAAGTTCCAAAAATTCCAGTGAATAGAGAATGTCGACACATAAAACTCAGTTGCTATTTCTGTAAAATAACTATTACAGTAGCTAACTATATATAGGCAGAAGTAATTGCTTCTGTAAATAAAATACCAGTGAACACATTAGAAGATTAAAGAGAAACTTGGAGCTTCTATCACAGCTATTTGCCGACTCTCACCCATATACACACGATGACTTTGCATACCTCTGCAATGCCACAAGACCTAATTTAGGATGTGTGTAGCATATTACACTTCCTCACATTCCTAAATAAAGTACTCTTCCATTAGCTGCATAGTTCTCATTTTAGCTGGCCACTTCACCTTTCACTAGTCATTTCACCACATATACTGCAATGCAATTTTTTGTTAGTCTTATGTTGCAGTTAGGATTTATACAGGCATAATAAAGGCTTTAGGGGATCATGGGGGTTTGGATGTATTTTTTAGACAATATTTATTAATTTGAAACTTTCACTCTTTAAAAATAGTCTCTTTCAAATGTCAGTTATGGGTAGTAAAAGTGAGATAGATGAATTGATGGAAGATCATATCAGAAGTGATGTATTTCAACAAATGTGTCATCAATATTTGAAAGGGAAGGGAATATTAAATAGCTTGAATACCATGCTGCTATAGGAAGGGACACTGTTTAAATACTTTGAAGGTAGGTTTACGGTGATCTCTGCCATTCAGTGAAGGAGAAGAGTTATTGCCCATAAACTGTGGGGGTTTTCCTCACTACTGCTAGTAAAACTAGAAAGCCTGCTGCTCATCCTTTCAACCTTTTTTTGGTAGGGATTTAACAAGTTCATAAGTGAGAAGTATAGAAGGTACCTACATAAGAGTCTGAAAGTCTCTTATTTTTTCTTTCCTAGTCTGATATTATGTGGACCTTTCAGAAGAAGAGAATTCTATTCCTATGAAATACCTTTTGCTGACTTAGTCCTTATAGTTGTTTCTATAATATCATAAGATCTGGGAGATGCTGTGAGGGAGCAAAATCCTACCAAGCTATAGACAGGAGAAAAGCAGACTGGTACTCTGTGTATTGGTAGGTATTACAGTAAAGGAGAGCTTTGAGCCCGAAGGCAAATGGGCAGAGGGGCATGTGCCTTCAGGGAGCTACTAGGCATAAAGAAAGCATAGGAAAAACCCTTCTGTACTTGAATTAAAACATAAGAAAGGAGTTTTTCCTTCTTCTAAGACTCAGTGATCAGAGAAGAGTGTTGACATCTTGTTAGGAAGGAGCCATTGTAGGCAGTGTGGGGACGGGCTGCGTGGGAACCTGAAAGTGAAAACCAACAGCATGAGTTTATGTGAACAGGGATAAATAAGAGCAACCAGTATGTTGTTTTAGGCAAAAACCTACACAAATCCTTACAAGATTCTGAATGAACAGGAACGGTGCCTGAATACATCTGTCATAACTGAAAAAGCAGGCTGATGCTCCATTATATCTTGGACAGGCTGTGATTGAAGATTTCACTGTGGAAAAGATCCACAAGACAAATTCTGAAGATAATTCAGAGTAGAAGTTGACGCCTATGTTATTAGACCTGACAGTAGTGTGACAAGAAAGCAGATAACAAGAAAGAATCACTATGGGAAACAAAATTGTATTAACTTGTTTGTTTTGTCTCTTTGTATTTTAATGTTTGCAGCAATTCAACATCAGCTCCCCCAAAAGGGCAGACATTTGTGTTTTCAACTTGTTGTCAAACAAAACGACATCAAGCGACAACCCATACTTCAGCAGTGTTGCTTCTGCGACAGAAATAAATGCTGTTGATGGGCAATAATCCCAGTGTCACAAAACTATCTCAGTCATATCCACGATCTCAAAGAGTAATCCCACTACTCCCCCATTGTGTACCTAGCCGGACCTCTTCTGCACGGTTTGAGAAACTTTTTTCCATAAGGTGTCTTTGTGAAAAAAATTGGAATTGGAATGTTGAAAGAGAAACACAAAGATGCAGATCCCAGTGCTTAGCCCATTAAAGGAAGTACTGAGTGAGTTTCATGTGGAGTTTGGAAGGGCCTTTCATAGAACCAAATAAGTATTGATTTGCCTTCCTACAAGATCTTTGGAATGCTGTCTTGTAAAGCAGGATATGGGCAGGTATGTTGAACAGCTGTTTGAAAGACAAATATAGAGAACCTGCCCACCCAGGACAATTCCTAGGAATGTGTATACTTCAGTCATGCAGTGTAAATCCATCTTGTATTTCCTATATACTGAGGATGGAGCACTTGTGCCTTTCCAAGGCAATAACTGGCTGCTGCTTAGTCTGCCCTGAAGCTCCCTGAACTCACTTATGTCAAATGGAGAACCAGTTCAGACAACGTTATATGCACAACATGTCCTTTTTTAATCTGAAGCACTTTGCTGAAGTTACAGGTGCATTTTTAACCTGAACATATGTTTCACTGCATAGCCTCATGGCTTCTGAACAGCTGTGATAGGAATACAGGCTGTCTCCTGAGGTAAATAAGCGCTCACCTGTTAAGCTGGGAGAAGAATCCCTATAAAGGGTATTTCAGACAGCTTGCAATAAATATGTTATCATCCACTTCATGTAATCCACTAACAATAAGGAAAGAGAAAACCATCCACATTTTATTTTCCACATGGTGATTCACTGTCCTTATGGAAAGAGGTGAGTGGCAACATGTCACAGCCTGCCAACTTCAAACACCTTTCTGTCTCTCATCAGTGAACTTGTATTCCCAAAGTAAGGAGTATTAGGTTTCAGTGAAAGACCTGAACTGTTCCATTAATGACCTGATGGATGAGGTAAGATTCAGTGGTTTTTACTCAAAGCCAGACTTGAAATATTTGAACTGCCTCTCATTTCTGTTTGTCTGTTTTCCTGATAGATATTCATGTGGATCCAATCATCAGATAAATTTCTGAATCAGCAGAAGACATCTGAACTTTTTCCAAAAATACATAATAGAGGTATTTGAATCCATTGTATCTCAGTACAGTGCTGTACTAAGCACTAAGTAAAATGGTAGCTTTGCCTCATGATCTTGGCATCATTATCCTTAGACATCAGAACTTTAACATTTAGATATCTTAGTGTATTTGAAACTTTCAGTTTCTATCCTTTTAGAGAGAGAAGAAAAAGGAAACCTAGACAAAGTTTTCTTCAGGAAAATCTCTCATTTTAAACTCAGAACTTTGAAACAATTAAACTAATTTTTCCAGGCTTAGCATTTCTTAGATCACACCAAACTAAAAAGAAAAATCACCCCAACCTAGGTGTGAAATTTCTGTCCTCTGACATTATTGAAATATTCAGGCATAAAATATGCTACTGAAATGTCTGAAAAAGGTTATGTTATTAGTCCATACATAATTTAGAAATGTTTAGAATTTTAATACTCAAACTTTTATATAAAAGAGTATTAGGCAAAACTAGAAAAGTTGCAGTCAAAAATAAGTATTTTGCAAAGTTACAAATACATTGGCACAATCTATGAAAAATGTACTGGGATTATAGATTAAATTCCTTTGATTATACTGGATAATAGCTGTTTTTTTGATAATAAATACTTGTGAATTATAAGATCTTATTTTAGACAGTTTTTAACCAAATTGCAAATCCTCCTTTCCTTCCTCTCTCCCTTAAGACTCCTTACTGCAGATTACAGCTTTCTCTGTTTTGGAGCATGTGTAAGCTACTTCCATATGTTGGAGGAAGAGGTACATAAAGGAACTGCTCCTTTAATTTATAAATATGTATTTGTCCTAATAAATAGGTGGCAACATTTCTCCCCAGGCTAAATTTAGTGTAAAAAAATCAAATACAAACTGGAGCATAAAGGCACAAAACAGAAATCTTGTTACTTTGAAAGGGATACAAAGATATGTTAATGTCAGTATAAACAAACAATTTGGAACAAATAAATAGAGGGAAAAAACCTGAAGCAATGATGTACTACATTATATGAATAAATATATACTTTCAATTTTTTATGAAAAATGAAAGTGTGGGGACTGTGATATATACAAAAAAAAGTAGAGTTATTCAAAAGCAGAAACATTAGTATTTTCTCTATGCTGCTCTTTTAATCATCATGTCTAGACCCCTAGATGCAGTGAATCCCTTTCTCTTCCCCTAGGGATGGGTGAAGGATACTGGATTCCTCAGAATCAGATAGAATGTTAAAACCATGGATATTGAAAATCTCCCAAGAGGCTCTTTCAATTATATTAATACTAGAGATGGGAAACATTTTTTGTGAATAATACTTCAGAAATGCCATGTCCTTATAATTATGATATATATCTTCATCAAATTATTTTGACAGTTATGATCAAAACAAAAAAAAACACCACCACGGTTTGATTAAATTTTTTTTTTCAAAGATGCACTGTAACTAATCTAATTTTAACTTTTTAATCAACATTGAGACTACCTGGAAAAAAAACCTCTTATAACTTGTTCTATCTTGGGTTTATTAAGAGTCAGCAGGCCTACATTTGATTCCTTTGGATTGGTTACCTATTTGACTTTACAAGAGCAGCATCAGGGCACCTCCATTAGTTTATTTAAATTCAGATAACAAGAAATAATTGTAATCGTATGAGACTTGGATGAAGGCAGTCAATTCTCACACATTTCTTTTGGAGTGTCTGCTTTCCTTAAAAACAATCCATCAATCAAAACAGCAAACAAACCAACCCAAAACCCAATAACCAAACAAACTGGATTTTGTATGAAAACTTTAAATTCTATGATGGATTATTTTCAGTTGACAACTAGACTGGTTTCAGATAATGAAAATTTGTGGTCTGTGGTACTTTCTTTTTTTGCCCAGAATTACCCGATGTGTCCAAAAGCAGAAATATTTATGATAGAAGATATCTTCAAAAAGTATTTGCTAAACATAGATAAATTTAGAGACATTTTTGAATTTATTTAGATAAAATTAAAACCAAACACCTGTTGTTTTCTTTGATTTGCATGAGGAAAAAACCTGTTTTCCAGTTAGATAAAATACAATTTTTCTTTGCCTTTATAGAATAGCTATCATATCCTAAAATAAAAGTCTGAAAGTGAAGAGGGTGCTTTGAGGATAGACATGTGAAAGTTTTGTAGATAGCTATGAGGTTACAGAGGTATAATTACTCATTAAGTAGCACTGATTCAGACATGTAGTGTTTTGCTCAGACTCATACATATTACCTGTATGTAATGGTAGTGGATCATGCCTTGTCTTGCTGCAAGAGTTCTGCTTCGCAGGATCACATCCTTTGCTTTCTGGCCCTTTTGTGCTGTGTTAGAAGAAACTGAGATTACACTGAATAATTTGCATTATTGAGAGCTTCTACAACCTGGAACAGAAAGGACTAAGAAAAAGAGATGAAGCTCTTAGCTGGACATATAGTGAGGTGGATATGTTTTAGGCATGTAAATGCAGAAGAAAAATCTAGTACTACAAACTTAGAACCACACCCACAAACATTAAAAGGAGAAAGAAGAGTAAAATAAATTGTGGAAAAGTAATTATGACCTGCTAAGCCTTTGTGCCTTTATTCTGTTTGTGAAGTCCAAAGTCATAAGTGAGTCATGGCAGTTTAGTGGTCAACAGTTTTCTATCCTGTTTTTGCCAATAGAGGCCCATTAGGCATCAGCTTGTGTGAAAGGCATCTCTGTCAGTCCACACTTCAAAGGTTTCACCCAGTGTTGACTCTCTTCCTTCCCTTATGAGAAGTATGTTGGAGCAACAACCATTGCAGGACTGTCTGTATCTTTAAAAAATTGAAAACTTCCACCTATGCTAGAAAATGAAACTAGGCTTTTGCAACTTAAAAGACATAAATATAAATATTTGTGTAGCTGTGTACTACATTTAAGTTCTCCAAAGGCACATGCAGGAATAAGTCTATGGAAGAGTCCTGAATCCTGACATTTCATATTGTATAGTGTTATGCACAAACATGCCTTTCTGAGCTTTGGCCATCATTGTAACTTACCAATGAAGCCAGTAAAAAATACAGCTCAGCGTGTCCTACATGTCCTGAGTGGCAACACTGCAAATACCGTAAATTGTTACGTCACACCTTTATTCTGCCTAGTTTATCAATTTTAAAATGTTTCACTACTTGAATACTATTATGGGAAAAGACTAGAGGAAGGCTTTAGGAAGAGCAAGATACCAGTTTTATTAATGACTCTTTTAATGACTTCATATGTGATTTTAAGCAGGTGATTAGGAGTAAATTCTCAAAATTGTCCACTTAACTTGAGATACCTAAAATATCTCTAGTCAGATATTTTACAATTAAAGCACTCAAAATTCAGAGGCACTTCCAAAATGTAGCCGTTTAATCATTCTCTTTCTCATTCCTCTGCGTTGTAAAGTGGTGATAATACCTACTTCTGAAAAGCCTGTTCTTTTTACAGTTAATTGATATTTCTGAACTGATGCATAATTTAAAATCACCAAAAAAATTAGCAGAAACTGGTAACAATAATTACACCTTGGGCCCGCTTATTCCTCCAATGCAACTTGTCAACTGTCAATTAGTTTGCCTTGGAGTGTCACATATATTAGTGACAGAACCTTGCACAGGGTTCTGGGTAAAACAGTAGGATGAATCCTAGCAATGCTTCAATAAATTGCATACATTCTGCCACTCTTCTCTGGAACTCTACTACATCCAGTGATGTCTAGGCATATAAATAGCAAGTTGTCCAGACTTGGAGTTTCCCTTATTTTTTTTCAAATTTCTTGTGGTGTCCTCATACTAAATAGATCAGCAGAACAGTAAGCCCTTCTACCCTGTTCTTCTCATATGCTGTATCCTGCCATATGTTATATGGCTTGCAGTCCTGCAGTATATAAGAAAGCAGAGAGTTAATTCTGTTTCCTGGATGCAAACACATTCAGATTCCCTCAGAGTTTCTTTTGGGGAAGTACACCTCGAATTAAGAACAGTTTTCAGAAGCAACAATACTTTGGTATTCTATGCAAAAGCTAACAGGAGTATGGATAATTGACAACTGACCCCAAAATATGGTCTTGTGGGTCTGTGACAACCCAAAGACAGCTTTCCTACCATGAAAAGAATCACATTAAGGATTAGACTACACTTGCTTCTCACCTGAAATTGCTTAGCTGGTAGAGAAGAACAGAAGGAAAAGTGTCTGTCCTTGTGGTTGGGTTTGGGTTTTTATACAATACAAAATAATTCATTCAAGCAGCACATATACTGTGGGGGTTTTTTTCTGCACGCTGCTCAAGAAAGCAACAGCCTGGAAAGGCAAGACTGACCTTCACGTTCCTGTCCTCTTCTGGTCCTGATGCAGAGAGTGAACTGTACTCGCAGGGAAAAAAATCTTCCAAGGCTCACCCAATGTTCATGGAGAGGCTGATCTAGGGAAGGGGGTTCTCTCTTGCATCCTGCTCCATTCCAGAATTCTTTCCTTGTCACTCTGTCCCAAAATTACTTCCAGCAAGGATAATCTAATCATTGAGTCTGAATATCAACAGACACCTATTATCGTCCTGAGCAATGCCAGGTAACTCCAAGTTTCCCTGGCCATAAATGTTTTGTAAATTCTCAAGATGAGGGTTGATAAACCAAGAACACACCAGAGCTGGGTTTTACCCTTCAAAAGTTTCGCCAGCAACTCCACGTATAGAATAGCAACAATCCTGCAAATAGCAAACCCACAGTGAATGCTGCCAGCATACTTATGTGAAGGCAGAGAGGAGACATGTACAAGACCAAGTGGAAGCCTATTTTTATATTCAGATACGTATCCACTATAGAAGTACTGTTGTATTTTACCAGAGAGCTTTTTATATCAATAAAATAAAATCGCCATCCACAAGCAATAACATATTGAATAAAAAACCTGACAGTGGTGAAAGTCCCTGGCACAGCTGTGTTTGTCTGGGATCATACTGCTCTAAAGTGCTGCCTAACAGCCAGAAATCTCTAGCCTAGAAGTGACCTAAGCATATGTTCTGCAACTGGTGGTATGTTTTTGTAGCACATGCAAATATACTTGAACTGGCTGTGATCTATCTAGCTCAGATAAGAATTCCTAGGAAGGTATGATATCATGGTTTTCAGTCTTGGCTAGCAAACTAGGTGCATACCTGAAAACAGGCTGGCTGGTAGACACTGCATTGAAGTCACCGCATCCCTGTGCCTGCCAGAACCAGGTACCTTAAAGCTGCAAATTCATGCAGATGTACTCTGAGAGATTTATTCCCAGTGAAAGCTAACACACTGAGCCAGTGTTTAGTATGTTCTTTCAAAAAAGAGGTTGGGAAGAGTACCAAAAGTATAATTACACTAGAAAGAGTTGGAGAGCTAATTAATCACACATTGACAAGATCTCTTGTGCTGAGACATTTCACAGAGAACATTGAGAGTGCCTTAAGTAACTTCCTCAGGTACATGCTTCTTGAGTGAGGAATAAATTAGTAGGAAATTGGCTGGGCACAAAGGAAACCTTGGAATGGAGCTAGAGGTCGGACCAAGCCCAGTGAGACTGGGATTTTTCTTTATCTTTAGAAAAGATGAATTAGCTGTTGGTATACCCTTAAAGATCATTTGCAGCATGACAGGAGTGAAAATGCTCCTGAGGATGCTTTTTTCATAACTGTGTCTCCAAAATTAGATATCTAAATAATAATTTGACTTTCAAAGATAGTCAGCATTTGACAGCAATCTTTGATTTCTTGCCAGGAACGGACTGATTCCACTAACACTCCACTCTTGCTACAAAAGTATATCCTTCAAATTCAAAGGAATTCAGTGGATATATTCGTGAACATCTTCACATATATGATGTTTGGTATATATTAATCTCAAAGTTCCTCAGTTTTCACAGGGTTTATAATGTGGGGTTTGGCTTTTATTTTATTCTTTACATAAAGTTGTTTTTGAAAATCTCTCCTGCATGCAGGCCTGATTTTATTCCTTATGTATCTGTTTTGTGTAACTTTAAGAAATTATGCTCTTTTTAAAAATAAAACAACAAAAAATCT
Organism: Pachyramphus minor; assembly: GCA_013397135.1. Lineage (NCBI taxonomy): Eukaryota > Metazoa > Chordata > Aves > Passeriformes > Tyrannidae > Pachyramphus > Pachyramphus minor. Next base: position 378,681 of record VYXB01010497.1, read on the forward strand.
CCTCTCCTTCTTCCATATCCCTGAACTTGGAAAAGCCTTAAAATTTGCTGATATTTCTCCAAAGTTTAAGCAGTTTTTCAGGAAAGCATTAGAAATTGATGTAAGCATTAGTTTTGCAAAAGCTCAGCCAGATGTACTCCTCTGCTAACGGGACTATAAAAAAAATAAATCCTCTGTAAAACCCAGTCAACCCATCTATCAGCCTTGAGCAAGAACACCTCAAAACCAGTTGCAATTGTGCCTGCAATAATGAAAAACAGCCTATTGCGACTCCTGGCAGGACTTTACACTTTCTCTCCACCAGATAGTGCTGTTTCTCCACAGAGCTGTTGGGGATGCACAGGCCAGGGAAAGGTCAGGGGCTGTCTCGAGGTAACAAGCTGCCTGCGGCTTGCTCGTCCCTCCCTGCCCCGGCCACTACCACTCTACCTGAAATAAGGCAGGCGCTTCTGGGAGGGGTTTGCGGGACTAAAAGCGTGCTTTCGGAGGGTGCTGTCTGCAGGTGACTGCGTGCTGGTGTTGCCATTGTTGTCATGCGTTATCAGTTTGATGTAGTCGCTTTCCTAAAGTAAGAATGCAAATAGAAGCTGATGCAATTAGTTCGCGCTTTTATGATCTCCCGGGAGTCTTTTCCTTACAGTTTTACAGGACACTGCAACAGTACAGTTGTCTGTCAAGTAAGAGGTCGGACTGAGGCAACACTAAAGAAAATCAAACACCAACATGCAAATACTCCCACAGTTGAGCAGCACAAGTTGGGAGCAGCCCCGATGCAAAGGTTGTTTGGTCTTAGAGTGCTGAGCGGGCGGCTTCTACCACCAAAAGTTACTTCTGAGGCATAGATAGATCTTCTTAACCAGTTCTGAGTCTAGGTACCGGGTAGGCCCTCTGTGTCCTTAAAAAAAAACCAAAAAAACAAACAGCTGGGAAAAATACCTAAAATGTAATTAAACTACAGAGCATGGTTTACTATTCTGCTGTAGCCTTTGTAACAGAGTACAGAAATGCATCTGGAATGCTTCTTACTGCCTTTCTGCCCGAGAAATACTGCATATGCTGTATCTTCCTCTCTTGGCCTTGTGAAAAAGAGAAAGAATAGCATTTGATCTTCAACTCTTAAAGAACAAAATGCTTCCAAATGCACAGCAAGAGAACAGAAATTTGCTTGAAAACAAATATTTAAAAACCTTTCAAGTGAAAAATGGCACTTACAGTTAGAATGTTTTTTGCTGTCTGTTACTTAGTTTTGGAGACAATTGAGCCAATATTTTAGATCAACTTTGCAGGAAGCATTGTAATGTTGCTCTGTGTACCTGAGTTACTGGATTTTAAGAATACTATTCCAGGGTCCTTCAGTTAAATTGAGAACTTCTTAGCGACAAAAGATAAGTCTTGACATAAGACACGCTTTCCCAAAGAATAATTAAAAAAAAAATCTAAAAATAAATTAAAACAGTACAAGGTTTTTGTATTTTCATAAGCAATGTAAGGCTGGAGCTGTTTGATCCTAAATGAGCTTGTAAATCCTTATTCATGCTGGCAGACATTTACTCTTAGAAGAAATGATTTGTGAAAACAAACCTTAGCTTGATTCAGTGCATGGAAAAGTACAGATGGCTTGAATTAGATATCAGGGCCTAGCTATGTATGCAGTAGATTGTACATGTACTTAGCCAAATATAAGGCTTATTTATATTATTTTGTATGCTGTGTTAATATTGTCTGTATTCAGACTTTCGTAATATGCATGTGTGATCTCACAGAGATGCCAGATCATTAAACTCACCATGGAGACTTTGTTTACCTACCTCAGGCATACAGAATACATGTAGTTGCAGTTCTCTTTAAACATAAACCAAAAAAAGCAGTATATCAGCTCAGATTTTATGTTTTCCAATAAATATCTAAGGAAGTGGAGCATATTATTTACATTGCTGTTATTGGGAAACAAAACAAACACATCCAGATGAAAGATTTATTTATAGTGTTCTTTCTGACACACTAAATGTAAGACAGCTTAATACATACTACTATATGCATTAGGTTGTGAATGGGGGTAGGAGGAAAGGAGCAGGTGCTTCTTGTATTTATGGTGGGGCCTGTGACTGCGGTCCTTTTCAGAAATGACATGATAGATGTGTCACGGCTGCTGTGAGCCTAGGAAAGGCTGAATTGAGAAGGAAGACATTTCCCATAATTGGCTCCATACCACAGCTTTGTATCAAACGATTCTGCTTGGAGATTGTCAGGATGATAATGAACATGGAAATTTTACTGTACTTCTATTTTGACTAGTAGACTAAGTGGCAACAGGCACCAGAAAGTCTGTCTTCTATTAATGTGAATGCTCTCGTGACCCTTAGGTTTCATTAGTACCGTATCTCCTATCTGGAAACTGCTCTGGAAGAACAGATACTGGAGCTGTTTCATTAGCTCCAAATATAACACCTGCCTCCTGAGCCGTTACCTGCAGAAATCCATAATTATCTGTTCTTTCCTCTCCAGTCAGGAATATCAGGTCCAGATCAAGGACTGGGTGCTCATTTTTTATGTCCTTATTCATCTGGATCCAGGCAATTGAGCTTCTTTCAACACTGCCCTTTGATGGGATTTGAATTTGCTGTAATACCATAAAAGAAAGGGTCAGTCCCAGCACCCAGAAGGGCAGCTGGGGTTCTTTGAAGATTCAGGCAATGTCCATCCATTTTCTGGTGACTTTCTCACTTAAAAAAAAAAATAAAAAATCAGTAGTTAAAAATAATTAAGGCAGTAATAATTTTCACCATGGGAAACCATCTCGATCCCGAGTACGTTTGTTCTGATGAGGAGAAAGTAAGGCTATAGCTTCCTGGCTATTTCATACAGTATTCGGTACCACGGTGATGAAAATCGCTGAAATATTTCATGATGCGCAGATAACGTTCAAGAACACAGTGCATGCACCCTTCTACCCTTTCAGAAGTGTTTCCCCCCCCACACTTTCAGTGCGCTTGCAGGGCAGTGGCCACTACACTTGGGCAGTGTCCCGCTCAGCGCCAGCCCGGGGCAGGTCGGAGGCGCCGGGGGTTGAGGTGCGGCAGGCACGGGCCAGGTGACGGCAGCGAACAAAGGGGCTGGCAGTGACCGTCCGCCGCGGGGACACGGTCGGGCAACAGGCACTTTCTGTCACAACCCAAGCAGCGCCTCCCGGCCCAGGGCAGAGCACCAGCGGGCCGGGCCGGGCGGGGCCGGGCCCCGGGAGGCCGCTTCCCCTGGCGGCGGACGGCACTTCCCGGCGCTCGCACACCGCGGGGAAACTCTTCCTCCGGCCCGGCCCGGCCCCCGCTGACGTAGCGGTGTTTCTGCTGCCGCCGCCGCGGCAGGCGGGGGGGGGGGACACTTGGGCAGGGGTTCGTCGCTGTCAGGCGGCGGGGCAGGGACGGGGGGATCGTTGCCCGTCAGGCCGGGCAGAGGGGTCCCGGGTATCACGGAGAGAAAGGCGAGGGGCTTCCGCCAGAAGCGCCCGGTCCGGCCAGGACCTCGGTGGTCAAGCACGTTAGTAAAGCGTCCGGGAGTGTTTTCTCTTGGTTCAATTCACCACTTTACCCTGTGAGGAGGAGGAGCGGGGCCGGNTCGGCTGGCGGCAGCCCCGCTGCTCCCCCAACAGGCAAAACTTTCTACACTCAAACACACACACCCGCACGGCCGGGGCTGCCGCCGCCGCACACTCGCCCCACATACATACACACACACACACACA
>VYXB01010497.1:382647-417610 GCA_013397135.1 Pachyramphus minor
CCGCGCGGGCCGCTCCGCTCCGCTGCCGGCGCCCCCCATGCGCGGGGGTCGCTCCGCTGGGTCCTCGGCCTTGGCGGCGGCGGAGCAGGAGACGGCGGCGACACAGGACGGGCGGCTGCGGGCGGCGGCGCGGATGGAAGGTCCCTGGGTGGATGTGTGCTGAGCGGAGGCTGTACAGTAGGCAGGGCTGGTGGGTCGGCCGGTGTTTCTGATCTGTGTGAGAGTGTGTGTGCGTGTGTGTGCGTGTGTGCGTGTGTGTGTATTGTTGTGCGGCTCACGGGCAGGACTGGCGTGTGCGGGAGCCCGGGATCGCGGCTCTGCTTCCTCTGCAAGGACTGATCCAGGATTATGGTCTGGGTGAAGGGAGAAGGCTCTTGCTTACCCCACGGATTGATTATGCTTGGGGTTTGATTGCATTCGGGGTGCCTGCATCCGCGGCCGCCTCCCCCTCCCCGGCGGCCCCCCTCGCTTGTTTTCCGTTAGAAACACGGGCAAGAAAATAAATGTATTCACTGGGTGTCGCAAGAGCAAAGGCTAAATAATCAAAGGTAACATCAGCAGCCAGGCGAAGAGACCCGCACCGTACCCTGCTCTCCCACTCCCAGACCTGCCCTCTTATTTATTGGCGAGACCTCCCTCCCTCTCTCTCCGTGCGAGTGCGTTGAGCGAGTGTTTGATCCCGGGAAAAGTGCAGCCATCCAGCCATGGTGGTTTTCAATGGCTTGCTGAAAATCAAGATCTGCGAGGCGGTGAATCTGAAACCCACAGCGTGGTCTCTGAGGCATGCAGTGGGTCCCAGGCCACAGACCTTTTTGCTGGACCCTTACATCGCCCTCAATGTGGACGACTCCAGGATCGGGCAGACCTCGACCAAGCAAAAGACCAACAGTCCTGCTTGGAACGATGAATTTGTCACCGACGTTTGTAATGGCAGGAAGATAGAGATGGCTGTTTTCCATGATGCCCCCATCGGGTACGACGATTTTGTAGCTAACTGCACTATACAGTTTGAGGACTTGCTGCAGAACGGGAGCCGTCACTTCGAGGACTGGGTAAGTGCTTGCGCTGTGGATACATACATGTACATATGATTTTCAGTGGCACTGCTCTGGATGCAACATCTGTCTTGCAGAGCTAGGTTGCCAAGGGCATGTAATGCCTCTGAAGGCTTTTCATTATTTCCACACTTTGTTATACTGAGATAGTCATGGTTACTGTATAACTAATGCATGTGGTCTACAGGCGAGGCAGGAAAAAAAATATCCTGATTCTAAGTAAGAGATTTGTAATTGCCACTTCAGTTTCTGAAATTATGTTACATAAATACAAATCTAGTTGTCTTATTGTGTCTGAAAAACCCCAACCAAATGCATCTATATACAGAACATAACCACAAAACCCAGATCCAGCACTCAGATGAGTTTCATCATTTCGAGATAAATGCTCTTGGTTAGCCTGGCAATGATCAGCCTTAAAAATCCAGACCTGACCTCTGATATGAGATGCTTCAGGGTCTTGGTGTCACTTGAGAGCTCACTGCATCAACACTGATGCTCCTCCTTCCTTCCCCCAGATGATCGACACCTTTATGCATAGATCTAACGCAAATGCCCAAGACTGATAAAAGGGTCCTTGTGGAATTTAGGCCCAACTAGATGAATTCTGTTGTCTGTATACACAAAGTGTCTTAACAGCTTCTACAGTGTCTTAAAGATCCAGAGGCTAGTGTGCCTCAGTAAGAGTACAAAAAAGCTGGAAAATCCTTGGTCTGACATACTCAGGTAGTGTGATTTAACAGGGAAGACCCAAACAAACAATAAAGAAACAGGAAATGTGAATATGCACATTTTGCATATCTGCAGTTGAACAGTTAAATGGTATATCCTTTAAATGAAGTGTATAATAAAAAAATAGTAGCTGTCATCTCATTTTCAGTGTGTCCTGGTTTGACCAGCCTTCTCAAATTATATATGCTCATCTTTTTATGTATTTATTTTTCATGGTCAATGATACTAGTCAGGGTAGTATTTTTGAATCAGACAAAGAACCCAGGACCAAAGTAAAAATACTGAGAGTTAATAGGTCTGAGTTTCATGTATTCTTTGGGGCTTCTTTACTGAATGCAGTGGTATAAAGAGATGGCAGGATGATGGAAAGGCATGAGAAGAGTTAGACTATTTTTGCTGATTAGGAGCTGATTAACCTTGCTGTTAAAACTTTTGTGTTTACAACTTCAAAATATTTTTCACTTTTGCTACCTGTGTGTTGCATTCTGATAATTAGGATCTAGATTATTCTGATGCTGTAAAAGCTGTGCATTAGTAAGCTCAGATGGTAAAAGTGGGTGATAGAGGAAAAATAGCCATATCAGGAAAAGACAAATGCAGCAGTATTGCAGATGTCTTTTGCCTGGATTGAATGATAATCAAGTTCGGGCTCTCCTGAAATTAAGTGAGGTTTCATCTTTGAAACCAGTGGGATGAGGGCGTCATCACAGATTTCTAGTGACAAAAGAATAATTTTGTGTTTCCTTCTGTGCATGGTACATGCTGTGAGTTTGTCGCCAAATCTGGAAGGACCTTGCAGTTTCCAGATGCCAAGTTTGAATTTTGGTAGGACTGGTGTGCTGGGGTGCATCCTGGGTCTGACATTTAAGGTGAATTCAAATGTCTGAACACATTGCCTAGATAAATATTGGAATTTAACAGGTTGAGGCCCATTGTGACCTGTGAGGAACTACCTAGCTGAATTGGATAAATGCTGTGTTTTATTGCACCAGGATTCATTGCTGTCCAGCATTCAGTGGGTGGGAGGAGACGAGGGAGTGGCTACGCTTGTTGTCTGCTGATGTGACAGAATTGAGGACATAGCAGTGGATCATAACTAGCCAGCTCAATATAATGCAGCTTCTGAAGCATCACTTACCTTGTTTTGTGCTGTAAATTGCCCTAGTTAGGATTGTGATTATGTGATATATATAATAGACAGCATATACCACCCTCCCTGTATCAGTTAGAATAGATGGGTTGGTAAGTAGTTATAGGATTGTGTTTTATCCTTTCCAAAATCTTCCTGTTTACTGTGTGTGTCACTGTAATTGTAATACTGAGTGTGTTTATTGAATTGTTAATAGATAAGGACCTTCAGATAAGTGACTCTTACAAAATTGCACTGGTTTTTGGTCTGATTTCATTGAGTTAAAATAAGGCCTGTGGCCATGACATCTCTATAGAGTCCATACTGAAGTAAATAGATTTATTGGTATCTTCATCAATGTCTGGAGTCTTCATTAAAACCTGAAAAAGGAGTTGTCAGCAAAGTGAATGGATTTCACAGTACAAGGAAAATGTACGTGGCCTAAACCAATGTTAGACTAAGATCTGCTGGTATAATACAATCATTTTTTTCTGTTCCTTCATTTCACTCTTGGCATTTAAGGCAGATATTTTTGTAGTATTCTTTCTGAACTTTATAACAAGCAAATTAAAAGCAGCAATCTTGGGAACCCATTCCTCCTTACTGCCTGAAATATCAAATAAATGCAACCTAAGAAACACAGTTGAAGACCATCAAGTCTTTTTATGCCATTCTGAGGGTTCCCTTTAAGCAGTCCTGAAAGTTTGAACCTTTTTGCTGAGTGTGTTTGGTATAATTGCACTACTGCTCTTCCTTACCTTCAGAATGATGCAACAGTTTTTGCTATGGACTGTCACTGTTAAAATAGGGTTGAGAAAATGCTCATATGCTGAGAACAACTCTTGTCAATATATTAATAGCTTTAATGCTTTAGATCTCATATAATACTGCATGAATTTTTTTAAGGAAATTTCAGGATCTGTTTTATAGTATCTGCTCCAGGGTCAAGGTTATGTTTCTAGATTCTTGTAAGAAGTCCAGAATGAAAAAAGATTCACAAAAAATAGTGGTTTGGGGGTTTTTCCCCTGAAAAGAAACTGTTTTTCTCTTTATCTAGCTCACCTGCTTTGATTGACTTTTGCCATTGTGCAAATCTTTGGTTTTTTTCTGAGATGAGTTTTTAAGGAAAATACTGAATATTTTTCTTATTGTTAGGCCTGTGCTATATACTGATGCCATGGTTACAGTGGAAACACTAATGATAAACAAGTACAAAGCTTGAAGTCATGGTATCGTCTATTATATTAGCACAAGCCAGATAGATAGGCACAATTGTAGTTTCTTTTATCTACAGAGTGTTCAGAATTTGCAAAAATGGTTTTTAATCTTATGATAGGTATACTTACCGGACTATATATATATATATATATATATATATATATAAAGAGAAAATTATTCAAAGTTGTGGCCTGAAACGAGGATTCAGATTTTACTGGATGGAAGCTTTACAACAAATTCTATAGTTTTGTAGGGTTTTTGTAAGATGAATATAAAATACTTGTTTGGGTTTCTAAAATAGTTATAGTGACAATAAAAAGATGGCTGCTTTTCCAGTGGTGCATCAATACAGACATAGCACACTAAAAGTGTCAGTTTTGCAGATTTTTTTAGTCATGGCTACGCTGCAGTTTTAAAGAGAACTTTGGATTTATGACATTACAGGCTTTTCTGTAAGCGCAGAAAATGTCATACAGAATGGCACCGAGTATTCAAGAGGATGCTGGTGAATTTATGCTTTGAAAAACAGAAACTACAGAACAATAAACAACCTGCAAGTTCTGATTGAAAAACAAACTAGCAACTTGACAGCTCTGGCTATATTTTTTTAAGTTAGGTAATTCAGGTGATAATAAAGTATGTCTTTATCTAGCTTTCTTACATGTGGCATATGTAAATGATTCACTTGAATTGGCAATGGGGCTACATTTTAATCAGTAGAATTGAGATCAAGAAGGAAAATTCCATTGATATTTAGCCTCGTGGTTGCACGCCGGTGAATTAGCATGATCAATGTTTCTATGTGTTGACGATTGGTAGCATCGGTTCTGAGTCTGCTTTGCAGAGTTGACGATAGATGAAATCAGTGTGATTGGACGTGTGCCAAAGACTCCATCTAAGGGTCTTAGCCAGTAGCCCGGCTGTACACGAGAAAACCTATTGAGTCGTCCTAAGAAATCCTTTTTCTGGCTGAGTAGCAGGACTCACTAAATCAGTCAGGACATCACAGCACTTAGCAAGAAGAGGCTCTATTTCCACTAAAAATATTTTACAGCTATATTTAGGTTAATGAAACAAGTTTAATTTTCTGCTGTCTTAAAAAAATCCCTAACTCTGCAAGGAAAAAATTAAAACGTAGGTTTCAGTGAGCTTTTCTTTGCTAAAATAGCTTCCATACTAATTTTTTTGTCTTCAGTGCTGCTTCTTAAGATCTGAATTTAAAATGTTATACTTTTTTAAAAGCATCCTTTCATATTTCCATTTTGTCAATGTGAAGTTAGTCATGCAACTGTGCCACCATTGCATAAAGGAAGTTTATTATGAATTAATGCAATATCTCAGTAGCAAGTTGATGATGAATTTCGGGAAATGGCCTGGGGAAGAAGTACGCTCTTTTACATACTTGTTGAACTATTGAGTTACGTATTTTTATGTCATGTTTATAGTGTACTATTGAATACATTTTCATATTGGAAAGACTGGGTCCTTAAGTTGCAGTCCATACAGTTAAACACCTAGGTTATTGGAGCTCTGAATGTTACATGAAAGGCAGTAGCAGAGGAGGGATTAAAGCCTTTCTGAGTCCTTGGTCCTGTGAGCTGTCCATGAATGTGAGAAGTAGTACTGTCTTCTTCCGGTCCCTCTAATCTGAATTAACTGGCAAGACTCCTTAGGCGCTTTTTTTCCTTTTTTTTACTGCCATTTCTGTTGCTGGAATGGGAACTCCTTTCAGTCAGCAGGTGATCTGTTGTAGCTGGCAGATGGAGAATGGAATTGTCATCATTTTAGTGGAGGTCACCCTGTGCGTTAACCTCTGCTTGTGCCGTACACTACTGAGTGCTGGCATTGGGCTGGCAGAGTGTGATTGTAGTATATTTTCATTTTTATTTTCATCTGCTGGCTGAATTTATCTGTTCTGGTGGTGTTGAAAGGCCTAGGATTTTGCTTGCAAAAACTGTACATCTCATCTAAACTGCGGTTCGTGGGCTGCTGAAAAGCTTTGTTATTGGAAGCATATTTGTTGAAATGAAAGGGAAATTGCTGTAGTGTTTGATACGTTTCTGCATGACAAGGCTGTCACAAAGCAAAGTCTGTCAGTTTTGGAGGACAAGGGTGAGACATCTACAGGGGCTCAGCAGGGTCTCAGAGAGACTCTGTAACTGTGAGGGTGAGTGATGGACAAGAGGAGCTGGGAGATTTTGGAGAGAACTTTGTACAGATAGGGGTCTTCCTTGCCTTCTCCCCCAGTCTGTCTCCTTCCTGTACCTGCTCTTTTCCCTCTCTGCTGGGGATGTAGTACAGTCACACACAGCTCACTCACTATCTTGTATCAATCCATTTCTACAGCTGCATAAATCTACTCCTACTGCCTGCTAGAAATGTTCTCTCATAACCACTCCTGCTTACCTGCAGTGCTTCTCAGCCTGCTGAGAAGCAATAGAGGGGGAAAATGCTGCCTCTGCGGTTGTTACTGCAGGGAGAGAGAAAGGGCAAAGTGGGGAAAGGATGAGATGAGGCATGGAGAGAAACCTGGAGGAGGATAACGAATAGTTGCTGCTGCACCGCGTACTCCAACTGCCCTTTTGGCAACAGCAGAAAGCTACACATGTAGGAGACAGGGATGAGCTGGCATAGGCAAATTGACTGATTGAAGGCCGTATGTTGCTCACTGACCTGCTTTTGGTTTGGTTTTTTTTGCCTGCTTTGCTCAGTGTATAGCTTTTGAAGTCTCACTTCAGATGTGAAAAAATTGCTTGGGGCATGAAAAGTGGAGCATGCATTTCACTTAGCCCTGAATTCTCATAGCTGTAGGTCAGGATTTGATCCCACCATTGATTAGAATCTTGTCCTATTCCTGCCAATAGCAATACTGATACGAAGTTCCACATAGTGAAAATAATTCTACCAAACTCTGGAAAGTATTTGTTAGAAAAAAGTTGCCAGTGACAGAGTCTATTTCAAAGATAGTGATTCAGGTCTAGACTTTAGGAAATGTCCAGATGGGATGAAAATGATTCCTGCATTCCTCGTACAAGTGCTTAGACAGTGCATATCATTATTCCAGCTCAGGTGGTTCCATAGACACTATGCAGAACTTCACGGTTGTGAGTAAACCACTGATCTCACTAGGTTCACTGGATTTCTTACAGGCCTATGTTTAAATTCTTTCCTCAATAGGGGCCTGTGTTCCAAAGGAAAACTGAGAATAATTAACATTTAACAACATCCTTTGCTTGTATTTTGCTCTTATTGATTTATTAGTCTTCTGCCAATCTTGCAGCTGCAAATCTGGTTTCTGCTTTCCTCTAGCATCAACCTAAATATCTGTCCTCCCAGTTCAAAAATCTTTAACTGTTGCCAAAGTGAGGGCTTGATTTAAGTTGGAATTGTAGGACTTGGCAACTAAATGTGATTAGTTTCCACTCCCTAACTAAACTTTCATTTAGATGAACTTTTGGGGGTTTTCAGGTTTTGAAGTGAGGCTGTGAATACAATTTGTAAAACATTAGAGGTAGGAGCATTTTGGCTTGGAATTGGATGGTTCAATTCAGTTCTGCTTTACCCAGTACTATCTTAATCTCCTTTCTCCCACTCCAGTGATTAGACTGTGAGATAAAGACATCTACAGTGCATGGTAAGAGAGGTTTTGGAAACAATAGGCATGCAAGTAATAGGAAATTTGTGGTCAGAGAGGACTGAGAAGAGACTTTCCCTCCATCCACATGGAAAGGTAGGGCTGGAACTGTGCGGATCTGGAATAAGATCAGAAGTCCAAAGACAGCTTGAGAAACTGCCAGTTTGGGTTGTGGGGGATCGAACAAGCCTTTTGGCCAATCTAGCCAGAGCAAAACCTGAAGAATGGGGTTATTTTGCATGCCCTATTGAGTGAAATTTTAGCAGTTATAGAGGCTTTAACCATTTAGGGGCAAAGCAGTCATTACAGAAGGCTGATAAAAAATTTTAACCTTGTGTTTGTGAACACTCTCCTATTTGGCAGGCAGTCACTTAGATGATTCAAAAAGTATATTCAGCAATATTAATATGAAATTGCAACTGTAAAGCTAATAAGCAATTCTACAGATTGGGTAACTTTCGTGGCAATGTGTACTTTGCACTATATTTTAGTGAAGAAAATGCAAATGAGTATGATGTAAAAACATCTGCAGAATTATTATCTACTCTGATCATTATTCACAGTCACTAGCTTGAATTGCTAGTAAAGTTGATTTCTGAGTGTTCTCTCACATTCCTCCAAGAGTTAAAAAATCTTAAATTATCATTGCTGTGATTTAACAGAAGTTACAGAAGCCAAGATTTCACATGCTTCTGAATAGCACAGCTAAAAAACCTGGAGATATTGGCATGTTCCCATTAAATATAACAAGAGTTTTAATGTTTATTTTATTGGAAGCAGTGTTTGAGAAATGCAACATAGCTCTAAGAGTTTTTCCCCACTGAACTCTGTAGGGCTTGAATTGCTGAAGAACAGAAATAAAGAAAGACCATTGCTTTTAGAATCAAAAAAAGGCGAAGTTCGATTCCATCGGAGGCTTGCAGGCAACCATTTCTGCCTTATATCGGCTAACTTGAGCTGATTTAATTGTTCCAGACAATAGAATCATTTTGCTTGTTTCTGGTGTCCTGCTGGGCAGTTTCATCACAGGCAGGAACAAAAAAGCATGAATAATGGCTAGATGCTACCAAATAAATTTCACGTCTGCAATGTTTGAACAGCAAGCCACAGTTGTATCTCTGTATCTTGAATGAAGAGTAGGGAAACTTAATACTTAGTGTTTCCAGCTTAGTATCTTTCAGTATTTGCGGGTATGTTACAAGCCTCTCATCATGGGGGGTCAGGATTTCTTATGCAGTTTAGAACTCTTCATTCTTAGGTACATTGGCCTTTTTAATGTTATTAAAAGATAAATGGTTTTGACAATGTTAATATTTGTATTTAGAGAGTGATATGGCAGCAATGCAGCAGATGCAGTGGTGGTGGAAACGAAGGAAAGACTGATGCATACTTTGCATAGGTGGTGAGGAACTGTCTGGAATTGCTTTTCTTTGTTTCACGGATTAAAATCCAGCAAGACAGTAGTTTTTTCTTCTTCCCTGTTTTCTTTCAGTTTCCTCTTTGTCACCTGTTCTGTCTTTATGCTGCCATTCTCAATCTTTCTTTATCTGTTCTGGCTTCAAGATAGTAAAGACATGATAGGGCGGCCTTTACAATATTGCATAAGATTTTGATGTTGGCAGTGCTAGCAGGCTATGTGAATGAAATGTCCTGCTATAGATCTCTGTAGAGATTATTGCAAGTACAGTTTTCTTGCTACGACTGAATTTATTAATTGCATAAGTCTTTGAGGCATGTGTCAGCTTCCCTGTATTTCAAGGTGAGATTGATCCATTGTCTTTGAGAACGATGTCTGAGAATGTGTTGGCAAAGGAAAGGCAAAAAGTCATTCATGCTGTGTCCACTTTGTTTTCTTTCTTAAGTGGTTCTATTCAGATTTATTGAGGAATCTTTTTTCCCTCTTCTTTTCCTCAGAGTTTCATAGCTTTTTCCTTCCTTGTAACGGCATAGTGCCTTGGCACCTCTTGAACGTTTGACCTCATGGCCCACTTTTCTCCTTAATCTACTGCTATCACCTTAAACTCAAGTCACAGCTGTTTTTTGTAACTTTTTCTTCATTTTTTCTTGTTATTGCTTGCTACCAGTCTGACACCTTCCCTTCCTTGTGACTCTGGTGGACCACTAAGCTCCTCATGTCAGTGGGACTCACACATCTCCAGTGTGTGAAGCTCTATGGCATTTGCCCAGCCGCTGTCACCCAGAGCATGTCCCTGCTCTGCTTCTCAGCAAGCAGCAGGGAGCTGATTATACTGGTGGCTGTCAGAACACTTATTTTCAGTCAGGAGTGATGCACTGAGGTTCCAGTCAGTTATACTACAGAAGTGTTTGAAGGAATAAATGTAATATGGTAGCTTTGAACTTCAGGCAAAATGGTTTTAGCAGACTCAGTGGGGTGTTGAAGGAACATGATCTATCCCTGAAAATTGGACTTTCCCAAGCAATGGAAACACTGTTACAAAATTTTAGTTGATACTGATTGCTGGGATTTTCAGGAACTCTTAATCATGGAAAATACCTAGTATTGCTTGGTGTTTTTGTTTCATATAAATAGAAATTATGGTTTCTGTATTCAACAAATGGCAGTCCAAACACAAGACAAAAAGGCAGATTGGGAAAGCTGAAAGAAGTATTAGGAAAATGCGTAGCAATGTGAAAGGCTATAGCAGTAGTTTAACAGCAGCTTATCAGCTCAGCTTTGCTTGCTGTCCCAAACTCAAAAGTTCAAGGGAAGAGGCAATAGTGGAAAATTTGCTGGAGATACTTTAAGATCCTGTTGCTTTGCGTATAGTGGTGTTTTTCTTCAAGGAGTTGACAGGTTTGGAGGGACAGCCCTTATGATCTAGCCCATGGTTCCCAAATTTCTAGTTGTTTCTGAGTATCCCATATAGCTTTAAAATGTTTGGGATCGTCACTTTTAGGGAACTACAAGATTTTTCTGTATAATTCTATGAAAGCTGGTATTAATTGTAGTATTACTTTCAAGCTTTTTTCTTTCTCGGTAGGTGGGCTAGAGTACAGTACAATAATCAAATAATCAAATTCAGACAGAGTATCTAGGGGTAATAGTATGTACTAATGTCACTAGGCTGAGATAAGCTTTATTAAGTTTTATCCCACACCTTTACTCCTTGTGCCAGCAAGTTCTCAGAGCCATGTCAAGGGTCTGAGAGGAAGAAAGAGGAATAAAGGATTTTGTTACCACCTCATAATGATTTTGTAGAAGTGTTATCGATTGAATCAGGAGCAAGCAACAGCACTTTTCACCTAAAGAGCCAAACCTTGTAGATCTTTATGATGACTTTTACACAATAATATATATATGTATACATATAGACATATATATATATGGAACTTTAAAAGAATATTAGTTTACTGGTCACATTTAGGAGGTAGCTTTGCATATGTATTTTTATAAGGCCATGTAAAAAACTTTAAAATAAAAATTCAGCTAAACTTATTTTTAACAAATCTGTGGTGCATTAGCAACCCAGATACCATGACTAGACAGGTTCCTGTGATTTCTTTAGCTGCTCTTTTCTTGCCAGTTCACGCTCATTCTTCACGCCTGCTTTGTCCCTTACTGAAGATGCCTTCAGTAGGAGATAGAGTCTTACCTTCTTGGACATACCATTTACTAGAAATGTGGGGTCCTGTTTTCAAAAGCTGCTCACTTTACTACAGTAGTATGGTATAAAAAATAGATCACGTGCAGGTGACCTCTGTTCGTCATAGCCCAGAGCAGTACAAAAAACTCAGAAACTTTTCTGTGTTGGTTTGTTGCTAAGTAGATGTGTGAATAAGCAAAAATCAATATGCCTTAAACAAACAAACAAAAATTGTATTTCTGTAGCGAGTACCGTCCACTAATGACTGGAAGGCAGACAGAGCAGAAGTTGTCTTGCACACAGATTCAAAGCTGATGTTCCTATATCGATTTTAATGGGAAGTTCTTTGAGTGGTGTTCCCTGTTACTGAAACTGTTGAGAGTATGTGTATCATTTAGTTGCATACACAGTGATTCATCTGTGCAACTAGCTAGTTACATCACCATCAATTGAATTCCTTCCATGTTTAATACCGAACTTGTATTTCTCAGAATTGAGACGTACTGTAAATTTTTCAGATATGTGAAAGTTACATGAAGAATTTAGGCTCATGGTTCAATAGCCTTTTTCAAGTGTTATCCAACTGGTTTTTCCATCAGTGGTTATTTCAGTGTCACATGTGTAGTAAACTCGGCTTCTAAACTGTGTAGGAATGAGTTTGTGAGTGTGTTGTGAACTGCTTGTGAACACATTAGTCAGAAGTGTTGGTTCTGACCAACAAGTCTTCTCTTCAGTTTGGTATGTATGTGTTGTTTTGGAAGTGGTATTGTTCAGAGTGTTTTTAAACTAAAAAAACCCTCAAATCTAAGCCTTAACATTTTGGCTTTATTCTCCCTTCCCCCCCCCCCCCGATACTTCGTTNAAATCATTGGATATTTGAACAAATAAAATGAAACTGATCTCTAGCCTTATTTGAATGTACTCTGGACATGGAACTGACAGTCTCTGACATGTTACAACTGTTATATTTGGTTTAAAATGTGTGCACTCTCCAGCCAAGTACTGTTTTGCCGTAACAGTGTTATTAATACCATAAAGCTTTCAAAATCCTTAATGTATTCCAAAGTTTACCTTTTTTTGAAATCAGATTTAAAATCACATGTTAAGTGTGAGAATGTAATTTTCTCTTTCATGCTTTTCCTGGAAGACTGAGATCAAAAAAAAGCATCTGACTGAAAGGGAAGGCGGGCAGAGTGAGGATTTGGGACAGCTCTGGTGAAGCTTTTTCTCCCTACAGCAGTGTCCTGCTGGACTGTATGGGCTTCTTCTCTTTGGGACCTGGACATAATTGTGGCAGTGATCAGCAAGATAAATTACAGGCCAAATGTTTTGTAGAACTGCCAAAAAGTTTGCAGCTCTTCCAGCAACTGTGAATCAGCCCTGCACCCAATTTGTAGACTCACAAGTAAAAATCTGCTTCCTAGCAGCAACACACTGGTCTGCAGAACCCCTGTATATAAGATTTATGCAGAGTTAATCAACTTTATGATGCAAATAATATGACATCTTAGAGACATTTTATGCACTTGTGAAAATGTACTTGATGCTAGTGATATCCGAGTAAGACAGGAGTGAAGTGGTGAAACCTTGTCAGAGCATGGATGCATACATTCTGGCAGGGTGAGAGTTTTGAATGTAGGGTTATTAGTTTCTCTTTGATAACACTCACAATGTGTTAGGCTGTGTAGAAACAGAAAGTTCATAGTTTATTCCTGGAGGAGCTTATGCTGTAACATAAGGAAAGTTATCTAACTTTTGGAGGGGGATAACGTGTGTATCAAGATAGAAGTGGCCCAGAAAAGCCATGGAAAATGCATAACAAAATAAAAAAATCTATACTTTTCAGGGCAGTAGTATGCAAAATAAATAAATTATGTCTTGTTGCAACTTTGAAAAAACATATTTGATGGCCCTTGGGGAAGCAGTAGTTTTCTAACTGAGTAGTTAAGGGAGAGTGTTTTTGTTCACATGAGTCAGCAGAGAAAGAGGCTGAAGCTTGTGTGTCAAACCAAGGAACATGTAAATATGACAGATGATCAACAAAGTGAAGCCACTTTGTAATAGGCCAGTTCATACAAATAAGGAAGATCATTTTTGCTGCAGGCTTTATTTAAATAGAAATTTCAGAATGTCATAACAGGTCACAACAAAAAATTAGCCATCATCAGCATTGCTTGGTTTTCCTTAGTGTTTATGGTAACAGGTGAGGTTGGTGAATTAATTTTCACAGTGCACAAAGTGTTCCTGATCCTGGTTACATTATGGTCTAAAGTTTTAGTGAGCTGTGAGATAATGTGTAATAACTTCATTATAATCTTGCATGCTGTGAACTGGTCAGACAAGTTTTTACATACTTAGTTGTTCTGCATCTTTATAATATAGCATGTTATCTCCTCTTCTGTAATTATTGCCTTGATTTTCCTTCACATAATTCCTTCGAACAAATGAGCGTATCAGTAATGGAAATGATGGGATGGGCATTCACTCATAATAATGAGTGAATACCTCATGATAAGATATAAAACCTTATAAAATGAATAATCCAGCCTTTTATATCAGTGGTTCCAAAAGAGGCCTTTGTATGCTTTAGATTTACACGTTGTGATACATAGATCTTATCTGTTTCAGGTAGTAATGAAACTCGTTAGCAAAATATCTGAGTCCAGAGAATCTTGAATCATCTTCACAACATTCCTAAGAGGAAATGTAATGGATGGAGAAACAGTATTTCTCCATGTTATCCAGAAGTATGGCACAAGAATTATTGTCTTACTTTCTCAGCTTTGCAGTGGAAGTATCAGTATCTTCGTTTTTACTGAGAGGAGATGGGCTGAGATCTAGAATACTGAAATAAGGTGTCTGCCTGATACCCTTTATCTCTCTCTCTTTCTGTCTTGTAGCTTCTTCCTTATCTGTCAATCACTCTTCTTACTTTTGTAAAACAAGGATTCTCACCATCACATTTCTGTTTTCCTCTTCATAGGTTAGCTTTTGCAGACTGGTTTATGGTTTGGTTGGGTTGGGTTTTTTTCTGTTTTAATTCTGCACCCACTTTATTGTGGAGATGCTTTTCTTCAGTTGTAAACAAACAGAAATAAAGATCCTCCATTTCACTGCCTTCTTGACCCTGGAGCTTTCTTTGTAGAGGAATGGATCTATAAAAGCAGGCTTGCAGACTGTCAAAGCATAGTCAGTAGTTGGACGCTGAGCTGCTTCTCTGGATGACTAGTTGAGGGCGGCACCATCTTTATTGTTTTGGTGAAAAGATTACCATTGAGAGATATCCTGTGTGCGTGTACTTGGAGCTCGTGTGGTATTGAGCCTACCTTGGTGTGAAGGTAGGCTGTCAAAGGGGCAGAAGAGTTGAATGTGCAAATCCCTTTTAAACATAGAATGAATTGTTTCAAGCACCTTTGAAAGTTGCCATCCTAACTTATAATTTTATGTATCATATATAATCCCATAACTGCAGTTAATATGGTAGAAGATAACAGCAAACAAAATGTAAAGTCAAAGTGGTGTTGTTTGATTGTTCATGCATTAAATTCAGAGGAAAGGGGAGTTTCATTTGATTAACTCGTTTGAAGAAACAGAACATTTAATTTAACAGTTTTTAGGGCCTCGTCTTTGTGGAAGGGCTTAGGATCCTACAACTAGAGTGGTGTGAAGAGGGAGTAAGTACAGTTGGTGTGTGCTGTGGAACAGCTGTGCAGTGCAGCAAAGCCTTATAGCCCAACACCCGAGTGTGTTGATAAAAGATATGCAGTGAGATTGTATTGGTGTTGCCTGCCTGGCAAACTACTGGCCTGTGGTTTACACAGGGTCGTCCCTGGTTTTAAAAAAGCCACAGATTCGCTACACTGGATATGCACACATGGCTTGGGGTTAACATGACATGCTTCAGGATTGATCCAGGGTGGAATAAATTTGGCGCAGATTATAGAAACTGGGGCTTTATGAATTTGAGGAAGAGAGATTCTGGGGAAATTAAAAGGAGGTCTTAGTTTAGCTAACAGAGTTGCTTTGAAAAATCATTCATTATTTATTGTGTTTGGAGCTCAAGTGAAGTGGGGTAAGGATGCAACATACCCATTGCCATCCTTGCACAGTGAAGAAGTGATATTCTGTTTGGTTGCTTGATATTGTGTATAGCATTGAGCTCCCTGATCACTGTAAATTTAACAGCTGGACTTGTAAGTGTAATAAAGCTTTTTACTTCCAGTTCTTTCATATGAAAGGTATTGTGCAGATGCTACAGAAAAGTATTAAAATGCAGATTGTTAAGGCTGATCATACTAAAAGTAGCCAGTGATGGGAATGTGGTATTACTTGAAGCTGAAGGCATTGGAGTGCAAAGGTGGTGCAAAGGTGGTGAACTTAAGGCTCCAGTTACTTAAGAGTTTTCATCTGTTTATGAAAACATACTTTAAACTCGCAACTTACACATTTCTATATGGCTATCCAAAATTTAATAATGACTTTACAGTACACTGGTCAGTGATCTACAGCAAAAAAACAGTGCCCTTAGAATATTCTTATGGATTTGCTTCATTTTTCAAATGTATGTGGCTTTTGAAATTCAATTAGAATAGCAGCTTAAGAGAGTATGTTAATAGCTTTGTTTCCTACTGGAGGCTTATAATACTGTGACACCTTTGACTGCAGAGAAGCTAAAATTTTCTTGCTTAGGAAATATGAAAAGATATGGTGCCCAGATACAACCAATTCTCTTCAAATTCTCCTGATGTCTTAAGTTTCCTGGGTAAGTAACATTGATTAAGGATGAACTTTTTAAAGACAAAATGTTTGAATATATACTGGAATTGGATGAATACTAGATAAATACAGCTTTGTTTATTAATATTGTTGGCAGGTCCACTGTACAATGTGAGATCAATCATCATCACTTCAGCATGAAGTTAACATTTGTGTCCTCACTTCTTAAAAATATGCATGTAGCATGTTAGATATTTCTCTCAAGTCTGACATATTTCAGCAGCAGAAGAGAGAGCATATGGGAGGGGTACCCAGCTGTCCTGAAAGTACCCTTGCTTACTAACTAGGTTCCTGGTAAGACCTGTAATCAAAGAACTTGGGTATATACCTCCTTTGTGCCTCAAAAGGCCATCTGCCCTGAAGCTCTCATCTCACATCCCAGGGCTTGCATTATCAAACCCACAGGCTCGATGCTATTTTCTTTTAACCCTACTATTCTAAGGGATAGTGCTTTTCCAGTTCTACTTCTCTCTTGTACCATACTCTCCCAGTGGTACTTGTAATCACTGTCTCATTGGTTGTTCTTAGCATCTCCTTGAGAAGTACCTCACTTCTGCTCCTGGCAGAATTTAAAAGTCATGGTGACAGACTGCATTTATCAAATCTCCTAGCCTGATTTAAAAGAAATAAAATTAAATAAAAGGTTTTGGCTCAGAATAACTGGAATACATGAGGAAGCAAAGGGTTGAAACAATTTATCTTCTTTTATTTGGGTGTATATGTCCAACTCATTCTGGATTTTCTTTCCTGTTAGGAATCAGGCAAGGAGATGCTGTTCTACACCACCAGTGTATTCTCTTGATCTCTTTTTTCCCCTGGAGAAAGTGAGACTGGTAGCAGCTTTAGTTACAGTTAACATATTTAATCACTAGAAAGCCTAATTTGAAGACCTACTTTGTTACACTGCATTTCCCAGTGGCTCCATCCAAATGTGAAACAGGTATGATGGATAAAACACATTAAGGCAGTGCATATGTGTCATAGAAAGAGGTTATGTTCACTGGAAGATGTTGAGCAGCCTCCCCTTTTAGGGTTTTCAGAAAGATAACTGTGTGACAGCGGATACAGAAGCAAAATATGTTACTAAGAAAGAACAAAAGCAAATTCTGTCAGGTATTTCAAGGACAGTTGAGTTATTACTGGCTCTTATTAACATGTCTGACAAAAATAATGTTCTTTGCTTCAGCTGGGTGGCCCTCAGAAAGGGGAGAGATTCTTTCCTGCCTTTTGAAATCATCAAAGAATATGAGAGTAATCATTTCCAAAGTTATCTCTATGTCGGAAAGCCTCACTGTTCAGGATAAACCAGGGTAAACAAAGGACAAATAGGAAGTGACTTTTAAAAAGTATGGATTTGAACCTGCGAGGTGCTGAGTGTCTCCAGTGAAATGCTGAGCTTGCTTGAGTTCCAGTAAGTTTATGGTTCTTGGTTCCTGTCAGGATCAGGTCCTAAGATTAGATCTACTCTCTGAAGTAAAATTAGGTTACTGCTGTCAGCTTTTTTTAACTGCCAATATTGCTTGCAGTGCATCTCATCAGTGCTCTGTATGTACGCAGACGTGTACAGCACTTGAGTAGAGATAGAAGCTGATCTACAGGGACTGTATCCCTTCTACATTTTCATTGTTTGTCTGCTGTACTAATTAGAACTCTGATATGAAAATGAGACATCAAGAGGGTGAATCAAAATACCAGATGCTTAGCAGCAAAAGGAAGATCTTTTTTCAGTTTTGCTATCATGCTTAGGAGCATTTTTACATGTTTCTCCTATGTAGAGTAAAATAATGCCAAATTTATGTAGTACTTTACATCAGTAAATTCCTAAGTGGGTATCAATTCGATGAATGTATTAAATACTCGATCAAGACCTTTGGATAGGGAAACGTGTACTGTTGTAGTCCCTCACTTTCAGGTGGATCGCAAAGCCCTTCACAGTGTTGACTTCCATTGGAGCCATTCATGTTGTATTGGTATCTCAATACACCATGTCATGCCTGGAGATTCAGAGCTTTGGATGTTTGAATTAGATGACTACTCTCTCACTAGTACACACTTTACTGTGCCTATGTGGTTAATTTGCTACCAGAGACATTATTGACAACATTGTTGACATTATTTGAACTAAGGGTGGGTATAATGAGACTTTACTGCTAGTCATGCTTAAGGGGAAAACTGTTTCTTTACAGTATTTTTTAGAAGTTACACAAGGAAGTCTATATGCTCTAAGCATGGACTAATAAATGTACATACAATAGTCAGACTGATTCAGTCCTCTTGTGATTTGTTGCTGTTATGATTAGCAACTGGCTAAAATTTTTGCATCTGGTTATTACAGCACGTAGAAATCAAACTCTCGTCTGAAGTGATACTGAAGTTTTTAATGGCCTGACAGACATGAGGGATAGTTCCTTTGGTTTTTTTTCTGAAATACTAATTCTGTGCTCATCTTGTATAGAAATCCTGGACCACCTTGGATCAAAGGGATTTTGATTATGTTATATCTTTCCCAGGGGTCGTGTGTTACTCTGTTTTCTGTGACTTGCACAGAACTTGTGTGTTCATTGACTCTGCCTGTATATGGGTTATAAACAGAGGCAAAAGGGAGGAAAAAGAAACAGTGCTTAATTCTACCAAAGCTCCTGCCTCAGGCCTCAATGCTCAAAGTTTCATCAAACAGGTTCTTCTACCTCTGTTTCCTCATTCCTCCTGAGGAGAGTCAAGCTGACCATGCTTAATTAATCACGAGGCTTCAGAGCCTTTCTTGTGTTCCAGAGAAAGATTGCCTCCATGCCCCTGGGCCGACAGTACCCAGGAAATATCTAAAGTACAGATCCTGAGCTATGATTCTTTGGGCCAGGGGATTGTTTTCTAGGGCAGATTTTTTCACCTGGTGTGTAGTGACACTTTCTGAGAGGCCACAGGGAGTCTATACCAAATGCAGTGAGCAAGAAAGGAAGTTACTTCTTTCTGGTGGGAGGCAGTCACCTGTCATATCTGCGGAGCCGTGTTTCCCATTGTGCAATGATGCAGATCATCTGGGAAATTATGCAAGGGACAACCCTGGGAAATACAGCATATTCTTTAATATACTATAATCTTTAGAGGACAATATTTCATAATCATGACATCACTGTGTGGAATAAGTCAGTATTCTGTTGCCAGTTTTTCTCACGTTACCTAAAGGATGATCTTAACACTGAAAAGCAATGCTGAAAGGGGAGCTGTGCTGGTAGTTGCATTTCTAACCTCCTTTAGGTTATATCTTCTTGATCCTGAGTATGTAGTGTACAGGACTTCCCTGAAAAGTACTGATAAGGTTAACTTCCTCTGAAACATTTGCAGGCTGTCCTTTGAATCTCTTGGTTCTCAGTGTAAAAATAAATGTGCTTGAGACTGCCTACTCTGAGAAAATACCAGACAAAATCTTTCTCTTCACTGTACAGGTCAAAATGAGTTGCTGTAAGTGATCAGTTTTGAAACAGATGGTACAACTACCTTTCCTGCAGCCAGGCCCTGTAGGCATCAAAAGATGGGAAAGATCTGTTTTATTTGTTTACCAATAAAGTGAATAAATAACTGTGATATTTTTGGCTTGCAGACTATGAGCTTTAGAGCTTTAAAAGTACCTTTGTTGGTTTTGAACATTAGGGCTAAATGTTCCTATTGTTTCCCCCCGCCATGTTTTAAAGAATAAAGAGAGCCAGGTAAGTATCCTCCTTTTCCGTAGCATCTGTGGAGTAAAGGATAGATGAAGAGGTACATTCTCTGCAACTCTTACTTCTCTTTTAGCTCAGGAAGTTGATTAATCAGTAAATAGTGATAACTCTGCTAGTTTGGATTGGGTCACTCTGGTGGCTCTGAAGCCTCTCTCTGGGAGACAGATCAGTTGAAGGCCTTGCGGGAAGGTTTCACATGGGAGAACATCTCCTGCAAGGTAATGTGAAGCACAAGGGTGGACTGCTTGAAGATCTTTTTAAAACCTGTGTGCTTATCTGGAGCTCTAACTGGGAACTGAGTGCTTTTCCTCTTAAATGTGTAAAGCTCCCTCCTTCTTTCCTGACCACCTTGTTTTCTGATGGAGAGTGTGAATAAAAGGTGTCCAGGATGTTGGTCGTGCTAGACAGTGTTGCCTGAGTAGGGAGAGGAGGAAGAGGAAAACTGGGATCATAATTGCAACATCAAAAAACATACATAGCATCTGAAATACCTCAGGTTACCCCAGAGAAATGCATGTCCCTGATAAACAAGCCTTGGTACTGTTGTCAAAATGCTAATGATAAGCTTATCATCACAGGCCATGTACAAACCACTGGGGTTTTAACAAACCAATCTGTGTGAGTGTGATCCTGTAACCTGGCTAAAAGACTATACTCACAAGATGTACTGGAACATTCTTTGATTGTACCAAAATTATTCCACACTGATGATTTATAAAATTTGCTTGTATAGAGGACTGGATCTTTGACACCAAGGCCTTATTATGTTAACTACAAAATTGTGTAGACTCTTCTGATACCTCCAGTCCCAATACATACCTCATCCTCAGGTGATGATGCATCCAAATATGGGCCAGATAGAGGCTGGGCAGGAGTTAGGCCACTGCCCTGTACTTGCTGCTCTGGTCATTCAGTAGTTGCCCACTAGGAGGTTTCTTGCACCTTGATTCAGTGTGTTTTGTGGGGGTTGCTGGAAGATTTCCTCACTCTGCAAACCTCTGACAGGAGCATGGTGGTTCCTGTTTTCTGTCTGAGGCTGCCAGAGGTAGCAGTTATAAGTACAGTATGGATAGAAAACTGTTCTTTCCCAGCTGTGGTGTGTGATCATCGACTGCTTTGATTAACCAGTTCTGGGCTTTAAAGTGAGACATTGTTTTTCCATTCTTTGTAGTGTTTTTGGCAAGGGGTGGATAAAATATAGTCATAGCTCTCTTTTTTCTCTGAGTTTGTTTTGTTTTCTGCTCTCTGTGCTCAAGCACAAAATGAAATGGTTTGCAAGTAAACAAATATTAAAACTAAAAATTACTTTATATTCCCTCCTCACAGAGTTTGTGTGAAGATAAATAGGAACAGATCGTATTGGGAAAATATTACTTTTGCCCCGATCCTTAAAATAAAGCAATCCCTCTGTTGTTGGGAGTTTTCTTCAAGTAAACCACAAGCAGAGAGACTAAGTGCAGCCAGCTACAGGATGATAGCCTTGTTTTTGTTGTTGTTGGGCTTTGAGGGGTTTTAACTGCGGATTTAGCCATTACAAATTGAACCGCTAAAACACATCAATGTTATTTTGAAAATTCACAGCAGATTCAGCTCCGACCAGGAAGTGAGGTGTTGTCCTTTTAAAGCGTGATACACCGAAAAGGGTATTTCTGACGCATGACCTTCAGTGAACAGGAATTCCTCTACTCAAAATCTCATCCTTACCATGAACTTCACTGCCACAATTCATCCTCTCACAGCTGTGTGGAAGGTGACATATTGTGGAAAAAAAGGCCCAACTCTGAGAGATTTTATCATATTTTCTAAAATAAAGAGCAAGGGCTTGCAAAATATATAGCATGAGTTTTTTCTGAAATGTTTTGTATGCAAATAAATGCAATTTTAAGTTAAAAGAGTTTGGTTTTTTAGTAGAGTTCATTAGCTGTTAACTAAATAACTGATCAGATTGTTAAAATCTGCTTAACTATTGAATCGTAAATATGACAATAGAAACTACTGGGGCTTACGTTTTTTGAAAATCTGGTTTGAATTTTGAGTGGTGAGTATTTGAAACTTCACAGTGAAGAAAATTTGGCTCTACAGGCACTTTTTGTATATGTTTGCTTTCACTTTTTTTCTCCTTTTTCTTTTGTGCGTGTTCTCTCTGTCTTCCTTCAGTTTAAAGACAGTGAAAGAACACTTAGTATCTGGAAGGTTTGAGAACTAGTCAAAAATGTTTTCATGATTCTAGGAGGTATGATGCTATGCTCAGCCTGTGGTGGAGTGAATTAGCAGTAACAATTTTGTGCGGATACTGAATATTACTGCTGTTAAATGCGTGCAAAAATACAGCCTTTTTGCCAGAGATACAGACTGGGGAAGGCATTGAATTGAAACCTCCTTGGAGTAGGAGAGGGAAGTATCTGGCAGGCGTCTTTTTTAGGGCTCTGCACTTTGAGAATTTGCCAGTTCCTGCTGTTTAACAGCCCAGATTTGCTAACCTTCAGGACATACGGCAAGGCCTACTTTTTTCTTCTGGTTCTTTGTCAAAGTGGGTGTTGACTAGAGCTAGATAAGGACGAAGATGGGATATGTTGCTGAGATTGCTCTGTTTTTGCTTTTGCTTTTGTTTCGTTTGCTGGATTATTTTATTTAACCTGAGGCAATGTATTTCTAATGTTTAATTTTAAAAGCTTGCCAGTGACAGATCACAGAGCAACATTCCATTGTTTGAGCAAGAAAATGAATAAATAATAGTTTTGTAAGTCAGTTTCCCTATCAATGTATTGCAGCTGCTAATTACGTAAAACCTGTATTACTTTTATCTATAGGATGTGATAAATATATAAGAAATTTTTCCTCTAAGGAAAATTATTTTTTAAAAACAAGTGAATGAAGTGGATCCAAATAAATGTAACTGATAAGCCCTAATGTAGTGTAACTGAAAATCCTACAGGACTTCTCAGGTATATTAGGAAAAGGGAGTGCGACATAGGTGTCGTAGTAGATGCTTGACTCTTGCATGCAGTAACAGTGCAGATCCACCACTAGAGATCTTTGATTATAGGCCATTTTTTACCTTCATTCATAGATTGGGGATGAAGTATCAAAGTATGAATCAAAGTAAGGACTTGGACAATCATATACCTGGAGAGACAGTGCTATGCCCTGTGTGAGAGATATGCAGGAATAGCATCAGACAGTACTCATTTTTAGGTACTAAAGTATTGCTCATATGAGTTCAATATTATGTTACTGTAGTTAATAAAATTCTGACAGTTAGTTTTACCCAGATTGTTTTTAAAAGTAATTAAAAATGAATCAGTTGAGGAACAGAGCTAAATAGTATTTTAAAATGTTGGAAAAATAAGTTTATAGTGTCTCAATACCAAAATTTATGAGCAGATATAAACCTTACTTTAAAAAGTCTACGTAATATGACTTTGCAGAAAATGTTCTAGCTTAATTATAGTAATGTGCCTCGAATTTTCCAATGGGGTCATTTATTTTGAGTATATGTCTCATCTCTTATTACTGTAACTACGAATAAGCCTGTTGTTGGGTATGTATTGTCTAAACGTTGCACGTAACTTTCCTGGAATTTGTAAAGCTATTCTGTTTGACATTAGTTGGCATACCTTGTTTGCAGCCCTTGTAATCCAAAAATAAAATATTTATGTGTGTGTAGTAACAAAGTACGAAGTACCATATTAAGAACAGCCATATACGGCCTGGCTCTGTAAGATGCTGACTGTTGTTGATTCCCCTTAGCTCAGCAACTGCATTTACATGTCTTAAAACCTGGCGGAACTACTCTGAAGCTGCAGCTTTGAAACAAGAATTTTCATCTGGCTTGTCTGTACAAGGCAGAGACTAAAGTTAGTTTAGATGCCATCACAGTTGAGGCGCCACTTTTGCAAGTAGACACGAACAGAGATGTTGGCTGATATGCTCTGGTGGCTCGGAAGCGTCGCTGCCACTTGAGTACCAAAGCGAGTGGAGCTACTGGAAGAAAGCTGAAGCTTTTAGAAAGATTTATAGAAGGGAAAGGTGTTCCATTTCTCAGAAGGGGGACTACCTTCTGGCCATGCCATGGGGCTTGGGAGAATTGCTTGGCAGGCTGGAGGATGGGGCATTGGCCAGACACCCAGAGATTTATGTGCAGCAGGAGTGCGTGATCCCCCAGGTGCTTGGCTGTAGGAGAGTTGTGCTGATTGATAGACAAGCAAGCTACAAATATTGCACTTTTTCTGTTGTTTGTTTGCTTTATTTGGATGTCCAACTAAATATTTGTTTTTATGCCTAGCTGAGGATATTATTTTTCCTATGGGTTTTTTCTCTTGTGTGAGAAGAAAGGGAAGGAGGCATGGGAAAGGCTGGTGGGCATTCAACCTGTCTAAGGCTTCTGAGGTATTTTGAGGATTTTCTTCCAAGAAGAATACTGTGCCAGCCATATGGTCTGTCAAATAGTATTTTACTCTTTAGTGCAGTGAGATTTGTTTATATATCTTTTTCCCCATCCGACTTCCTTTTTTTCTCTAATTTAAATCATTTTATTGTGGGATAACAGTAATAACAAATCCTCTAAAAATTATGTCAACTTTATGCTGTAGGGTTAACGAATCAGGTGTATTAACGAATCAGGGGAATTTAAAATGCTCCTCAGTGCTACTCATTCATAGCCAGAGGTTTAGGAGGAATAAAGCATAGCTGTTTTGGAGTTAGTTGTGCCCTTTACTTTCATCTTGTGTTATATTTTTTTAGCATGGAAAGCCTGAATATAGATGGAAGAGAAATAAGATGAGCACTGCTTGTGTGATTTTTGTGTCGTGGTGAATTCATCTCTTGATATTCTGTCTTGGCACAAAAAAATTTAAATTTCCTACTGAACATGGAGCTATACTGTGACATGGTGCTTTGCTTGGAGGAAGGTAACATTATATTTTGTTTAGTATCTTTCCATGGGAATTAATTGCTAGTTGGTGGAAAATAAGGAATCATATTAACCCCATAAGAAAATGGGTTAATAGTTACAGTGACTCAAAGCTGGTTTAGGCTTTGAAGGTGCAACCAGAGTGCTGCCAAACAGACTCTTCCTCTGACTGCACCACAATTTCTTCCTTTATAAGGGTTTAGAGGAACTCTGAGAGGAAGTCTTGCCGTGGTAGGTGCTGCTGAATCTGTCCCATAGAAAACCAGTGAGAGGAAACACGGCGTGGCTGGAGTCAGAAATATGCTTGCTGCAAATCGCGACTGGGAACTAATGCAGTGAGGAAGCAGCTCCCATCTCGCATGGTTTTTAGGAAGACACAGTGCAATTATATGGCTGTGGGGCATGATAGTGAACCTATCCCTTGGTCCCTTTGTGGCTGTGGGGAGTGAAGTGGTGGGGGACGATAGGAAAGAGAGAGGCCATTTCAGGACATACAACCTCCACAGCTCTCTGGAACTTCCTATGATAATGGACATTTTCGTTATTATGCTCCAACTTTGTACTAATTGTTGGGGAACTGCACAGCCTTCCCTCCCTCCTTCCTGACTGGTTGTCCTTGTAAGAGCACCTGTTTATAGGGATATGTGATTTCTTGAAGATTAATCTTTTTGCCATTTGGCTTTACAAATTTGCATTTGTTGGAGATGTATGAGTTTTAAGTATCAGTTGCACATTTGTTCAAAGCATTCCTGGAACAACTCTTTGCAATGGCCATTTGGATTATTTTAAACCTTGCTTTTTTGAAAAGTGAAGACAATTGAAAAATAAGCCTTATAAAGTTGTATAAGTTGTTCTTTGGCAACTAAGAACTGATTTTCTTAAATAAAATACTGATAGAATTTGAGCAACATATTAGAAAACACATTTGTTTATATTTTTCATTGTAAAGATCCCTGCATCACTGTTAAATTCAGATTTTGAAAAAGTCCTAGGAACCTAGGAGAAGGGTACTGACCAACACAATTTTTAAAAATGGAAATGTTTAATTGCTAAATGAGCAAAAATACGTATTTTCTATGTATAGTAAATTTCTAAGCCAAATAGCACACTCTATAGAATTTTATGTATTGTGTGGCTTTGACTGGTTCACATGAATGCTAATGCTCTGCTTCTTTCCACTGCTTCATTTCTGCCAAGAACTGTTTTAACTTTTTAAACATTCCAGCAATATAAAACTGGAAGGAGGAGATTTCTTGATTTGCAAGGCCCAAATAGCAAAGTATTGATGTATTTTAATGCTTTTCTTATTACACATACCTATATATTATTAATTAATGTTTGTTTGGACTGAGAAATATTGGTAGTATAGCATTGATATTTGGAAGGGTAACAATTTTAGTTGATTCCTATCTTTGTTCCTTTTAATGTAGCCATTCTAAAATTGTGCCTAGAAAACCTTACACCACATGGCAGCATAGTATTATCAATGTAACCACTGTTCAGTGAGCCCAACCAATGTGACCAAGCTATCAATGTATATGCTGGATGGGTCCAATTGTCTATAAAATATGAAATTATGTACAGTGTATGCTATTTTAATTAAAACATCCAGGCAGTGTCCAACCAACTTGAGTATTTCCATGCATGGTACTATATTTCTCTTACATTTTTTTCTTTAGCTGAAGAGTAGAGAGAGACAAATCCTTTCTGGGTCAGGTGGTTTAGCAGTTGTGGTTAGATGCTAATGTGCAGAATACCTCTGTTTTCAGTAGCCTAGAGATGTGTGGGAATCCTTGTCAGTCTTTCCGATACACTTTGATTCACATATAAAATGCCATACCCCTGTCATGCTGTATGTCTGGTCGAATGCTTGTAGGTGTTGGTGCGTGTGCCAAAGATGAATTTTGCCTGGATGATAGCTTGATAAATCATTAGTGTAGTTTCCATTGTCCATGGAATGAAGCTATAAATTCCTTGGCAGCCAGGGTTACCTGGAGACTAATATAAAGGTTGCTAGTATAAAGGTAGCTTGCTTTGTTACTTCAGATCTGTGACTGTGCCAAAAAGCAAAGCTAATGATTTGCATTCCCAAGTTCAGGAGAAAGCCAGATCAGCAAAGTGGAGACCTCTAGCCTATTCCTATTTATTCCATCTGGTGAGGACTTTTGCCTTAATCCAGTTCTTATTTTGGAAATACTGATCTGTTGCAGTTTTTTTCAGTAGAGTGGCTGTTTTCACGTAATTTACACAGGAGAAATATTTATGAGGTCCTGGGTGGAATTACCACTCCCAGCCAGCAGCTTGTGATGGGAGCGGTTCAATGGCACGCAGGAGAGCACTTTCAGGGCCGTGTTTCTTTGCTGACTGTGGGGTTCTGTGTCACTTCGGAGTAGCCTGACCATGTTACTGTTCAGGAGCAAATCTCTCTTCTCTTCCCAAGGACAATTGGTTTTGTTTTAATGTACAGTGGAATAGGATGAAGGAGGGAAGCCATTTTCTGACCAGCTCTGTGCAGCAGTTAGTGCCACAGATGTAATATAAAGCAAAAAACCAAACCAAACCAAACCAAACAAAAAAAACCCAAAACAAACAAAAAACAAACCACCTCTTGTTTTAATAGGCATTTCACACAAAAAAAATAAATAATTGCTGCCTGAAAGAACAAATGACACGTTACCCATTTCTCTGGTAAAGAGTTTAACTTGAAAGGGAGTGGAGAGAGATATTAATTTATAATAGTTGAGTTTTTACAGGTTTTACATATCCTTGATCACTCTTATCTGCTCCAAGCACATATTAGCAAAGAAAAAAACCTCTTTTATTGCATCAGATGATATGCATGCATTCTCAGCTTTCTCTGTGGCGTGAGATAGATCAACTTCTCTGACACTGGGTATGCAGAAGACAAGAAGTGGAAAAAGAAACCATGAAAGTGGGTGGAGTAACTGTAAAGAAGAAGGAAGATGGGATGTTTCCCTTCAGAACAAAGTCTCATCAAAGTATCCAAAATTCTCTTCAAGTTCTAGAAGTCACTGATGGGATGCTTTTAGTTTTATGAACTGGAATGTCTAATTGGCTCCTATCTGAGGTTTACTCGAGTATTGCAGTTTTTACTGTTATCTATGTGAGTGATGTTATGGTCTGGGGGCCAAAAATCCATTACCTAGCTGTTATACAAGCAGTAACAAGTTACAATTCTTGCTTAAATGACTCTCTTGTCTGTGTGGACACAACAGATGTCTAGAACAGCAGGTTCAGCTGAGTTTTGAGGTGGCTTTAGCTTTTTGCACAAGATTCAGATGTCTGCATGAGGTAGAGGTCAGGGCCTTACATCAGAAAGCCAGATATTACAATCATTGGCAACTTTTTCACTTGGTGCTGGAAGTAAACCTATATTCTCTTGGATTATGTATCAATTCAGACGTTTATGCTATTTGATACTGTCTCTTAGTTTACTGTAGCTGATAAGATGATAGAAAGAGCTGTGGAGATGTTCTGTGATTCGTAAGTCTTCCAGACTTACCAAGACCCACAAAATGCAAGTTTCAGTTCATGTTTACCCAGCGTCTTCAATTTAGTCTGTTTGAACTTAGTCATTGCAAGGGTGTGGCCGTGATGACTGAGCATAATTTTACACACTGTAACATGTGTAGTCTTTGATTTTAGGTACTTGAAAGTCTAGGTGTGCTCTTGGAAGGACCCGTTTCCAAGTCCTGCCCAGCTTTTACTGGTTGGTGTAAAACTTGCTTGAAAGAGGGACAAGGATTAATTTCTTTGACACATATAACTAGAGCTGGGTTACTTGTGTAGCAGTGCAGTGTTTCCTGGGGTAGATACACTAAAACCAAACTGGGGAAATCGTTATAAATTTCAAGCAGCATAGTCAGATATCTGAACCTTTCTTATTAATATAGAACATAAACATTCATAACCTAATCAGGGCTGTTTCTTAAGAGGTTCTAGTTGAGGCTTTGGGTTTTGGATATTCTTACTAAGAGAAGTTTCTACAGAAAAACCCCAGCGGTCATAGGCATAATGCCTGCAGAAAAGGGATGTCTTATGAATAATCCTTTGTACTTATGTTCTACTTAAGCTAATCAAATCTTCTTTTAAACTAGCAAAATGAGCATAGATGAATCCCTATAATGAAGTGCAGGAAAAACCTATTTGTCCTCTGATTTAAGCTTCTATATCTAACTCTTTACCTAATTTTGAATTTAACCTAGAAGTAATTATTTTTACATTAAAGAGTCTTTTAATTTTGCTGGAGTCCCATACTTGCATGCTAAAAGAAGACACTTTTAGAAAACAGTGGCCTTTTTAGAAGTTTGTTGCATGCTTAAATAATTTAAGATTCTGAATAATTTTGTGGCTTCCAGTCTAGTACCTTTTATAGTTGTGACTCAGCTTCTTGATACAATTTCTTTTCTTGTTTTAGAAGCCAAATGCCATCTTTTATATAGTGTTGTTCACACCAGAGCTTGGGTTAATTTCTTCTTCAATTTGCATCTTTTAATAATGAAGGGAATCTCCAACACTGTCGCTGGCATGTGAAAGGATAACACCATCTGTTCACCTTGAGAACCTGAATTGTATTGCTTGATGCCCAGCCTGTGATTGCAACTTTTTTCCTGGTTGCATTTAAGATTCTAGGTGATGACTCTGATGTTCACACATATTATGGATTTTGTTATTAAGTAGCAGTGTGTAATGATAATAGCAAGCATAAATACACACATAACTTTCACAGAATAGATTGATTCAGAATTTTGACATGACTCAGAATGATGAGTAACATGCCCAAGCTTCCTTACTGCACATGCATAGCAGGTTATGAGTTCAGTTAAATCATATGATAAGCTTGTCCATGGAAAGCAACTGCCAAGAGCACTGCAACCAGATACCGTAGTATTTCTTTAAAGGGAAGTTTTTTATTTGTTAGGAACACTGTATAAAGCATGTGTTATTTCCTGCGTTCCTAGTCCAGTGTTCGCATTTGTCTCCTGTTTCATTCTATGCTTGAACCAAGTGTACTGCTTGTGAGCTGCTTCTGCGTCTTTTGTTTTGTATTCACCTCTTCTTCCCTGTTTCACTGTATTTTAGCAAAACCTCTGTTGCTGTGTTCCCAACTATGCTAAAATACTTTTGCTTTCTTCAAGGTTTTTTGTGAAGCTGGTCTGCGAGGAGCAGAGCTTGCAAAAGTGTGTACGCTGCAAGAGATAGCCCATAGAACATGTGATGTGGGATGCATCCATGCAGAATTGTGTTAAACCTTTAGGATGGTAAGGCTGTAAATGCAGATTCTAAATTCCTGGTGAAGTAGGAACTGAAAAATACTGTTGTTGTGTTCTGAACTATTTTGGCAGAAACTTAAAAAAAAAAAATACAGCTTGACAGATATTAATATGAATTTCACTTTTTTTTGAAAGAAAATTATTGGATGAAATTCTGTTTTCAATGACATGAGTAGCAATGTTTTCAGGAGTTCCTTTGATTAGTGGTAGTTTACCTGAACTTCAGTGGAACCAGTGAAGTTTTTTACCATTTTTACCACTTTTCATGTTAAAGGATTCCGCAGTGATTCTTTGTTACTAGATATGCTGAGATATTTTTTTTGTGTGCTAGAAGGTAAAACTGAGTAGCTCACATAAATATATAAAATAATATCTAAAATACTCTTAGTCTCCTGTCTTGAAACTTATGTGAGATTCTTTAAGCAGAGTTCTTCAGCTATTTCCCCTTTATATCAAAGAACAGCATCCAAGTCCTGCCAACACAAACAAATGAGAACTTTAATTATTATGAATATCAGACTTCTTATTCTTCTGAAAAGTAACATCTGCAGTAGCATAGTAGTCAGTGATTTGTAATTTCCACTGAGTTGTTAGGAACTGAAGAATTTCATATGAGAAAGTAGGAGAGGTAAACATGAAATAATGGATCCTGGAAACAAAAATGCTCTGTTACAAGTTGCTTCTGCTGTCTGTGTGTTTTAACTAAGCAAAGCAGAAGCAAAAAGATCTCGGGGGTTGTGCTTTTGTCCCTGGATTCCCTTCATGAGTCTGAACTGGTGGTTCTTTGGGAAGCCAAAGAACAGCAGCTGTGCAGGAGCTGAAAGCTGCTGCCATAGCAGTCCTTTGTGTTGCTCCTTCAGGGATGGTTCTGTTGATTCTTTTTGCTACTCTATACCCAAGATCAGATTTGGCTGGGTGGCTTAGCACCACTACTGTCATTTCACATACCAATTTTTCATACTTAAAATGTAGCTAGGTCTAGATATTCTGAAGTCGAGTTAGGAACACTTCACAGCTGTGAAATTTGCCTGCACACTTATGACTAAAAATGGTCTAATTTGCAGAATTGGAGGAAACTGTGCACTCAGCATCACTGTGCTAATAAATTAGATACATTGGCAGGTAGCTTGTTGTTTCTGTCCCAGATCTTCTTCTCAAGGCAGAAGGGCTATGTCGATAATTCATTAAATAAATCCTTATGAATAAATTAAATTAATATTTTCCATGTCAAATTATGTTGAGTAGAGTGAGCCTGTGGAAATATTCCCACTGGCTTTAGTGGAGATAGAGGAGTCACCCTTCAAGAAATAAACCATGACAATTAAAATCAATAAGTTTTTCTTAACCTCCTTGAAAAAGAGCTGTGCTGCATAACTTAAGGTTGTCAACTGCAGTGAGGAGGAATCAGAGTAGGAGTCCACAAAGTGATACCAAAAAGCAGTGTAGTGTTTATACTGACTTGCTTGCAGTGGAGACCTTGGGTTTATACCAAGCCAGCAGATTACAATCAGTTCCAATTGTAATGTCACTAAAATAGTCCTCTAAACTGAAAGTTTTAATGAATTTGTTTCCCTGACATATTTTTTGCACATAGAGTCTTGCTGACCGAGAGGTTAAAACCAGTCACTTCCTCTCAGCGTGCTTAGCACACAGAGGCTGAAGGTGTTCTACCTTTCTGCTGGCAGTGAGAAGAGAGCAGGGCAATCACATTTTGTTCACTTGTGATCCTGTAGCAACTGCAGAGGTGTTTCAGAAGGCAGATGATTTGTGCATTCTTTGCTATTACAAGTTTGATATTGCAGCTTCCTTGTCTAAGATTATGCTTACTCAAATAACAACTGCACTACTTTTAAGCTGTTTTAAACCATCATAATAAAGAAGACAACATCATGAAATTGCTGCTCGAAATTCCATTTTGAATGTGTAAGATAGGTAGGTACCAAAAAAGGTATCTCAGTACACTAATTTTAAATCTATTTTCTGGCCCTTTCGGGCACTTTTGATGTACTCTGGAAAACTTGGATTGGTAAGAAAATAGATTCATAGAACTATGCACTGTGTTAACATTTCTTCTGTTTAATCTTTTTAATACCTTATTAGGATAAACCAATACAGTGACAGTTATTTGCATAAGCAAAGCATTAATAAATACTGGTCAGTTGTATGGAATTGTTGGATTCTTTTGTAGTCCAGATATATAGTTCATGTAATTTGGCTTGGTAAATGTAACCGTTACCTAGAAGTCACTGTCCAAAAAGGAACTCTAGTGTGGAACCTATTTATCCTACAATACGGATTCTGGAAGCACTTTTCTGAGTTTATCTCACTATAATGATACAATCTGTAACTTAATTAGATTAGTAATTTTCTTTGAGAGTTTTCAAGCATTTCTAACCAAAGTAGTTACATGCAGCATGTTATGTCAAACACACTCTTGTTACCACTGGCTAACATCATCATTTTCTGAGGAATGCCAGTATAGGTCATAATACTAGTTCTTTTGGAGTCCATCTGTATTTGAGTGGCTTGCTGACTTCCAGTGACTTGTTGAATTAAGGTAAGAGAATAATATTTGTAATATTGTGTGTAATAAGAGAATAATATTTGTAATATGAAAATATGTGGGATTCAATTAGTGTCTTATTGCAATAGTGTCCACCTGTAACAGCACATTAACACAATGTGGAAGAAGTACTTAGAGTAGAAATCACATTTGTACCTTATTATTTAAATATTATATTGTACATATTTGGGGGCAAAAATCAAATGTTTGTAAGTCCAAGTAGCAATATTCTCATTGGCTTAAGTGGTGCAGATTCAGTACAGTGGTGCAGAATGCAAAAGCCAATATGGACTGGAATGCAGGAATAGGTAATACTATGCAAGGAGTAGTAATACAGTAACTCTGTCATGGCAAATATTGCTAATATGAAATTATTTCACTAAAAGCTTAGGGTTTTAATAGAAGAGTTATAAAATTACAATGTCTTTTGGAAGGTTATGCAACAATATGTAGGATGCTTCTTTGCTGTATAAAACTAGTTGCTGTTTCAGCTTGTGATGTTTTCAGTAACAGCTCAATGATTACTACACATGCCATCTTTTAAAGGGTTTTTCATGAAGATTATGAGAGACAATGTACTGCTCAAAAAGCATGTTTCTGAGACGTTTTCAGAATGGGAAACCAAGCTGAATAGTACCTCTTAAATAAATTGATGATGGCCATCTCCTTCCAAGGGAGTGATTCTGCATGCTTTGAAGAATTTGAGGTGGCACAATGTATCTTAGCACTTTATAGAAAGGGCTTTCAACCTCTTGGCACATTTGGTATCAGTTAGGTGGACAATGAGCTCTTTTTCCAATATTTTCAGTCTCTTTCATACATCTCTGTGTGTGAAACTTCTAACTGGAAGGAAGATATTCAAGGCTCTGTCCTTGCAGGAAAGTGCTTTGTTCTTTGAAGAGAACACAGATTAAAGAAAATTTCAAGCTAGAATAATTATTATTCTGTCTAGGTGAGGACATAAACCCCAAACATTTTTGTATACTTACATATTTTAATTTACTTCACCTTGAAAATTAATGAAAAGCATTTGTTCTTGAAATAAAAATTCAGCATATTTTCCTTTTAGGTTAGAGCATTGCTTTTACACAAGTTGTTTAAATAATTAGTGCAGAAAACTTTCATAAAGTATTCCGGATTTTGTAAAATACAACTTCAATGAAAACAATCTGAGTAAGAGCCATATTCATAAGTAAGGTCTGATACTATGAGTCTGTACCTTTGACAATTAAGCTGCCTGTTCGAAACATTTTACCAGATTCCTCTCCTGAAAAAATTATAATCCTGAAGGAGTTTTCTTTGGCTTCTACTTCGTAAGGCATTTGCTAATCAAGCTTCTTCAAATGAAGAAAGCTAAGTGACTGTCCTGTAGTTTTTGAATGTCAAGCATCTGTAAAATAAAATTCTTCCTTAAGTCCTGATTAATGGAATATTTTGGTCATTAGCTGAAATAGCTGTAAGCCCTAAAATACAGTAAGGAGCTATTTATTTGTCATTAATCACATAAGATGGTATTAAACATCATTGGAAGAAATTAAAGGCCTTGAACAGAACTTCATCTCAAGCCATACTGGAACAAACAGAATTGTTTGCAAATTTTAGGTACTTGTCATTGTCATCTGAAAAGTTTCACCAGAGAGGCAAATTTATATAGCTCAAATGAACATGTGAGTTTAGATACACAAGAATTGTTTAAGTGGCAAATTTGCAAGCAGAATCCGGACTGAGGTTGGACATTTTCTAGTGTAAAAAGAGCAGGACTTTAGTCTGCCTTTGTGGCCGAAGAAGTATATCAAATTCAGAATAATGAATTCAAGCTCCTTTTGAATCTGCACCAAAGCCCATTGTCAGTCAAAACATTTCTGTACTGGTCAGTGGAATATGTGAATGGTGCAGACATGGGGTTAAGCACAACACTTTCTTGGATAACTGCATTCCCTATGCCTTAAATAATGTTATCCTTAGGCCACCTTGGTTATCAAAGAAAGAGTATAATGTCATCACATGCAAGATTTTTAGTAGTCGTGAGTAAAATTAATATTGCAAGTTAGAAAGAAGCTTCCAGTCACATAAGGAGGGAAGCTAAGGACCAGTGTTCTTGACCTGATGGTGTGGGTTGTTTTGGAGATGGAAAGTAATAATTTTTTTCAACCAACATAGGAAAATTCCAGGATATAGAAAACTGCATTTATTATATCCTTGGCCATTTGATGTACTGGTGTGTCTCAGTGTTGTTTGGCTTCTGGTGGTCACCTCTGAAAGCTGGAACAAAAAATCTTTGTAATATTTGAAACATGTTTTTGCTTCTGACTTTTTTTTTAGCCTCTCC
>VYXB01010498.1:645-53032 GCA_013397135.1 Pachyramphus minor
AGTATTTAAGGGTCTGGGAAAATTAGCATACATCCAATCATGGAGCTGGGGGTCTAAGACCCCCGCCCACAGGGGCCAGGTTTCACAGCCAATTAGTTACAGGGGAAGGGTTACAGGGGTCAAATATACATAGTAGTCCAAAGGAATTGTGGGAAGCAGAGGGGATTGTGGGAAACAGAGTCTCAAGGGTAGGAAAACTTATTCATACACTGTTACAGTCAGTTTGTACAACAGTTTTGCTTATTTCTTTATCAGTTTCGGAAGTCCACCCCTGAAAGGACTTCTTCCACTTCTCATATTGTGGGTCCGTTGCTACATTTTTTACCCAGTGAACAGTGCACCCAAGTGCATCCAAGCCATGAGCAGCCAGTTTCTCCAGGAGAATGCTGTGAGAAATCAAAGGCTTTGCTAAAGTCCAGGTGGACAACATTCACAGCCTCTCCCACCTCCACCAAGTGGGTCAGCTGGTCATAGATGGAGACCAGGTTGGTCAAGCTATACTGGCTGGGACTGATTCCCTGGTTGTCCTGCACTTGCTGTGTGATGGCATTCAGGACGAACTGCTCACTAACTCTTCAGCACCAAGGTTAGACTGACAGTCCTGTAGTTCCCTGAATCCTTTCGACTCTTCTTGCAGATGGGCATCACATTTACTGACTTCCAATCAACTGGGACCTCCCCAGTGAGCCAGGGCTGCTGATAAATGATGGATAGTGGCTTTGATGAGCATTTTTGCCAGCTGCCTCAGTACACTTGGGTGGATCCCACCTGGCCCAACAGACTTGTGTGTGTCTAAGTGGTGTGGCAGGTTGCTGACCGCTTCCCCTTGAATTATGGAGGCTTAATTCTGCTACCTGTCCATGTTTTCCAGGGACCTGGATACCCAAGAACGACTGGACTTACCGTTAAGCAAAGAAAGCGTTAAGTACCTCAGCCTGAGCTCCAGCCAAAACTGTTTAGCCAGGCTGGTCTTCCCCATCTTTTGGCTCATGGGGTTGCCTGCTCCTCTGCCTTTAAGATTTCCTCTTTGAAGAATGTCCAGCCTTCCTGCACTCCTTTGCCCTTCAGGACTACCTCCCAAGGGACTATGTCAAACAGTCTCCTAAACAGGCCAAAGTCTGCCCTCTGGAAGTCCAAGGTGCAGTTCTGCTGACCTTCCTCCTTACTTCTCTGACAATCAAAAACTCTATCATATCATGATCACTGTGCCCAAGATGGCCTCTAAGTGTCTGTCATGGTTTAACCCCTGCCAGCAACTAAGTACTATGCAGCCAGTCACTCACTTCCCCACCTATCCCAGTGGATGGGGAGAAGAATCAGAAAAAGGTAAAACTTGTGGGCTGAGATAGAAGCAATTTAATAATTGAAATGAAATAAAATATAATAATAAGGGTAATAATAATGGTGATTATGAAAATGGAGATAAACAAAGAGAGAGGAATAAAATCCAAGAAAGACAAGAGATGCACAATGCACTCATTGACCAATGCCCAGCCCCCCCAGCAATGATCAGTGCCTCCTGGCCAATTCCCTGCCAATTGATATGCTTAGCATGACTATGGTATGGAATATCCTTTGGCCAGTTCAGGTCAGCTGTCCTGGCTGTGCTTCCTCCTAGCTTCTAGTGCACCTTCTTGTTGAGAGAGCATGAGACACTCGAAGTCCTTGAATTGGAGTAAGCACTACCCAGTAACTACTAAATATCCATGTGTTATCAACATTATTCTCATCCTAAATCCAAAACATAGCATTGTACCAGCTAGTAGGAAGAAAATTAACTGTCCCAACCAAAACCAAGACACCATCACATCACCCAGAAGTCTCTGTTCACAAAGAACAGGTCCAGCTGGGTGCCTCCTCTTGTTGGCTCACTCACCAACTTGGCTAAGATACAAATGGGCCAATAGTGCTTCATTTTATCCAAAGAATTTTTAAAAAATAATCCTAAAGGTAGTTCTAATCTCAAGAGGGAATGTGGAGACTATATGCAATGTATTATCACACAATTGTAAGTGGAGCACCATTGCCCATCCAGAGCAAAGATGAATTATGTCTCTTAGGATGGAAGATGTGCAAATCTTCACCTTATTGTCAGCTGTAAGGTATTTTAAATTCTAGAGTTGAGAATCTTTGTTCACACATCTAAAAGCACATGTCTGGTCTGGGAAATCATAATGAAAAGAAGATGATGGTGATTTTTTTTTTAACTCCATCATTTCTAGATTAAATTATTTCAATCAGAAATGGTCTCTTTCCTCATCTAAGCAGGTCACTATTTCTTTATCCTATTCTTGTAGAGCCCTCACTTCCCTTTTGGTACCAACTCAGGACATAGCATGAATCAGGAACATGTCCTTTCATGGCTTTTCCTGTTTCCTGCCTTTGCTTATGTACCTCTCTTGCCATAGCATGGCTGCTGCAGTTCCCTCCAGCTTGTCTCCCTTTGCCTTGGCTGCAGCACTGGTGTTTTCAACTGGTGTCCTCAGCACATGGCTTCTGCTGGACTTGGCAGTATTGCTGTGATGTCACCATTTATTTGCACTTACCCAGCAGATAGGATAGATAAGGAGATATATAGACAGATATAGAGATAGATGGATAGATAGATAGATAGATAGATAGACAGACAGATAGATAGATAAATTACACAGATGATAGATATATATAGAGAGAGAGATGTATGTGATTGTATGTGGGTATTTTTTCCTGGTGGTTTCTAAGAAGTGATTTTGCTTATTTTGTTCCAGGAATGGGCAGAGGCTGTAGCATTTTCTACTGTTGTCTTGAATGTGAATAATGGTGTTATGCCGAAAAGAACAGTTTGCTCAAACAAACACAAAGATTTTCTCATTTCAGATAGGAACCCAGCTGAGGCTGCCTTCTGCAGACTACAGCAACATCTCCAATAACAAGCATGGTGACTTTCCCTTTTCCCCTGATAGATCACTCAAGAAATAAGCCTTATGGGAGAGAGATCAACAGTCATTCTGCATTTCAAGGATGTGAACAAACTTGCCAGGGTGATTTGTTTTCAGTCTCTAAATAACTACCTTCTATACAGTACCCTTAAGTGATACATAGCTGAAGTTTTTTAAAACTCTTAATTAAATGCAAATACTGGTGTCATTTTTATTAAACTAATTGGGAGTTCAGGGAATAGAATAGAATAGATTTAGATTAGATATTAAGAAAAAAATCTTAACTGATGGTGTACATGTTGTCTGTGCCTGATGATTGCATTGCTCTTTAAATGTCTTTCTGTAGTACCCAGCATGATGTCCTCCATAATTTTTCCATGTACTGAATCCATTTTTCACATCAAGTTGCACACCAGTTCTACATCTGCACAAGAAGGGACTGTTATAGCACATTTGCCGAGGTCTAATGATTCTACCAGACCCCACTGTAATTCAGTGCTTTGTGTTCAGTGGATTGTTTACTGTAATTTGAAATTATTGACCTGAAACCAAAAAGCATTAGAGAAAAGCATCATCTTAGTATTAAAAAAAAGTGTATATTAGTTCAATCATAGATACATAATGGAATCCTCTCTGCTTAACAAAGAAATAGTACTATTATTAATTCATTTTGAATCCTATGAGTAAAGTTGCAGTTTGGGTTTTCAGTTAATTTTCATTTATTTGATTAATTGAGAAAAAAACAGATATATATCTGTAAAACTAGAAAGGAGAACATTTTCACCAGGGCAGGGAAGGCAATCACATTATATGCTGAACCTTCAAACTTAATAGTCCAACTGTTGTACTAGGCCATAAATCCTGAGAAGGCAGTAAAATCAGAGATTCAAGGGAGAAACAGCATCTCACCTTGTTTTCACAGACATTCTGCAGTTGTTGCAGAAACATCACTGTCTTTAACTGAGCAGCATTTCTGATTATTCTGTATTATTCCATCTGTTGTAGCTGATTACTCTGCAGTTTTGGATGCTACTGGTAAACATTTATCGGTTTTGATAAGTCGCAGCACAGTTGATTTCAAGTAAATGCATCTCTCTGAATTCAAGATTTTATATTTTGCAACCACGCCATTGCTCTCACTGCAATGTAAAATCTGACAAAGAAATTGGTCAGTGCAACACTTTGGATGAGGAAATTTAAGGCAAGAGATACCACAAGGATACATCTGAGACATATGTAAAGGTGAATAAAGAGTTCTTTCTTCCTTAAGAAATTGGGAGTTACAAATTTTGATTTGCTATATAATTCTCAGTGATGTCTGTTCTAATAGACTAAGCTGCAAATTCTCAAGTATTCTGTAACTGATGTTAAAAAGTCAGATATTCTTTTCCCTTAGCAACAACCAAAAGCTAGTTTAAACTAGATAACTACAGTTAAATGCAAATAAAACAGAAAAATACTGTCCCATAAGCAATAACAATTTCTCATTAGTGTGGACATGCTATAGTCAGAAATCTAAAAATATCTCTCTTTTTTGTGGACAATCCATTTCAAAAGAAGCCAAGAGAATGACACCAAGCAATATAAATACCGTTATGGAGGCTACTATAAAGAAGTATATATTCTCGAAAGTTGGACAACAGGAGACCGCTGAATGTATTTTTTTCTTCCACTGTCTGCAATTTA
The DNA here is from genome assembly GCA_013397135.1 of Pachyramphus minor. Lineage (NCBI taxonomy): Eukaryota > Metazoa > Chordata > Aves > Passeriformes > Tyrannidae > Pachyramphus > Pachyramphus minor. The sequence goes on from VYXB01010498.1 coordinate 5,250, forward strand.
AAGGCTGCTTGAACTTCTTTACCCAACTTTTTTGATTACCAATCAAAAGGCAGGCAATTAATTTTTCCCAGAGTCACCAAATGCTCTTTGTACTAAACATATTGGGAAGGAAAAGAACTGGAAACCCATTTACTCCTTCCATCATCGAGCACCACAAGCAGCCTGGACAAGACACATTTATGTTGAACAAAAGCCAGGTGAAACAATGCGCAGGCAGCACGCTTCCAGTCACCTGAGAAATCTTTGTGTCCTGACAGTGTTAATAGTCATTGCATTGATGATCCAGGTGGAGGCACTTAGAACTTTCACTTTTATAGAATGATACAGTCTTTAGATAGTATCTTTAGTAGTATTCACATAGAAAGAAGAATTCATGGGCTTCCTGTTGAAATTCTTTTGTTTTTCTAAATTGTCATGGACCCAGAAGTGGGCATGTCTGTCAGTATTCTGCACATCATTGCTTAGAAAACATATCCTATCCCCTCAATTTAGAAAAAAATCCTAGTTAAATCTATCTTTTATGAATGAGTAGTTGACTTACAATTGGTTTTACACCTGCAGGGGCAGTTGAAAACATAGTTGCTGGGTTTAAGCATTTAAACATGTGGTTAGGTATAAGACATAATTTAAATATCTCACATATTGCTGCTTTTATTTCAAATGCTGTGGCTAAATCAACAAACCCTAACCCATTTTCCATCAGTAATGGTGGTGGTGATTCAGTAGATGGCACTCCAGCATGTGAGTCATGTTTCTGCCTGCACCCAGCCCTGTCAGTCCCCAGCAGGTGGAGTGGCTGGGTCTGCACTGGCTGTGTGGGCACCGACTAGGAGAAGATGGTGGGGAACCACAGGGGACCTCTGAGAACACCTGGTTGATCACAGTCTGAACAGTATTGTGGTCTTGCAGGGAGTGAGTTACCCTTGTGCCATTCTGTGATGCCTAAAATGGTAGAAAAATCCTCCAAACCATATTAGTATAGATATGGTAGAGAGCAGTTCTTTAATGAAAGCTTTCAGGTGCATGGGGTACACCAGTGCACACCCACATACAGAATTCTCACACTTTTATAACTTTAACTAGTTACCGTATCTAGTGGGTACATCCAACCTGAAAACCATTTTGCCCCTGGTACCACCCTCAGAACTGCCCCATTGGAGCCCCTCCCAGGGTTATGGGCCCTCTACCTTGTTTTGACTAAAATGCATCTTATTATTCCAGTCCAGGAACACAACCCAAACAGGATGTCCTTGATAAAATATCTTTCTTTGGAAAGATTGTTAAACAGAAATTTATTGCAATGTTGCAAAACCGTGAGAAGAAAAACTGTCTAAAGTGTCTAAGGTGAAAGAAAACTATACAACTACATTAAACTCTACAAAATGCCTAAAAATCTTTAGGCATCACCTGCTGTTAACTCTTCCAAGAGTTTCGTGGCTAAAGGGACCCTAAGCTGCTGTGTTTTAACAGCAGATTGCTGAAGTCTGTTCCTTCCCTTTCAGAAAGGTGTTGATGCCTGGGGAGTGATGTTTGTGTTTTCCCACATAACTTCAAAGAATTCGTAGCTGGTGTGCTATGCTGCAATGACATACCTTTTGACTGCCCCATAGGATATGTTTTACAACCTACAGAATAGTAAGGATTGGGGTCAAATTAACAATATACTGTTTCTCCATCTTCAGTGCTCCACAGTAAATTTGCTGCTAATGCTCTCTCTAGGTGCCATATTCGAAGTACTGTGCACCATCTTTCTGACAACCACTAATACCAAATTGTTCTTCAGGCATATCAGCCCTTATCTTGGTGGAGGACTTTGAAGAGTTCAAAGATGGGGCTTTGAGCAACCTGGTCTAGTGGAAGGTGTCCCTGCCCATGGCAGGGGGGTTGGAATGAGGTGATCTTTAAGGTCCCTTCCAGTGCAAACCATTCTGTGATTCTATTCTGTGATTCTATGCCACTGTGACAAAGCATAGACAGCACTGGAGAAAGGGGATCATGAAAGCAGCTCCTTGTGAAGCCCCACACAGGATGTGCTAGTGCCAAGAATGGAATGGCAAGCAGTGGCCAAAGAATTTCAGAGGTGAACAGTGACTTCCCTCAAGATGGTTCCAGACATTGACATCTCCTTCAGGAATCTAATTATGCTCATTCCTTTCTAGTGACTAATATATTTGAGGCCAGTAGATCAGCAGTCAGAGCTGCTGTCATGAAGATTAGTGCCTCCATTAAGAGTATGTTGTGTTCATTTAGAGGGAAATAAATGGACCAGGGGAACAAAGGTAGTAATGTAAGTCTTAAATATTAATGGCCTAAATATGGATCAAGGTTTGAATAAAGCAGTTTTGATTTTGTTTTAATCTCATGGCAGACATGTAAGATCCATGCTGAAGTTTTGTAAATGTATTTTTAGGATGAATGACAACTAAATGTTAAAGTTTAAAAGGATTAAATTAAGTGTAATAGATAAGTAAGATAACATGAATTAGAATAGTAAAATCCCTTACCAAAGACATTGTAAAGGACTCTTCTATCCTGATGAAAAAGAAAAACTTTTCAAACTGATTTTGGGAAAGTCACGTTTACCTTCCTGCTTGTGATTTCATGGCTGCTAGTCACACTGGTGGTGGTGTGATGTCCTGAAGATACAACTTACTATTTGCTTCATTGACTTCTAAATGGCTTTACTGATTTTTGGGCAGAAGTTGTTTAACTTCATCCAAGACAGGTGTGGAATAGCAGGAGGGAGCAGATGTGGAGGAATGCAGACTAGGTGTAAATAGTGATGTGCACAGTTTGCCTGCTCTGCCTATGTGCAAGAGCAACAGAGGAACCAGATCAAATGGTGGTAAACAGATTTGGTGGCAAACTTTCTCACCAGTTGGAAGTGTTGCCTCTGAGGAATACAAATATTTCAAAGAAGTTAAAAGACCATGCATTGATAAATGACTACCTTTCCAATAAAGCTGTTGTGCTAAAACAGCCCTTGAAGCAGCACCCATTGAAACATTCCCGTTCCTTTTGCAGTAACATCAGTAAATGCTGGACTAGACTCACAGAGCTGACCTGCTGATGCAAGGTTTAGGATGCAGCAAATTGCCTGATGAAAAACAGTGGAAATAAATGACAGCACTCTAGCCATACAGATAGAATTATTGGAGTATATAGTGGGGATGTCATGTGAAAAGGACAGACATGGAGCACTTTTTTTTTTTAACGCAATTGCAAGAAACCTACAGCACCAATGCCATCACAGGCTTAATGCCTAGTCCCTCACTCTTTTCCATGATTAATATTAGCTGCTGTCAAAATAAGAGATGCTGTATTTTGAAAAAGGGGCAAATTGGTATGATAGTGCTTTGGGAAAGCAAAACTGAAGTTTAAGACAATACTAAAGCTTGAATTAGTAGAGGACAATGTATATACCTAAAGCCATCAGCACTGGAGTAGATTTCAAAGACAGAGTTACAAACTTTAGAGATACGCTCTGTTAGTGAAGAACTGAAGCTTATACATCTGAAGCAAAACTGAGGTTCAAACATCCTGCTCTTCCTTAGCACCCTTCATATTCCTTGCCATCTGAAGCTGCTCAATTAGAGTGGCTGCAGACTACCCACTGCTTGTGTGTATTTTGAATAAGCACAAAAACGGATCCAACTTTGTCTTTTTGTGTCTGACTCAGTCACATCTCACTATTAAGACAACTCAGCAGGCTCTCATTTAAAATTTATGTGCCTCTTTCCTGTGCTTAGTGAGAGACAAATCCCATAGTGTCTGAGGCTGGTCTGAGTGGAGTTTGGTGTATCAAGGGCTGGACATTGCAGATACGAAAGAATACACACTATGAAAAGGCATGTGAGAGTGACATTGCTTATGTGCTCCCTTGAAATCTTAGTTCTGCCTGTTCCCCAGATATTACACAACATACCTGTAATCAGGATATAATCTGCATAAGGGCAACGGCATGCACAGCTATCATGCTCTCCGTCCACAGGGAGATAGTGCTTTTTTATTGTTTTATTTTATTCTGTTTTAGTATTACAAAAACTTTCTGAGAAAACAAATAAATTATTGCAAAAAGGCATATGGCTTCTTGCTTAACTATATTAATGAAGTGAGAGAGTGCAGCACAGTACAGCATGGAAATACTTGAAATCACAGCAAGTGCGTGGCAGTCCCACATCCCAAACTGAGATGAGACAGGAGGCATTACCAACAAATCTGAAGGTCAGACCAACGAGTTTTGTAAAAAATTAACTAAGAAATTCTTACAATTCTTCCCATGTTACACTAGCATCCAACATTGATTACAAGGTAATTAAAAAATAAACCTAGGTATTTTAGAATTTGAAGTCACAAAGAGGGAATAAAGCCACATGTGGAAACTAGAATCACTCAAATGCCCCAAAGTATGTTTAATTAAGTAACACACTTCAGATAAACCTTGACATTAGCTTTTTTTGGCCAAGTAATATGATAAAAAAAACCACATGAGGACATTAAGGGCAGACAAAGCAATGATCTACACCACAGGGCTTGTCTACACAGGAAAGAGCTCAGAACTTCCACTGCAGAGTATCTGTTCTGCAACAGCTCCCTGAGGGGACATGGTTTTTTGCACTAGCTGTGCATTTGTGTGGTAAACATGAGAAGTGAACTATGTTAAAAGCAAACAAAGGCATTCATCATGGAAATTAAGTGCATCTGCTGGAGGAACTGGTACACCATAGCTGCTGGGCTCTCAATTCCGCACTTCAAATTGTTTCCCAGTAACCACCTTACACAGATCAATCCAAAGTGCACTACTCCTTCATTGTAAATGTACAAAATGAAAGAAACTGAACAATAGACCACATGGATTTATGATGAGGTAATAGTTAGCCAGAAACTGCTTGTGGTGCTCAGCTATTGCTGCAACTAATGCATGTAGTCTCACAAAGTCCAGGCTGCCAACTGCAAAGAAGCAACAATAGTCCAGCTCCATTCACACCCTCCAATGTGTTTCCGTGGCCGTAAATGGCATTGCAGATGTTTCTGAGTCAATCAAGAAGCTGCTTCAAATATACTAGTGAATACAGTGTAATTTATATTGTAAGTTCAAATATTACATAGGAATGACTGCTTATTCCATGTAGATTTTAGAACGAGTCTGAAAAAAATAGCAGCATTTCTTCACTATATTAACTAAAAGGCAATAGATATACCCTTCTAAAAGGAAAAGAATATGTGGTAAACAGGGAGGGCATGTGGCTGTACCCAGAAGTAGTAGATATCTGATCCACCTTACTTACTGTTGAAAGAACTAAGCAAGACCCCCTAAAATACAAGAGGGGATTCTGAACAACAGTTTGGCTCACCCATCTGCTTTGTTGAACAAGCCAGCTGGTTCAGTAGATTTCAGCCATAGGTACTTGTAAAATTTATTCACAGCAATGAGGTATTGATATAATTAAAAGTGACAGCCATTGACATGTTAAATGCTATAGTTAGAGATTGCCTATGTATGGGAGTCATATCACCACATGAGAGTAGTATCATTCTAATTATCGCAGAATCACAGAATATGCTGAGCTGGAAGGGACCCACAAGGATCATCAAGTCCCATCCTTAGCCCTGCCTTCCTCATGTCCAGAGTTGAGGTTTTGCTGACACTTTTCCTCCGGTCAACAGAGATTTTAAACCTGATCTCCTCGTGGTTACTGTGGTCAAGACAGCCGCCAATCTCCATTCCTCCCATGACATCCACTCTGTTGACAAGCAGCAGATCAAGGAGGACATCTTTCTGAGTTGGCTCCCTTAGGACCTATTCCATAAAGTCGTCATCCAGGTTTTTTAGGAATCTTCTGGCCCAGGTTGTACAAGTTGTGTGGTGCTCACAGTAAATTTCTGGCAAGTTGAAGGCCCCTATAAGGACAAGGGCAGTTGACTTGGAAATGTCCCTTAGTTCCTAAAAGAATAATTCATTGGTGTCAGCATCCTGGCTGGGAGGTCTATATCAGACTTCCATGATGACATCCACATTATTTGTTTGCCCCTTGATTCTTATGCAGAGGCTCTTAACTGTGCCAGTGCCACCTGTGAGCTCCAAACGTTCCAACCCTTCTGTTATATGCAGTGTCACCCCTCCACCTCTTCTGCCCTGCCTGTCCCTCCAGAAGACACTGTAACCATCCAACAGGGCACTCCAGTCACAGCTCTCATCCCACCAGGTTTCACTTATGCCAGTGATGTCAAATCTCTCTGGGACTGGGCCAAAGCAGGTGTGTCTAAAATAATAAATACTTTTCAAAGATTTCAGTAAATTGGCATTAGGAGGGTATAAGCTTATGCTTGTGCTGAGAAAGAGAGTAAGTTATATTAAGGTAACGTAAGCTTTAAATCAACATAATACATTAATATTAGGAATTGTACCAGTATCTTTATTCTGGTAAAAAAATACCACCCTAAACAGCACCTACACCAGCACAAACCCTGCATGTAACCAGGCCACAGGGCCAAAGGGTGGTAATGGTAGAAGAAATCCACCATGGGAGCAAACTCCCATTGTTTCTTGGCCTGAGAGATCCATCCACAGACACCATGTCAGAGCACTGGGAAAGCAAGGAGACAGGCTTCAGCTTTCTTGTTGCCTGCTAAGGAGATTGTATGCTGTGGCATTTACATGAACCAACAGCAGAGTCAATGAAACTTGTCTGATGCACAATAACTCTGCCACATCTTTGGCACAGGCATAAGCCCTGAGCCTTTGCTGTCAAAGCACCAATGGGAAATGTTTGTTCAGTGTGTAACTAGAACAAGCTCTTCAGCTCTTAGGAAAAGGGGTCACTTCCCCAGTAACCCAACCACCTCCAGTAATGCCAGACCCTGTAAATCTTGGTGTTTCAAAACCTGCTTCTCCTAGCTCCATCTTGCTTTCTTGATCCTCTAACTCAATTGGTAGTCACCTGGCTGCAACTTCTCCTAAAATATTCACCACCAACTTGACCCCTCCCATCCGTGCTCATCTCAGAAAAAAACCTATCAATCCAAATGCCTTTCAAAATGACTAATTCCTCACAGCTTCTTTATTGTCACCCCTGGTCCCCATTGCTAGTGCTTCAACTTCCTTCTGCCTGAGGGGAACAAAAAGTTACCTTATCAAGTCATTGCACAGACACTGTCTAGTGGTCAACTGCAGAAATCACCTCACTGGGTGCAACCCACCTGCCCCTCAGTCTTGGAGAACCATGAGCAGAAGAGGCAAGTTTCCAAGACTTCAAGAGTGTGGTGAGAACTGTGGGGTAACCTGCCAAAGGAAACAAACGATCATTTGGAAACACACATGGACAACCTGGTTAAAGCAGGGCTCCCTCTAAGATTTATAAAGAATGGCTAATTTTTTAAATTTCATTTTATTTTTTTGAAATGTGGAATAAATGGTATATGAGAGTTTATCACAGGTTTCTTTCATCAAAATTAAAGCCAGAAAGGTTTCCACTAACTGAGAGTATTTGGACTGAGAATATCACAAGCCTCTTCTTATTCTACCCCTTTTTATGAATGTATGAGGACAATGGTGGCAGTACACAGTAGTCCACATAGGCACTGTCTTTTGTATGACATGCACATTTTCTGTGCTAACCAAATACCAAATGCCAGCTCATGGCCAAGCCCCTGGAAGCTGAAATTAAAAGCTACCATTTTATAGCCAGTCTGACCCAGACATCTCCCACTTGAGGTGTAGAATTGCCCTCAGCTGCTGCCCTGGACCCTGGAGTCACAGGTGTTCTCAGAGGACAAATTAAATCCTAGGCAATCTGAGTTGTCTAAAAGAGATGTTTATATCTAGCTTGACTGCAAACATCTAAGTAACCAGTATATAAGCAGGGAAAATAGGGCAGCCAGCTCCTTGGCCTTTGCACCTTGCCTCCCAGTAAAAAGAGACACTAATAGGAAGGGAAATGGGGAAACACTCATCTGGAATCCCCTTCAAGGAGAAGATTGTTCTGGTCTCATATTCTGCAAGAAACCAGCACACAACCAGTAAGAAATTGCAGATGCAAAACCAGCGTCTGAGGATCTTCCAGTCAACCACTCCTTTATGGTATTATTACCTTCTCTGAAATAGTCACAAATATCAAGCCAAATTTGAGGGCTGTATATTTTGTTACTCTAGGGTTTGCCCTGAAGTAATTTGTCAGTCTGGAGGATTCATGAAAATAAACACAGTGGGTCTATGTTATTTTATTAAACCTGACTCAGAGAAACAAAATTAAACAGAATATAAATTGCCTAGAAATAAAGGGAGGAAACAATAAAAACCTCGTAAGAATCAAATTTAGAGAGGAAAAAGGAAAAGAAAGTCTGTATCCCTTTGCTTGTATCAAATCTGTAAAGGAGGAGTCCCTTTAAAATATTTCTTTTTCTTTCATCCTTCCTTATTTTTACTGCAACATATCATGCAAGTCCTGGCTAGACAACTCTATGCAACACCAAATAAGTGGCAATGAATCATAGCTCTTTCTGATGGTTTTCAGGTTTTAATAAGGCATTTGGCTTCCACTCAAGTTCAAAAGATGGCATAGGGATTTCTTTAATAATCCTTTTCTTCTTGTAATTTTCTTCTTCACACTAAAAACATGGAGGCCTTTCATTTTACCATGTCTTCAGATCAGATATAATACAGAAAACTCGAATTACTTATGAGTAAAAAAGAAAAGAAATGAAACAAACAGTCCTTTTTCATATTATATGCAAATCCAAATAATCCTCTCCCTCTCACAGTCTGACCCAATTTTATTTGGGCAGACTTTGTACTTCTAAGCCAGGCACCTTTGAGACTGCAAACTTAGCAGATACTACTGAATATGAGAGCACAGCACTCGCAAAATTAAGTTTCAAGCTACTGCACTAAAATGTCCGGAGTACTGGCAACTTGCCTCTTCTAACCGAAGTCCTGCCTCACCCATGCTCACATAAACGGACAAGACAAAGCCTAGAGTATCATTCCTTGAGCAATTTTAGATATCAGAACATCTGCCCAAACTGCACGAGGGAATGCCCTATTCACAGGTAGGGGTATTTATTGCCATACATACTTGGAAAATGGATACAAATTATTAGCAGGACATCAGCAAATGTGATGATTTCATGATTTATTACAAATAAACTACAAAGAAATCACTACTTACCAAACACAATGTGACATCACAGTTGAGGGATGACTTGTTTTCCACCACAGAACACAAACTAGTAAGGGGAAATATTTGCTGAGTTCCTTCTTTTCTTCTTCTCACTGTTTTCTTAATCCTTACACTTTCCACAAGATGAAAACATCAAGCATCTTTACTGAGTTTTTCAGAACCGCAGTCATTGACACAACTCCTCTGCACTCTTTATTGATGTTTCCTGAGAGTAACACCTAAAATCCCACTGCAGCCTAATGCTACATAATTTCCTCCTCTCTTCAGCCACAGAAAAGAAATTATAGGAAAATCTTAAAAGTATTTTTAAATATTTAAAAAATATTTTTAATATGGACACTTTGTGTCCATAGTATGGCATGTGTCTGTGTTCTTTAACTCTAGTTCAAAGCCGTGTACCTTGCAAATTTAAGAATCTTCCTTTTTATCTGGAATTTTTCATTATATGATCAAGCAGTCAAGATCCAGAGAGCCCTGCAACATTTTCTGGATGCAGAAATGTATTCAAATCTAATGAAATAATTGAGATAACAAAACCAATCACTCTATGACTTAGGATAAGGCTACATTAGCAAGCAGCAAGATACCAACAGGAAAAACTCTGCAAACCAGCTTCTGTGGAGGATGTGACCTTCACCCTCTGCATGCTCTGGAAGGTTTGGCTTCATCAGTGATTGGAGTGCAGCTTTTTGTTATGTTTAAGGTGAAGCATTCCTTATGTGTCTTCTGAGGCCGCTCTATAAAATGAATAAAAGAGCAGGAAGGGAGGGCAACCAGCGATTTGCTTCAAACAATACATACCTCATCTGAAGCAAAATGTTAATGTAGATGAAGGCACATTTAAGTTTACCCCTATGAACAGATGGATGGCCATAGCTGTGGTAAGGTTAATCTGAAACATATCAAACTGATGTAAAGATAGCAGAATAAAACCTTGTTTCAGTAGAAATTGTGAGAGAGAGATGTTGTGGAATGATGTTCCCCTTTTTTTTGGTTGAAACATGGAGAAAATACTTTACATAGATTCAATAACTCCCTGAAGTGCAATTAGTTTACCACAACATTGAGAGGGAAGTTCTTGGCATAGAGGAGGAAGTCTCCCGAGACCAGCAGGTCAGCCAAGGTCAGCAGCAGGCTGTATCACCCATACCAGCACCACAGCTGCACCCTAAGAAATGCTCACAAAAAACCTTGAAGCAAATGCATTCTTGGGCATCATGTCTGGACACAGTGCTACTGGCACAAAAAAACCGGACAAAAGTAGCATGAGAACTTAACAGAAAATGCACAGGAATTTCCTTTATGCAAATTCTTATCTGTCAACAGAACTAAATTGGCAATACCAGTTCTCTGGTAGCAAAAACTGATATATTGACAAAACTAAGCTATGGAAAGAGAAATCCACACCTTTGAGGAAGTTCATCATGGAGGTCTTGGACAGATCTTCCACTCCAGAACAACAAAATGTAGATATTATGATGATTGGCCTGGCAATCATCATTATGATGATCTGTGCCTTCTAGTGCAAGCTTTCCTATAAAAACAGGAAGGAAGGAGCATCATTCACGTGTTCATTCTCCTGCTTGCCACAGTCATCTTAGTCTGATGTCTTTCAGTTTCCATTCTTCACTGGAATATATCTGCACACCATATCCTTATGAAAAGTGGTAATTCAGTATGTCATTGAAGTGAGACAGGACAAAAACAGTCTGGAAAAGGAACTAATGTAATGCTAGCCTACAAATAAGCAGTTTGGAAGTTTGAAGAGATCTTTAAAAAAATAAAATTTTTCCCTGTCATAGTTGTTCTTTAGACTTGTTTCATTAGCCTCTCTTTGCTAAATTTACCTATATCTAATTATGATTTCCTTTTGTTAGAAAAATTGTGTGGCTTAGAGGTAGCACTATTTCACTTTCATGCAGCGATAACCAAGATTTATAAATCTTATTGATGATTTTTTTTTAATGCTAGAATATAAGAAAAAAATTGATTTCTGAAAATGAGTTTATACTGGCAATCTGCAGAGAGCGATTTGGTTACCAGGTAGCCTCATTCTTCCCTTTTATTTTGGCCTTTTCCTGGCCTTCCTCTGTGAATCACTTCTTGGACAGGGTGGTTACTCAGACCACTGCTCGGCACAGGATCTGGCAGTAATAGCAAAGAAAAGGTGAAGTTCAGTCTTGGTGCTTTCACCATCCTACCACACAATTTGCCACTACAGGAGAAGTGCCACTCAGAGACCTGTCCACAGCCACATGGGGTGTCCACTGCCAGTGATGGTGAATCACCATTACAAAAAGTGGCAGATATTTTGTGGAAAAGGCTGGTGTAGCCACCTCATGTAACACTCCCACGTTATTCTCTGTACTCTGTTACTGTGATTCAGTAGTTATTAATTTTGACGTCTACCTGTCTGTGTAGAGTTTTGCTTAAGGACTTTTAGCCTTAAGCTAAAAGCTTTGGGATACTCAAGGCAAATTAATAATTATTTTGATAATAATAATTTTGATATCACACGGGAATAATTAACCAAACAGTTTAGAGAAAAAGACTAAGAAAAGCAAAGAATATGGGGTTTCAGTATTTAGAAATAAAGTAAATATATATTATGGTTGGTTTGGGTTTTTTTTTAAATAGGAGAAGTTGCTGATTCTTATCAGTACATAGATAAGTAAAGATCACTCAAGCTCTTGAGAAACAGAAGCACCACTTCTTGTTGTAGCAACTAATTAACTCCTTTCTTTCCACTCTCATTAGTGGATATTTCCCAAAGCACTTTCATTTATTCCTCTTAAAACAATTTCAGCCCAAAGCAAGAGCCTCAACATCAAGAGACAAGCATTCTCCCAGATAAATGATTTCCCCCAGCTTGCTAAGCTCCTGTTCATAAGCCAGATTCCAAAACCCAGGAATCCAAGGCTCTGGAGCTGTGGCACAAGATCACCATACTATTATGAAGATCTCCAAACGTTGGCACATGATGCTGTGTGTTTCAAATCCCTCTGGGATCTTTAGGATCTAGCCATCAAGGAAACAAAATTACTAGTATCTTGATTTCCCGAGAAATCAAGTAAAGCTGAAAATAAAACTTCATGGTAGATTTTATTCAGTCTTTTAAAAAACTGATTAACTGACTTATCACTGTGAAGTCACAGAATGATTTAGGTTGGAAAGGACCTCCACGGTCATCAAGTTCAACCTTTGACCTATCATCTCGTTGTCAACTAGACCATAGCATTAACTACCACATCCAGTCATTTCTTGAACACCTCCTGGGATAATATTTTTCTTCCCCTTCTGAACGAGAGGTCTTCTAAAAAAACCCAGTAAAACCCGTACTTTCTTCATTCTGAGTAAGGTGCGTGATTAGGGTGCAACCTGCAACCTCACAAAGCACATCAACTGGTGCCTTAAACTGAGGCGTTACAAGGTGTAAACATCAAAGCTCCCAACTCAATCGAGGTGACTTGATCACAGGATGCAGATCTGATCAGGACGCACATCACAGGGAATCACCACGCCCTGTTCCATCAGCGGGCCCCCAAGGACTCCGCACCGCACCTCCCTCCCCCCACCCGAGGTTTGCGACTAAGAAAACCTCTGAGGAAAGCCATTCGGTGCGTCCCTGAGTTTCCAGGGTGCGGGCGGGGCGGGGGATCGCGGTCCCGCCCGCTGCCAGTGACGCGCCGGCTTTTCCCGCTGTGCGTGCGGCGGCGGGAGCGGCGGCGAGCGGCGGGTGAGCGGGGCGGGGGCGGCGGGGCCGCGCGGGGTCAGCCCCTCGGGACAGGCGGGGGTCACCCGAGCGGTGCGGGATTGCTGGGGCTCTGTGTGTATGTGTGTGTGTGTGGGGGGGTCTGTGTGCAGCTGGAAGCGCCGGGGCGGTGGTGTAGGGCCGCTGTCCTCCGGTCTCGGGTGACGGTGCGGCGCTGCCTGAGCTCGGTAACATCGGCCGTGGTCCAGGCAGCGGCTCGGGGAGCCCCGGTACGAGCCCTGTCGCCGGGCTGCCCGCGGCGGCGGCGGCGCTCGGCTCCACCCGACCCTTTGAAGTGTGTTTGTTCCCCTGGTCTTTGATAGAGGGCTTCGCCGCGGTTTACGGTGGTGTAAATGACAACTCTTGGGCAGTGACTAACGCCGGGCATGGGGAAAATTCGGTTTAAGTAATTACTAATATTGTTTTAAACCGCCGCTGTTTGTTTCGCTATGGCAAATCCATTGCCTTTGGCAACTGTGACTTTTACAGGGATGTGCAAAAGCTCCCCGTGTGCGTGTGTATAGAAATATATAGACACACACACACGGTTCTATTATTGTGTATACACATCATACGTATTATTTTGTATACTAATATACAAATATATAATGACATATATATAATTACTTCCTTTGTACAATTTATAAACATAGTCGTTGTACTATTTTGTTAGCCAGGAGACAGCCTTATTGTTGTTTTTAAATTCTGTGTTAATCTAAATTAAGCAGCACGAGAATTTTTAGGTGCATACAAAGACAGTCTTAGGAAACAGAGTGTGCAATTTAAACCAATTTATAAAGCAAAGGAAGTTCCAGTGACTGAGAGTTCCTGAGTTTGCCATGGGACACGTTCTGGAGTTGGGCACGGAGGCACAGGGGCAGCTGCCCGTGTTTTTCCTTGAGGCGCTTGTGTTTGCTATTTGTCTCATACACACTCGCTGGGATCACCTCCGTGGAGACAGGCAGTCGCCATCAGATCAGCACAACAGGCTGGGGGTTCTCACAGCCCTTCAAGGATGTGGCAATTCTAAGTAAATATTGCCTAGTTCTGCTAGCAGTGTCGAAGGGATAAAGGCAGACAGAGGCGTGGAGCCAGGCCATCGAGGATCAGGGCCTGTCCTGCTCAGGCTCCCACCTGGCATGTGCCCATGTCACCCATTGCCCAAGGGAAACAGTGGCTGGAGGTTTCATTGCGCACTCTGTTGCTTCTCATATTGACAGAAATAGCTCAAGTGAAGGATTCCTATTTGTGCTAGGGACAACCGAAACTGAAAGTAATGCAAGGCAGGGCCTTCCTGAATGACACAAAACTGGACTTCCTTTAGAAAAGTGGAAATGCCAATGTTTTCTATGTGTAGAAGATGCAAATAATAATTATGACTGACTTAGCCCAGGGTATTATTTATGATGCTTGACTTGAAATCCAAGTCCCTCTTGTTTTACTATGTATAATTTTTGTTGAATCTAAGGAGTATTTACCTTTTAATGAATTTAAATTTAAAAATCTTGCATTGGTACACCATGCTTGTATTCATAAAAATAGTTTTAAGTATTACCTTTATTATAGGTTATCATTATTATTTTAAATTTTATTTGGAAAATAATTATATTTTACTATTTTTTGAAAAAGGAGAAAAATGTTCTGAAAATATTACTACTAAAATGTAAAGATTTGTGCTCATGTACCATTGCAAAACAGCAGTTGGCAGCTTGCAGATGCACTTTTCTAAAATTAGCTGTTTTGTGACAGAATCTGCTGCAGTAGTTTTTATATTTGAATAAGATAGTAATTTATTTGAACCATGTGGTTCATAGATTTATTCATTGATTATACAATTAATAGGGGTTGTTCGTGGTACAAACAGTCAGGGATAGTTCAGTAGAAAGCTGGAGTAGCATCATTTCACAGTGTTACTCTGTTTCATGAAATACTACCTAGATCCTGTCTCAGCAGACTTTAATTTTTCTACTTTTCCCTTGTTCCCTGCCTGTCAGGCAGACCTGCATAAACATTGCCTTTACTCATCGAGACCTTTCTCTCTCACCTTTTCATACACCTAAAGTTGTTTTCAGCTGTGCTTTTCCACATTAACTCCTGAGGAACAGCTATTCTCAGGCAGTGTCATTAACCAGCCCTGGTGTACCTGCTTAAGCTAATTCTGTGATCATTGCATGCCCACAGGGATATGATGTTTTTAACGTAGATGCAGCATCCAGGTCAGATGTCAGTGGTGCCCTGCTGTGCCACCAGCTTCAAATGTTCTCGGACTTCCCTTCCCAAGCACAGTGCCATACAGTGCAAAAACTACTGAGGATTTGGGTCAAATGGTGTCATTCTCAGACATAAGAGGAAGTGGAGCATTAAATCAAGCCAGCAGTTGGTAAACATGTGATGTGACCTCTTGGACCGATGATGTGACTGGTACAAAGTAGTAGCACTGAACAGATAAGGACTAGATGATAAGGCTGAAGGCTGTGTTCCCAGAAATTTTAGAGTTTATGCTGCTGCTCCTGCACGTGAATCTCTTGCAGAATAGCTTTTTCCCCTGAGAAAAATGTTGTGTCAGTCATCAGTTTAAACATTCCTGTATCCTGTTTCTAGCTAAGGAACCCTAGAGCACCTTTCCTTCATACTTCCCTCCTTCTTCCCCTGGTAGCTTGTTTGTCCCTGCTATAGAGCAGCATTGCCTTTGGCCCACGGGGCTAAGCCTGCTGGTACAAAATGTGCTTGCTTCAGGGTGATGTTCCCCTCTGGCCTCTCACCTCTTGATTCTCTGATGCTGTGGAGTGAGACATAGGGTCAAGGTAGGGCCTTTCTGACTGTAAAAGGCTGAATCAGTCTTTCAGCCTCATTTTAGTAAATTTTTGCTCGGTACTTTTCCAAATTGTCGTCATTTCAGGATACTGCAATCTTCTCTGCTTTTATTATGCAATTTTGTAATTTCATGATATGAAAGAAGGAAACACTTCTCTGGCAGGCTGATTTAAAAAAAAGCAAACAAAAATACAAACCCCACACTGTAATAAATCACAAAGCAAACATTTACTCAGCAGGATGGACTGTTGAAGGTGTTTCTTGCTTCCTGGAAGTAGGAAGGTAGGACAAGACAGATGACGACTTTGGTGTATGATATCTCTGCAATGTGTCACATGGATCTTATTTCCATGTGTGTGGTATCCAATATGCATAAGTTTTTGGCTTTTGTAAACAGACAAGTAAAAGAGATCTCGTTAATTTAGAATATTGTGATTTTTCTTTCTTCTCATTAAACAATTTGCATATTTTTATTATCTGAAAAACCCTCAACAAACAAAACCTCAGCGACTTTTTTGTTCTTCTGATACTAAAAATACAAAGGGGAAAGTACAGCTGTGTGTCCTACAGGAATATCCTGACTTCTTGGAAAGATAATTCTTGGAATAGAGAAGCAAATCGTGCTAATGACTACATGCACAAGTTTGGTGTGTAGTGTTTGGCTTTGGATCTTTGTAGCATTGCTTGCTCAATCTCTACACCGAACTTAAGAATGGAAACACCTTCTGTAAACATTCTTCTTCCCCAGCTTAGAAGAGAAAAACAACCCAAGGGAATCCTTGATTAATGTGTTTTCAAAATGTTCGTCTTTTGTATATAGATATTGAAGAACAAGGAAGCAAAAATAAAAAGCTTATCATGTCACTTCACTGGTGCCTGCAGGAATGGTCGCTCCGCTCACAGAAAGCAGCCTGCCATCCTGGTTTCCTTGTTGGCAGAAGCTCTCACTGAGTGACACACCTGGTCAACAGCTCTCTGTGCTCTTAAAATCAAGCATCTGTGGGAGGAAAAGAACAAGCAGAGAGACTGCAAAGATAGCTTGGAGCCGAAACCACTTGCAGCAGCCCTGGGGGAGACCAACCCTCATGGCGGGAGATGTTGCAGATGGAGCAACGTCTCCTGAGCAATCCTTCCCCAGTGGATGTAGCACCACAGGGCTGCCTGTGCAGTGTCCAGCAGCTTGGGCATGGATCAGTTGTCTGGATGTGGGTGACTGGTGCCTTTCAAGGTGACCATCCAAAGGGATCCAAGACAGCTGTATGAGGCTGGCACCCTGACACACGACCTACAGTTTTCTTGGGCAGCAGTTGAAGAGTAAGTAGGACACCTTGTGAGCATCCACAAAGACACATTCATGTCTAGCTATCTGAATCCTACTTGCCCAGATTTCTGCAGACCAGGGGAACAGTGGTAGTTTTAGTGGAACATAATCCCATGATATAGCCATAAATGATCCTGCATTTCTCACAGTGTTCCTCTAGGGAACCTCTTTCAGCTTGGAGAACTTCAAAATAGTATTTCGCTTCTCGAGGTCTATGTAGTGATATGTCTTCAGAGAATCCTTAAATGTTCTCAAGGTTCCTGGTTTCAGAAACCAGTTTCCTTTCTGACTTTGTTGGGCATGTTGTCCACAGAGTGGGCTCGAAAGGAATCAATAGCCCACACTGTTTGCCAGCCTTGTGCTGGCCCTGTACTTGCAATGTTGTGGGTTCAATCCCTGTACGGGATTGAACTCTTCACTTAAGAGTTGGACACTCAACGTGGGTCCCTTCCAACTCAGAATATTCTATGAATATCATTTAGTACTTAGAGGACAGTCACATAAATAACATGCATACTACATTTTTGCCTGTTTTCTTCTGTTTTGCTGAAAGTCTACAGTTGAACAGGGTGTGTCTTTGGGTAGATGCCATGCAGGTGTTGCTTAAGGTGTCCACAGTACGCAGGCACCGCACATTGTCCAACTGGCACCTCAGCATGACTTATTTCAAACTGTCTCCCAGTATGGCAGGTGAGTTCCTCAATAGACATGAACCTTACAAAAAAACTTTGCAACTCAGCATGACCCTGTGGGCCTGTCCCAAAAGGAAGTATGTGATTGGTTTGAAGGGAGTTTCTCTTTGCTTCAGCATCTTCATGTGACTGGCATTACAGCTTGGCACAGAGCTGATAAGCAGGACGCATACCAGTGAGTTCCATTTGTTTGAGAATAAATAAACCAGCAACGATTTTGATATGGATCTTCTTTCTTGTAACTCTTGTGCATAAAGAGAGTGCAGTTTGTCTTCCATGCCTGCTTTTTTGTGGTATGAAGGAATTCCTGTTTCTTGGTATTGAAAGGATTTGTGGCTTAAGAAAATTACTTCTTTTCACTTTCTTGTCTAGCAGAGATGTCTAGGAAGATATACTCACTCATAGGTAAAACTACTCTTCAAAGCAAAATGGATGTTATACTCCTGTAGCACAGCATCTGTTTTACTATGGAGTTGACAATGAGTGTTTTGCCCTGACTTCTGTTTCTATGCTGCCAACACATCCTTCAAGTTCCTGCCCCTCCTTTCCCTCAGGGAAGCCCTAACTGCTCACCTGCCTTGCTTCTTGTATACAGCAACAGTCACCTGCTTTTAAGTCTGTGCCTTCTAATAGTCTCATCATTTTAATTGTGTAATGGTGACGTATGGTTTTAAATTAGTCATAACTCTATCTTTTGTTTTAATGAGGTCTTCAGTTGTCTTCCCAGAGGGAAAGGCTTTGTTTTCCCAAGAGCAGTGTGCCTTTTCCCAGAAGAAATGAATTTCTACTAATGAGGTATGAAAAGATGAGGTGGTAATGTCCATGTTGGGGAGTGGTTACAGAAAGAAGATGTTTGCAAGTCTCAGGCCCTGAAGGACATGCTGATAATGCCAGAGCCTATGACGTGCCAGGAACTCGTGTGTATAAATAGTCACGTTGGCCCGTAGTGTCACTGTGGTCATACTTGCCTTGAGAACAGCTGAATCTAATGGCCTTGTCTCTCATGGCACAGCCCAAAGATACCCCCACGTGTCTTCAGACATGGGAAATAATGAGTCTGATATTTAACACGTGTGACAACAGTTGGTCTGCTCCCCAAGGATTTATGATGTTGCATTCGTTAGATCTCTCTGGTCACTGAGTGCAGGTATGACTATTTGGAGTTGAATCAGCCAGGTTGTTGGGGAGACAGGAAGGCAAATCCCTTATTCCAGATGAGGTAAAGCCCCTTGTCTTGCCCTCTCTGGGTAGACAAAGGTAGGGGTTTCTGTGAAGATGGCAAGGAAGGCGGCCAAGTGCCTGGCTTAAACAGTCCCTCCACCTCCCAGACCACGAAACTGAGTTTGGGCAGTAAGGTTGAAGAATCAAAGAGGATTTATGTCCAAAATATTATTTGGGGGATTTTATGAAGAACTGTTTAATGCACATAAATACTTGTGCAGAAACAAGGCCTTCCTAATCTGCTCATCTGCAAGGAAGCTTTCTGACTGCTGTTTTGTCATCATCACATGTACATTTGGAAGGAAGATCTGTTTGACCTGCTGGCCAGGAGAAGGATGTCTACACTGTGTGTGTAGTTGAAGGCTGAATCTTAAGAGTAGGGATGCACAATCCAGCTGAGGTCTTTTTTTTTTTATGAGCTTTCCACAACTGAATCATGGGGGTTTGATGCAAACCCTGGGAAGCTGATGTTAATAGTGCAGGTTACCTTACAAAGAAAGCAGCTTGATTTTCTCAGGAAAACTACCCATCAATAAAAATCTTGTAACTAATGTAAAATAACTGTAAAGATTATTTGGAGTAGTGCGGACTACCTTTAAGGAAACATAAAGGCAATCTTAGGTTCCGGTCAGGTTGGAAAAACAGTATACTGTAGTGTATGTTCATAAGCAGTGATTTTCTTTCAGAAATGATTCTTCTGTTTTCTCCAGGATTTCCAGAACCACAGATCTTTTTGTCCAAGGAGTGTTTTGCAAATTAAATATATTTTCTTAGGGTGGTATGTTTATTTGGAAACATAAGTCTTTGGGATTTACAGCATCTGAACAACACTGCAACACACACTAGTTGACACTACAGAATTATTTTTGCTGCCTGAGGATCACTAGAGCTTCTGTCATTCAAACCTTGGGTAGTAATTGACTTGTCCTAGACATCTGAAATATAAGTCTGCTGGCAGTGTGGAAAAATCTTAATTGGGTCTGGTGCATATGATTATCCTTCCCTGGATTTCTGGCAAGACTTAATTCTAAGGAGAACTGTCTTTTCTCCATAAGCTCGGCTAAACTAGATAACTTTCAAACCTTGAATAGCTTTATTCTGTCTTTAATGTAAATGAAATTCTGGATTTTAGTAGTCAGTTAATAGCTAGTTTTTACAGTTGCAAAAGCTGTGTTGTTTTTAGGTTCGATGACGAACATTCTTGTTCCTGTTCTCCTGCTGGAACAATAATACAAACCCTGTCAAGGACAGTGCTATCCTTATATAGTGCTTTCTGAGTATGTAAGACACTTGCCTTTGTATAAAGTGGTGCAGGATTTCAAACTCGCCTATAAGGTGGAATGCATCCTCAGTAATAGTTGTTTACATCTCTGGTTGCGGTAGTGACCCAGTTGTATCAGTTCTACAGAAGATTGCAGGCAGTGACAGAGTAGGCTGGATACCTGGATACCTGCAGTGGGGCTTTCCTCTGTGGCCTTCCAGCTGCAGAGGATGTGCTGTAACTGGTACCTTCTGCTCCTCTTCATCTGGGCCATTCGTTTCATTGAGTTGCCTTGATTGTGGTTTTGTTCAGCCCCGAGCTGAGAAACTGTGGCTCCTGTGACATCACTGTGTTTCTACAAATCAGTAAAGCTGGACAGAATCCCTTGGTGGTTGTCTGATCCCACCAGCCGTGTGATAGACGTTTATTATGCATTTAACTGTAGGACCACAAAGTAGTATTTTAAATATGTCCATATGTAATGTGTAGGTTTCAACTGGTTTAGCTAAAGATGTGATTATATAAATTGACACTTGTTTTGTATTAAGACTGAATTGACCTGAAGTAGATATATTTAAGTGAACCTGGAATAAGTAACAGTCTTTAGAAGCTATTTACTTCTAAAATACTGTTTTTAGGCTGCTGGCATAGGCTAGCACAGAAAGTGAATAAAGCAAACTGCCCAGTTGAATTCAGTGTTAATACACTCATAAGTGGTTAATTTGATGGTCAGTAGATCCAGCTCAGAAACTAGTGCGATATGTGGATGCAGCTACGCAGATACACAACACCAGTAAGGTTCTGTGGTAATGGTGGGCCATCTGATGCATTCTTCAGGGGAGAATTCTGAAGGGAGAATTGCCACAGTGTGAAAGACTGGACATCTGATCCAGCTGCACTGTTGTAATGATCCATCATGGGCTTGGTCTGCTTAAAAGACACAAGAAACACAGCAGTTTGAAGAGTTGATGAAAATCCTTTGTGGGCATGCTGTATTGACTGCACATATTCCTGTCTTACCCACTTTTTTGAGCTTGCAGTTACACAGACTACTTAGGGTCAATCTGTCTCAGGATGTTACTGCTTAACTATTCATTTTGGTTTTGTCTGTATTTGTGCTTGGTCTTTCCCAGCCATCTCCCCAGACACACGTCATGAGACTGGGACTTCTAATTCTGTGGTTAGGGCCAAGACATCTCTTTTGCTTCACTTTCCTCTCTGGGGACAAGACCAAGCACTAGCACTTCCTGGATTGGACCAGGTGGCATGTCACAAAATTAGCTGTTTTGGTAGAATAAGGAAATGTGCAGCAGGAAGGAAGCCAAGCTAAAACATGCAGTGCTAAGTAACAAAAATTCAATCAGCAGACAAAAATTGTATAATAAATTAAAAGAGTTTGAAATTAACAAAAAATGAGAAATTTCAGGCACATGAGATTCAAAATTTTCCAGTGGGTGAGTCAGGAAACGAAGGATCAGGTAATGGCAGCATTTGAGAGACAGAGAAAGAAATGTTGCAATAAGACTGCATGGCATTTGCTGAATTTGCTCTGCTTACTCAGCAGCAAAGATACAGCTTCCGTCTGTGGTTCTTTTCCTGTGATAAGTAAAAATTGGGTATTGCAGAGAGAGACCTTGAGGAAGATGCTATTTTAAAGGCAATTTAGTTTGAATTAATGCAATGAAATACTTAGTTCCTGTGAGAAACATGAATTTTTGGGAGAAAGACAGACATACATTCCTTGAACCCTTCTTCAGAAGAAGCGTTTAGTATTTTTCTTAGGAATTTAATCTCTGTTCTGAAATGGTGATAATTTAGTCTCTCTTTACAACCCCCATCTTGTTGGTATGTAATCCAGCTTGTAAAAGTAAGAGCTGTCTGACGTGTTGTTTGTAACTGGCATCATGTAAAAAATACCTAAAGGTGGCTTATCTGTCTCTGTTGGTGTATCTAATAAGATCTGTGTATCATTTAGGTCTGCACAATGTGTACATCTTCACTCATCACTTTTGTAACTGAACAGAACTCTCACTTGGAAAGTATGCAGGTACTATGTCAGCCAGTGGTTTTAGCCTGGAAATTACTTGCTTTTTTCCCTCTGTTTTCAAAAGTAGTTTCAGTGCCAATGGTGCACCCTTTCTGTGTAAGTATCAGTAAGAAGCCTAGTGCTTGTCCAGTATTTTCCATCTGAAGTATGGCTGTAGCTGAAAAATGGTTGAATTTTCCAGATTGCTATGGTTGCTGTTTCTTCTGAAATTTGGTTTCTTCTAGCTGAAGGGATCTCAAAAGCTCTCCGGAGCAAGCATGCTTCCTGAAACTTCACCTTGAAAGTCACCAGTGCTTCCCTTCAAAGACGGCCTTATTTCTTTATTGGCCTTCTGAAAATGCCCTAGCAAAAAAACCAGCCAAAACTTGGTTCATTTATGCCACAAAATCATTTCACGTAGTTTAAGCTACTTACTACACACCATAATAATTGGAAAGAGTAGCAAAGGCCAGCTCACGTGGCCAGCTTGACAGGCTGCCTGGAAAACACAGGAGCCAGAGCTGCAGGAGAGTTTTGAATGATCCCCAGGTTGTCTGCAGAAACTGTGGCAGGCATCAGATAATTACCATGATTATATATACCAGACCACAAAGTCTGACAGGTACTCCAGTGTCTTGACCTACAATTACCGTTTGCTAGCCATTGCCTAAAAGTCCTAGCTCTCAGTGTGAGCCTTATCAGTATTTTCCAATATGTAAAACTGAATAATAGTTGCTCTGGGTTCAGCAACCCACTGAAACTGCAGAATATACATGAAATCCTTTGGGTGAGGATACATCTGCAATTTGAGACTGAAAACAAACAAACCAAAACAAACAGAAAAAAAGAAAGAGGATAATGAGGAGACATCTGATGCTCTCTCCTACTGTGAACAGATTTCTTAGTACTTCTTCCTTCTTTAGGCTTTTAGATGTTTCAGAGAGGCTTGGTGAGTGAGTCATGTTGCTGTCCAGCAATATGGTGTTAATTTGAAGCAATTCAAAGTGCGCTATAATACCAATGTAATTGGAAGTCTGTGACCCACAGCTGACACTGTAATCCATTTGATGTATTTATTTTGAAGGGAAAGAGGGAAATTAGTATGTTTGATTAGCTCTTTGATTCTCATTTTCTTCTGAAATAAATGAAAATTTCTTATGTAGCGTTTTGTTTTTTGGGGTTTTTTAGATGAACCAAATTCATTGTTTTGGTAAAACAGGTCTTAATAGCTAGAAAGATTGCAGGACAAGGGAATGGCTGATTAGGGAGAAATGCTAACATAATGATAAAAGAGAAGCTGTCTTATACCTGGTGGCCATAAGCAAGCATTAGCAACCGAATGGACTGAAATCCCATAGGACAAGAGTAGTTAACTAAGCCTCTTGGCAATGGAGGCTGGAAGTCAGAATTTCAAGCGCAGCTGCAAACGTGTGACTTTTTTGGCAGTGAATTTCTTTGTGGCATTGTGGTTGGAGGGAGGTGTGTGAATTCTGTCAGTGGTTTGGAAAGCTCTTGTTCTCTTAAAAGCAGTTTAGACAGTGTGCTTATTTCCTGCTCAGCAACAAAGTGATTCTGCTGCTACTGTTATACAACACTGATGAAAGGGGTACCTTGAGCCTGGAAAGTGAGATGGATTTGCTAAAGGGGTAACTTACTTTGTTGACTTCACTAAGCAATCTGTGCACCCCTGACCGTTGCGCAGAATTTAGATGAAAATGCTGATATCTTTCATATTCTTTTCACTTCTGATGAGCAGACTCCTATGGTAATTTGCTGAGGGAGAGTGAGGGGTCATCAGAATAGAT
This sequence comes from Pachyramphus minor, assembly GCA_013397135.1. Taxonomy (NCBI): domain Eukaryota; kingdom Metazoa; phylum Chordata; class Aves; order Passeriformes; family Tyrannidae; genus Pachyramphus; species Pachyramphus minor. The sequence continues at coordinate 29,320 of VYXB01010498.1, forward strand.
GAAAGAAGGGAAGATGGTCTGTGACCTACTCAGTCTGGAGTTTCAGTCCTCACCATCTGGTTCATGGACAGTGAGGAACAGAAGGGAACTCCTGAGTGATCAGCGCAGTTGGGTTGACCCCATGTATTAAAGTGGGCCAGGTGAAGTACAAGGCATTTACTTATGCTGAGACTGAGTTTCTTTGGATGGACTGAAAGTCCCTGCTTGGGGAACAGCATTTGAATAAGATTTTTCCCATCAACAAGATGGGATAACCATGATAGCCATGTACACAACTGCTGTAAATGCCAAACTGTGTTATGATGTGGTCAGTTTGGCATCACAGAATGGTACACTTTATAGAGGTGGCATACATTTATACATCTATAGTTTTCATAATTTTCCCTCAAAACATGGGAATAAGCACTCAAAGTGTTGCCTGTTTCTTGTACTCTTAGGTTCCAGTGTGAGTTGCCATCTAAGTCACTGCTAGACTAAATGGACCTTTCCATTGATATATGCAGTATGTCTGATCCTATGATTTTTTTTTCCATAAACAAGTTAACATTGCTTTCTCCCATTTATTATCTTTTCATTTGAAACCTGCAGTAATATTTCATCTATGCTTCTGACTAGCTTTGAGTTAGTACTAAGTGGGAATTTAGCTCCTTAATTTCCTAGTCCCTTGCAACAGCAGTGGCACAAATGCCTCTCGGGTCCTCCAATCTATGCAGGAGCTATGGGAGATGCTCTTTCTGCATCAGTGACTTTTCCTGCCAGTGACTGACCTTTAAGAATTAATGCAGAACCTGATGCTTCTGCAAATACAGTGAATGTTCCCCAAAAGAAATTAGGATTATCTGATCCCAAATCTAAGTAGTACTTATGTTTTAGCATGGAATTGAGTTTATTATAGCCTCTTTTTTTAACTCTTCAGAGCTAGTATCTTCTCTTATTTATTCTTCCTGTCCTTCCCCTCCCTCCATTACCCCTGCATGTGTATCTTCCTTATAAATCCGTATGGATCACTTGCCTTTCAGGAACATAGTGCGGTCAGGTGCACATGGGCACATTCTGTGATAGTGAACTCCATGTATGGATGCAGCTGAACTTTCTGCAGGCTTTAGATTAAAATTATTATGACTTTTTGAGTCTTGGATAAGCAAAACATAAAATGCAGGAAAGATCTGAGAGCATTTAGAGATTCAATTTTCACCTCTCTCACTTGGTCACATTGAAGCCCTGAATAAAAGTTTCATTTGATACTGATGATGGGAACAACCTTGAAAGTGGCAGCTGAGGGCTTTGCTTGTGACTGGATAGTGCTTTCAATCATCACCAAGGTCTAAAAATAAATCACACTTCCCCATTAAAGCCTGAAGGTGGTCGTTTAGTTATATGATTAGAAATAACCAAAGGTGTGTGGATGGATGAGCTGCAGATCAGCATTCATCCTTGAGGGGAAACACTGGCCACATGGAATCCATCAGCACTCCCAGAGTGGAGAAGCACATTGTATAGGCCACTGCCCAGCAAGAAGTGAAATAATAAAATTTCAGTGCAACTAAACCCAGCTACTAGTGAGGCAGCCAGGAGGGTTTCATTTGTTCATGTTGTTCTGTTGTCATGGTTTTTGTTGGTGCTACAGCTTCAGTGTTCATGTTGCAGTTTGGAAATGTATGGGAGAAGTTACTTCCTCCTTTGAGAGCAATCCATTTACATGATGAAAGGGTATTCCCCTAGTAATATTAAATTACCTGTTTTAATTTAGATTTTAACATATAAAATAATCTCTAAAATATTAAATGAAATGTAATACTTAGTATTATTTATCTGCTACCCTAAAGAAGAGCACAGCAGTTTACCTGTTTTCTCTAAGAAAAGCACTGCAGTACTTGGGTTTGTTCCTCGCTCTTCCCGATTCTCTTTTAGGGAACAGGAAGTATGGCAATTCATCCTATGTAATCTTTTTGCTTTGGGGTTGTTATTTTTGGCATTTGTGGAGCTGTTCCCTGGTAATTTTGTTGGTTATGCAATTAAGAACCATCAAAAATATGTACTGCAAGGAGGAGTTGATATACTAAGTATATGAAACTAAATAAAAAAAAAAGAAGTCTTCAGACTGATAAAAAGCAGAACAAAAACGTACCCAAACCAATAGAGATTTTTCCCCGTCACAGCAGAAAGTGTTTTATCAGAACTACAGATCTACCACTACCTTTTTTGGTTCTTTTTCCTAACAGTCCTTCATTTCTCTGTCACAGGAAATTTTTTTTAATGACTAAAAAGACGAGCAGTCTTCTGTTTGTCTTCTAATGACTGATTCTCTCCATCACTTCTATTTTGAGTAGGTTTTTTCCTCAAGATAAAAAGACAACTTCTTAAGCAGAGAGCTGAACTGCTCTGCTTCACTGGCTTCTGTATGTGTTAAAGAAGTCCCCAAATATATATCTTGCTACCAGACAGAATATTGCATTCAGTGTGTTTGCCAGTGGCTGCAGCATGACTAGGCAGTCTCGCTGAAATCAGTGGGAAAAGGCAGCTTTGAGGGGCTTGCATTTCCATTATTGATTTTTTTTTCCAAATAACTGGATGAAGAACTGATGTGTATTTTAAATATTTTAGGAAGCTTTTTTGTGTTGAAATAATAATGTTTTTTGTCACTAAAGACTTAAAAGTGGGATGGCTGTTCAGAGTTTAAGCTGTTCTTTCTAACCTGCATTAGCACATGACTCAGTCGCTAGAGAAACAGATATAAAAATGAAATGTATTATTTCAGCCTTGTCATTCACTAACTGTGTCAGGAAAGAGATATTTTGGGCTTTCATAATTTCTTACTTAAATCAGTTTAGAGATAGGAGAGAAACACGCTGCAGAATATGATGGAATAAAGGTATATAAATGGGAAAAAAATTGAATTGCCATTTTGAAAGAAACCACAACATATTCAACTGGAGCAGAAAGGGGGGAAAATAACCTCAAGCTATATAGGTTTACAGCTATACCCAATGGGAAGAAATTGGTCTGTGATGTGGGCTTGCACACTCCTGTAACATAAAAGCTATTTAGCTCCCGAAAAGGAAAGTTCCTAATATACTTCTATATTAACATCAGTTAGAACCCATGAACAAAATTCTTAGCCTCACCTTGCAGAGGTACTTGGCACTGCTGAGCCTGCACAGCAAGAAGTGTCTTGAGTGCTGTTCTATGCCTTCAGCTCAGAACATACATGAAAGTTAATCATAAATACATTGAGTGAAAAAATAAAGGAAAATTTATTGGGAGTGTGTTTTTGATTGTGTCTGTGCTTTTATCAGCGTCATTTTAGCTTCAGAAGTGAAGTGATGACCTTCATGGAGATGGGAACTGTACAATGGCACCCTTTAGGATGTCTGAAGTCCCAACTATGATCATAATTTTTGTTTAAAAACAGACTATCCTATTTTGATACAGGTGAGCCTCTAGAAATTTGGCAACAAAGTGTTCATTCCAAAATAATTTCCTGGTGTAAGAAATGTATGTGTGCCTACCTTTGTGCCTTGTTTTTTTCAAGAGGGTGGAGTTTGTAATTTGTAAGTTAAGCATGTTTATAAGAGGCATTGGGCAGTGGTGGGGTGTCCAGCACTCCTTAGCTGGGCTTGACCTAAATATATAGTTGTATAATAACAAGAGCAGCTTCAAGCTTTGTGTCACTAAACCTTGATGATAACCATGTGTAAAAATATAGCCATGTGTCTGCCCTAGTCACATGTGAACATTTTGCAGGTGGCTGAGAACAGGGTTTGCCTAAAGAAAACTGCAAATTCACCTTTTCCAGTGCGAGGTGCCTGCCTGGAGGGATGTGCAGGAGGATTTTGCTCAACTTCTCCTGCTCGAGCGACATCCATCCTGACCATGGCACCAATATAGGGAGTTATAATCCTGAAGTGAAGGGGGATCCTGCTTGTTTCAGTTTGGAAGGAGGAGGTTGACATTTAACAGCTGAGGAGGCAATAGGATGTTTCTGAAGCTGGGGGTTGATGTAGATATTAGCTGGCAGTGGCTGGCTGGCATGTGGGAGAGGTAATGGGGAAAGGCAAATTGCAAATAAATTGGAAATCCTTTTCCCAGAGCAGTTGTTTTCATGCAAGTGGTGTGTATGTAAGCTGGCAAGTAAATAAAGCTGTCCTGGTCTTCTCATGTGGATATCTGTCCTAAGCAAACTGTCTATTTTTTTTGAACTGCAGAAGTAGTTAAAAATTTATTGGGATTTTCAGTGAAAGAGTAGATTTAAAACTTAAGTTAGTGACAGGATGTTTCGACTTGGTCTAATTATACACTTCCCTACATGAAGGTTTTAAAACCACAGACGTTGTGAAATTTAGCCTGACTTTTAGCTAGCCTGCAGGATCCAAGAAGTTTGTCTCTCCAGTTCTCTCCATTTCAGGGAAATGGTTGAGAGAGGCATTTGATTCTGCTGACTCAGATGTTTTAGAGTCTCTGGCCTTCAGCTGCGGTCACGCAGACCTGTGCTTGGGCACCTGGGAGTGAGGCACCTGCCTCAGCTGTGTTTGTGCACTGGGAATGCTTTATGGGTGGAGCTGTTGGGAGGTGAGTGCAAGGATGATCCCTGAGACCGCTCTTGGAGCAATGAAGAAAAGCAGTGACTTCAGAGATGGACAGGCATCACTGGACTGTCATGTATGACAAATACAAACAGAAGGGGACTAGCCCAGTGCTTCTAAAATGGGATTGTTTAAAAAAATGAATACTTTCTGAGGTACAGTTAATGCAAACGTGTTTTCTAGTATATATGGCACTAAGCCTGGCTCTTTCCATGGCCTACTAGTAAGTAGCAAAAGTGATAATGACCTTTAAATAACTACTAAATGCCAATCTAATGTCTGTTCTTTTTTTTTTTAGGTTGATTTTTATTTTGCTACATACCAGCGAAGATGACACCAAAACATGAAAAGCAGGTAAGTTATGTCTAACCTTTAATAAAAAAGGATTCAAGTTTGGCAGTTGTGGATTGCATTTCATTAAGGTTCACATGGATCAGGGAAAATTGGCTGTATTCTTCATCGTTTTAGTTGCCAGGATACAAAATATTCTTGAGTGATGCAGTGCCAGTTCCTTGTGTTAAAGTTCAATGGAAGAATCAGATATTCGTTCAGGGTAAGTGACTGTGTATAAGGGGCTCAGACACAGAGACAGGAGAGAAGGACTTGGTGGGGTCTTCTTTTCATCAGTCTTTAGATATTTTATAGGACATACTGGTTGGAGCTGGGTCTGAATTGTGATTACCAGCGGTGTGGACCGCAAGTATCATACTTGCATGTTCTCTTTTTCCCAGTCCAATGAACACCAGAAGTTTCAACAGATTATTCTATCTCAGCTTATAGTCTCTTATCAGCCTTATTACGCAGCATGTGTGGAGTGAAGACGCCAACACGCTCAGTGTGAAAAGCCCCACGTCCTTTGTGGCTGATCCTTTTGCTGTTAGGCAATCTTATGAGATATGCTATTTTTTTGGAAGCTTTGTGGAAAATGACTCTTCAGGGGTTATTGACTAATCAGATGTGTAACAAGAGCGTAAGGTTATCACCTGATACAGTCCTGTGTGCAGAGATTTGAATTAAAATGCAGCTGGAATGATTAATGTAAATAATCAACCAATATGAGATGGCTTTTATTCCACCTCCTTGTGGTAGATTTTTCCCCCATATTAAAAATAGATATTTCCATGTCAGATTTCCTCTTTTCCTAGTAGGAAAATGTTAAAGAGACTTTTCAGAAACACAAGTTTTGTGATCAAATTCTATATAGTAAAGCTTCTGACTTATCCTTGTCTCTAAGCAATCCATTGCATTTTGCAGAAATATATCCAACAAGAGAAAGGAGAGAGGGGGAAGAAAAAAAAAGAGAAAAATAAAATGAGAAGACTTCTTGTGTTTGCTTCAGCTGCCTTTTTGGTGTGTTCTTCCTTTTGAGGCAAATCCAAACGGGAACATCTCAGTTTTCTATGCTTGTGTCTATGTGACCTCAGTGCTGCCCTTTTACTCTGCTGTCAGGACTCATGTTCTTTGTATCTTTGATCTGTAACCATGAGGGAGAAGGTGTAAACCGGGTTTAGGTGTCACTTTGGCCATTTTGTCAGTGATGCTAACTATTTGGACTACTCCCAGCCTTGAGGACAAGGTAGCTAAATACCACCAGTGCCAGGCTTAAACTGGCTGTTTTAGTCACGAATTAAAAGGCACATCCAGTCAGAGAAACTGCTCTGAAATTCCTCCTTGTTAAGTAGTTATGACTATTTTTGCTCCAGATTTGAAAATTCTGAATATTCACGAGGATGTTCATGCCAGCATGGCTGCTGGGATCCATATCAAAGCTATAGCATTAGCAGTTTGGACAGGAAATGTTTTGTGTTTAATTTAATAGTTTGCAGGGAGAAGGAATAAATAGAGTTGACACTTCAGTAGCTTTCTGTTGAGTCTGTGTTGTGCCTAGTGCAGTAGGCCTCCATGCCCAAGCCTGGGCACTTTGAAGTGTCAGCAGTGAATTCTGGTTTGAGAGAATTGTTGCACTGAAGCATTACAGGACACGTATCATTCTTGAATGCATGATATACGTGCATGTGTGGTGCTCCTCAGTTAAAAAAAGCAAAAAAGCACAATCCAGCAAAAAACCCCAAACAAAACTGAAAGTATGTGCAGTGTTGCATAATAGCCACATCTGCAATTCTGGAAAAACCAAGCAGCACTAGGCAGGAGAAGGAGGCACCTTGCAAAGGATTGCAGCTGGCAAAAGTAAAAAGTCCCTGAAACCTTGTCTCTCTTTGGGCTGAACTTCCCATGTTGTACAGCTGGTCTGCAATCCAGTTTTGTGACAAATAATTAAGTTGGTCTTCAAGTGGGCTGTGGGAGGAAGAGGTCATCCTCCCCCAGGTGGACAGTGCATTACTTGAGGATAGACATGTCTGTTGAGAGTATCCTAATTTTTATAGGAAGATAGGGAAGGAATGGAATATATACAGAGGATAAAGGCAGTTATTACCCAGAACTGCTGTAATCTTGTGATTGTTTGTGACCAGTGAATGCAGGATGGACTGAGCATAAAACAGCAATCTCGCAGAGGAATATTCTGCCACCTGACTCTGCTTGGACCCTAACATAGCATATATATGAATATTGGCCTTTACAAGACTACTTTTCTAGGGATGTGAAAGCATAAACACCTTTTCTGTGAGTGGATTGTCATTTATACTGGACAGTTAGGTCTGCTTTGATTAAATCAATACTGTTTTCCCTGGGGGGTCTTGTATCCTGGAGAAAAATTAAAGGTCAGAAGATAAGGAGTAGTCTACACGTGCAATGACACTGTTTCAGAGCAGCAGAACCTTTGCAAGGGGAATTGGGATTAACACTTCCTAGATTCATGAGGTTTCTAGGGGAAGTAGCCCTAGATCTTGAGAAAGGCTGTACATTATTTTTTATTTCTAGTTGCTTAATGTTTATCTTACTTCATTCTAAACTCAGTATTGCCATTCTTGGGTAAATAAAGGGAAAAAAAGGAACTTCTGCTGAAATCCTGGTGTGTTAAATCAGGGCTGACAATGACTTTGTGTGAGGGCTGCAGTTTGCTGAGGTGCTCTGCTGTTCTGCAGATCATTTTTGCTCTTGGCTCACTGCTTTACTGCTTAGACACCTGCCTGCTAGAGTGCCTACAGCAGGTCTCCTTTCTTTGGTAGGTAGGGTGTGAAGGGCTTTAACTTCGTCTGTATTGAAATTCAGTATTAGTTAAGTGTGAGTTTAAAGACTACAAAACTTTTTGTGTAAATTTTGTGGTCTGGAATGATTTGCAAGGTAAGCCATAGCTAACCTGCAGCATATCTGATAGCAACTTTGGTATAATAAAGGATTGAAAGAAGTATTTTACTTCAAAGACTATTTTGATTCTGTACAAAGGATGGGGTTACAGAAGATTACATGGAAATGGAGTAATTTGGGGAACCTGGTCAAAAGGAAGGTCAACAAGAAGCTGATACAGCAGTAGATGAGCGGAAAGGGACTGAGATCAGATTATAAGCAGGCTGACTGTGGCTGTGACTCCTGAGCTGCAGCATCCTGTTGGAAGCTTCCTGGCATAATTCTTGTTCTTCCTCTTGCAGGACTGATGCAAGACTAGTGCTCAGCAAAGAAAAGACAGTATGTTTAGAAGTGGTTGCAGCTCTAGAGAGGAGTGGGACACAGGGAAATAGGAGTTTGGGGAAGACAAAAACTTGGGAGAACTAAGACTGGATATGAAATGATCTTACAGTGGGTCTGAAAGTATGTTCTTGTCTATATATGTATGCCAAATCTGATAGACACTGAGGCAGGTGGAGAAAAGCAACCAAAAAAATGGTTTTCTCTGCTGTGTCCAGCACATTGCTCATAATCTTCTCAGGAGTGGGAATAACTTCCTCATGCCTCCCACTGGTGTTTTTGTAAAAGTAAAGGCATGACCCTCAGCTGGTAGAAATGATTACAGCTCTGCTCATTTGTTCCTCTTGTGTCACACTGGCACAAGGTTTAAAAGCTGCAGGGGAGAATTGGCCCTCCGGTGCTCTTCAGCAAGGAAAGAAGTGGCAGAGGTTGTGAGAGCCTTTCAAATGGTCTTTCTTTGTCAAGGTACTCATGTTACTCACCAAAATGATATCCAACAATAATGCAGATAACACTGCTGTGACTAGGAGCTGTACTAAGTGACATAAAACTGTGAGTTGTGCGCAGCCATCAGGCACAGCCTGAAGCAGTACCACCTGAAAATCAGAGTGGTAAGTTACTTAATCCAAACCTTGAACACCTCCCTGCCATGTACTGAGTGCAATGGCTGTTCAGGGAGAAATAAATCTTTTCCTTTCAAGGTTGTCATTTTTTCCCTGTTGGTTCATTGAAGGTTGCCATTGGTGACACGTTGAAGCGTGTGGCAGGGGCAGAAGACTTGTCTGAAGAGAAAAGCTTTTATGTCTCTGGTTTGGGCATGGGAAGACACATTTTGAGAGCTTTCTAGTTCAAGATTTCTTGAGTTATGCAAATATGTACTTAAAAAAGCATGTTATTTATCAGAGACACTGTCATTCCTCCCACAGTCAAATCCTGTACCTGGAGATCTTATGCAGTGCCTTTCTCTCAGAGGGAGTGTATCTACAGCTTAAAGTGATATGCTTTTCTTTAACTGAGTCATTACTAAGTGGTTGGCTTAGCTTTTTGGGTGAATAGCTTATTTAAGCTTATTTAAGCAACTGGAGTAGGGCAGCCTGCTTGTTTGCTCTGGAATAGCAGGTACTTAAGCACAATTTTGACCTTTGTATTTGAAGGGAATCTTTTCCATCTTAGTATGAATATACAGATTTAGGAGGCTTTTTGTTTTGGTTTTTTTTTTTCTAAAATACAACTTTTGGTCATTAGCTGATCATACTTGGGAACGTTAATTCTTCAGTCTCTTCTGACTCCCATTAGGGATGACCAGTTACATCACAGTAATGCACACAGGCCTCTCTTTCTCTTTTGGAATCCCTCTAAGTTATTACATAAATGTAGAAATCACAAGAGAATAGACAAGATATGACAACTTCAACAACAAATACTCTGTATCATTGTCCCCCCAAAATGGGGAATTATGCTCTGTGGTGCAGCTGTGTTGCTTCCTGGGACAGGTGGATGGGCACATTGGAACACAAGTGCCCAGGTGCTGCATCTTCGGCTGTACTCTTTGTGAATGTTGATTACAAGTGTGGGAAAAGCCTGAAGTACCTGCCTAGTTCTCCTTTACATGTGTGGCTTTGAATGTTAGGTTTTTAGTTTGTAGCTACCGAGATCGCATCTCTCATGCGTGAAAGATGTGTGAGTTTTCACAGTATTACTTAATCTGAAATACTCCCTTTCAGATGGCAATTGGGCAGGGAATTTCCCAGACATGTGGTGTAGCTCAGATGATTCATTGCTTTTTACTTCTCCATTTATAGGGTTGCAAAATTCAATAAAACAGCAGTTCAGCTTTTAATCTGAGCCCAGTAGTTTGTGGAACACGAGAACAATCAAGAGAGTCTTTAAGTCTGCCTTTGCCTTCTGAAATTAATTGCTTGATTTTTATTATGCCCTTGCAGGAATTTGTAACTGTCTTGGTGAGAGACCCCAGGACACAGAAAGAAGACTCATGGCATTCTTACATAGACTATGAGATATTTATTCATGTAAGTATAAAAATATCACCACAGATTCTTTGGGCTCTTATTGCTGTTTCTGTCCAAACCAGGGTTGTCTTTGGGATATTAGTGGAATTTTCTGTATACTACTTTGGGAAGGCTGGAGGCTATTATTGTCCTTTCAACAACTGAGATGCAGTGAAACAGGTAAGGTGGGTTGACCAGTAGCGATGTAATAGGTCTGGCGGGGCTGGAGGTTGGACCTGTTTTGTTCACACGTGCATTCCACAATGTCTTGCAACAGAGATGATTCTTGGCTTTACTTATCAGCCAGAGGACTGTCACAGTCAGTGATATCTTACTGTTATAGAACAATGTTCATGTTCAAGTATTGGTGGGAAAAAAACTTTCTTCTAGGGTAGCTATTTGGTGATTTGTACTTAAAATTCACCTCAATTCTTTTTGCCAAGTTATTTGGTTGCTGCAGGGCCGTTGTTTTCAGCATACCTTGACATTCATGTTATGTTAGTTTAGTTGTGCTTGGATGTATCAAAGAACTGCATTTGGGTTTATGATTGTAGTCCACCATATGTAATGGGAGTGCACCTAGAATTATGGTTCTTTTGTGCCTTAAATCTGTCCTGTACCTAATTTTGTTTTCTTGATTGTTCTTCGGTGGATGACATATGGAAGGCATTATCCTGATTTACCAAATCTAGATCTGGGGATTTTAACTGTGTAAAATAATTTTTTTGGTGAATTATAGCTACTATCAGGTAAAGAATTTGAGAGCACCAAGTTCCATGGTTAATGCTTAGCACAAGACCAAAAAGCATTTCCTTCCTGTATGGAAGAGTTAAGCATTCAGTGTAATGAAAGCAAGCAGTCAAATGATGACTTATTAAATGTCTGTGTGACAAGTACTTCTCTCCTGTGTGGCAATCAGAACTGTGAAACTTTCATATTTTGCAATTTGCTTCAAGTACTGGTTCCAAAGCAGTTATATTTTTGATTTCTGGAAAATAGAAATTCTGCGGATTTGGCAGGGTGGGTGCTATATTACTGTTTCACTGGCCCTGGTGCCTCTGCATAGAATTTTCTCTGCAATTGCTAAATTGGGGAGATTGCATTTAGACCCAGTGTATTGTGATTCAGCCCCACCTGGCAACTAAGCACCACAGAGCTGCTTGCTCACTGTCCCCCTGCCCCACCAGCAGGATGGAGGGAAGAGAACTGAAAGGGTAAAAATGAGAAAACTCATGGGTTATGAGATAAAACATTTAAATAATTTTCAATAATAATAATAATTATCATCATCATCATTATTAAAAAGAAAAATAACAAAGCAAGAGAAATAAAACCAAGGAAAGACAAGGGATGCAAATCGAAACGTTTGCTCACCACCAACCAATCAATGCCCAGCCAGTCCTTGAGCAGCAGCCCCAAGCCAACCTCAACCCTAGTTTATTGCTAAGCATGACACCATATGATATGGAATATCCCTTTGGTCAGTTGGGTTCAGCTGTCCCAGCTGTGTCCCCTTCAACCTCATGCGCAAACCCAGCCTGCTCATGGTGGCGTGGGATGAGGTGCAGAAAGGACCTTGGCTCTGTGCAAGCACAGCTCAGCAATAACAGAAACATCCCTGTGTTATCAACACTGTTTTCAGCATGGATCCAAAACACACCCCATACCAGCTACTGTGAAGCAAATTAACTCTCCAGCACTGGGCATCTGTGCAGCTGTTAAGCATCAGCTTCCTGCCACCACAATGCCAGGGCTTTTGGAGAACAACTCCCTAGGTCAGTCCAGACTTCTCAGTGGATTTAAATTATTGTGTCTGCCAGGCTCTTAGGCCAGCTGAGTTCCTCTTCTACCCAGCTCCTAGAGCATTTGGCTCCTCTGTTCCAGAAAGCTGTCATCTTTGTGCCCTCTATAGTCTACATCTTCTGGAGCTGTGTCTCCTGGCAGCTGAGGAGGGTGGTTTGGACTGCTGGCAGTTTTCTAATGGAGTCCTGTCTGGTAGGTGGGATTTCAGCTAAATGTATGCTCCATGGGAAAACTTGGCAAAAGTATTTAATTTCCACAAATTGTTTCTCTTTTGATGAATTGTCATTTTTCCAGTGAACTAAGAGTGTTCTGTGGGAAAATTTCCAAATGCTGCTACTTGCAGAGAGCAGTCACATTGGTTTCTTTGGTTTGATATAAGTGAGACTGCACACTGGAAGACCTCTATGTAGCTGTTTGCAGGTTTATAACTAGAGTAGCTAAAGATGATCTTTTTCCCCTGCGAAGATTGACATTATCTGCTGAAACTTTTTTCTGAGGTCTTTTTGTTCCTGTTAGTGTAAGTTATACAGTAATCCAAATCTCTTGCTTTTAAAAAGGAAGCAAATGAAAAATATTTCCCTGGGAAGCAGTAGAAACTGTCACCAGTCCTGCCTGAGATAAAGCAAAGTCCTTAAAATAAACTGAATTAATGTCAAACTTTCCATTTGTGTCTTGGGCATTGCTATAGAATCTCAGATGTGTTTTTAATACCATGCCTGCACTTTAGCTTAAACTGTTTCACAAAATAAAATGTCTTTTGTTTCCCAACAGACAAACAGTATGTGCTTTACAAGGAAAACATCCTGTGTTAGACGTCGCTTTCGAGAATTTGTTTGGCTTCGTCAGAGGCTTCAGAGCAATGCGGTGCTTATGTGAGCAACTTTATACATGGCTATTTCATAATCTGTCAGTCATGGAAGGGAAGGATTGTTTCATCCTAATTCTGAGAACTACAGAAATCAGATCTGAAAAATGTGCCGTGTTTCTTTCTTGGACAAGTTTATTCTGTACATTTTATGTGCTTGAAACCCAGAAGAGTGTGAATTTTACTGATAGCTTTTTTTTGGTGAGGCCCCCTCTAATTTGTAAGAATTTGATCTGTGGGATTTTTTGGTAGGCACAGGTAGCAGAAATAGCAATCTCGCATAGATGTCTGCACCTCCTCTCTGCACTTGGTGGGTGTGCTTAGGTTTTGCAAGCACCATAAGAGACCCAGCCAGACATTCATGCAGGCTTAACAACTGGGCCAGAAAAATCAGATTAGTTTATTTTCCCCTTTAATCTGTGTTAGAAGCCCTCCAGTTTCTCAACCTTGTGTTCCCAAATTGATTTCAAGAGCTTCTGTAACATGACCCATGATTTTGACAAGCTTGGGGTTGGCATTTGCTTATTGCATTTTTCTCTGCTGTTTCACATTTGGTTTTAACTGCATATTTTCTTCCTGTTAATAAAGACAGCTACCTGAACTGCCATCTAAGACTCCCTTTTTCAATATGAACAATCCTCATCACGTGGACCATCGTCGTCAGGGTCTGCAAGAATTCCTGGAAAAGTAAGTACAGCCTATCCTAGAAATGCAGGAATTTTTATGAGGTCATCAATTTCTGGTTCAAAATAGCTCATCTCTGGTACTTGAGAGCCACCGTGTGGTCATCTGTATTGCTACACGTTTGGTTGTATTTTTTATTTGCACTGCCATATTTCATACACGTGACTTCAGCTCTATTGGTTATAAGGAAGCGTCAACTGGGGCTTTTCCGTTGCTTTCCATTACATTAGTTGCAATGAAATGTTTTGGATTCAATTCAATGCAATGTTTTGGATTTAAGTCACTTTGCGATTGCCTACGAAGATTGGGAGAGATCTTTCACTGTGATGTCTGTTTCTAGCTCTCAATAATGAGCCAGGTATCCTTACACAAAGAAGCAGACTAGTCTCCCTCTCTGTATTCATGGAAAATCAGTGTCTTTGGTGGGCTAAACCCCTGGGAACCTGCGAAAATTCTCAAGTGAGATCTCCTAACACAGAGCTTTCCTATAACACAAATTACTTTGTTTACCAGTCCCACTAACATAAGCAAGCTCTAGCAGCTGTGAGCATTTTCAGTATAGCTGCAATCCATATAAAATCATTCATCAGGCTTAGCTGGAGCATAACCTGTGTTACAAGGCAGTACTGTGAGTTTCAGTACTGCATCCCTCAGTCCCACTGCTGTAACCACTTCACCTTCTGCAGTGGCAGGGATCCTGTTGGTGTAATTTTCTGCTTTTTCTTTGCCATTCTTGTAGTGCCCTGGCACTGCTGGTATGAGAGCAGGCTGCTCACAGCTGCTGGAGCAGGAACTGTCCTTACATCTGCAGGCTGTCTAGCTGCTGCTTGGGGTAAGGGCATGGTGAAACACTGCAAGTAGAGACTATTCATCTTCTTTTCAGTCAGTGTGTTATAAGCCTCCCTAACAGATTACAAATCATTGGTTGGTCCTGAGCTATATTTGTTAGGCTTAACAGCTGAAGGCAGAGAGAGCTAACTGCTGCAGGAATAGTATTCTGTATAGAGTTATATAGGATCTGTGGCCAAAAGGTCAGCCGATAAATACTGGTTGAAGGCATGTGAGACAGGGAAGGGAAAGCAGAAAAGGATCAGAAGGTTTTTTCTGCATCTCAGGAAGGAAAAACAGTGAAATGGAATGACTATGCTCCTAGAAGCATATTAATGATGATACAAAGGGTGTGGTAGCTCAGATTCCTGAGTCTGAGCAGGTCTAGCCTAGCTGGGTTGCCCCATCAAGTAGTGCATTTCAAAAACCACTCTCATTTTAAAATAACAAAGAGGCCAATCTGGTAACAAGGTACAGTATATAAGCATCAGAAATGTTTAAAACCACTGTCAGTGCTTTAAAAGGCAAAACAGAGCAGTAGAGTCTCTTAAAACACATCATCATGCTCCAATTTTTTGGATATCTCTAGTTCAAATGGGTACTGGCAGCAGAAAATGACAGCTTATGGAGCATTTCACTTTGCTACTGTTAGTCCAGGATTGGGAAAAGAGGCAAACTCAGTTGTCAAGTAAGGATTTAAATGTTTGAAAGTGACTGCTGGAAAGGTATCATCTTTCTCTCAGCCCTGGGGAATAATTGGAAGGAATTTTCAGAGACTGTGTTGTGATGAATTGGCCTGGCACCTTACATGCTGTAGCGTTGCCCTCTGCTGGCTGGCACCTGTGTGCTGCTGCTGCTGTTCACAGAAAGCATCTTTTGGCTGGCTCAGCCACGCTGCCATGATGCTTCCCCCCCCCTCCCCGTTTTATGACTCTGAATCAAAGGTTACGAATCTTTCTCTGAAACTGAATTTGTGGGATTGCTTAACAAGTGTGTGTATCTGTATAATATATAGGTATAATATACATATGTATAATATACACATATATTTTGTAGATATGTATGTTCTATATAATATACATATGTGTATAATATATTGTGTATATATATCTAGATATTTATATGCACTTTACTGAAGCTCTGGGTCTGGATGCTGCACATTCTGTGGTGTGGCAATGCCAGGTGAAGCAGAACTTCTCTGATGTATTGGAAAGGTGGTATAACCCAAAACTGCAAAGCTGAAAGCTCTGTTCGCCCCAGCAGTCACTGTGCACAAGCTCACAGTCCCACTGGTGTTTCTTTGTGGCAGCAGGAAGAAATGGGATTTGTGGACCTGTCAAGTGGGAAGTTTGCAGGTAACAGTTTAAAATGCCTGCATTCAATGCAGGAATTCCAGCTCCTCTCTGCACTAGGTGCCTTCCAATGTTACCAGGATCCAAGGCATCTCTGAAAAGGAGGGTTAGATCTTTCAGAGTCTTGGTTTGTGCCTGTTGCTGCGTGAGCATTTGCTGTAGTGTCTGCCCGTGCAGGAGCCATGTGCCTGAGGAGCAAGGATTGAATAGCTGGAGGCTCTCTAGTACTCAGCTTCTGGCCCTGGGAACACCTCCATGTTGCCTGTACGTGAATGACTGCAGAGTTCTCTTCTTCTCCTTGGCATCTCACTGCAGGATGAGTTAGCAAAGGGCTAGATGCATACTTAGAGCCTTTGTGAAACCTCTCTATGCTGAGCACAGTAGTGTAAGAATTGGGCCAACAGCTGGAAAGTTAAGCAAAGCACTAGATTTTGGTGAAATCTGGAAACAGGTGTCCCATTTAGATTTGGTTTTGCTGCACAAATGCAGGGTAAGACCTACTTGTCTTACAGGTTATTATCTCTGAGTGATGAAGAGCTGTAAAGCTCACTTCTTGTCTGGGCATAATTTAATATTTCAAGAGACCATTTGCATTAACGGAAGTCAGCTAGCCCCTTTTCAATTATGAATTACTTTGTAAGAATAAGGAAAATTATGTTTTTCCTGCTAAGTATCCTCATACTTTCAGGATGCCTGTAAATTCACAGGAAAAGCTTATTCTTAAATTAGAGGTCAAAATTAAAAGGCTGTCTTATAATACTAGGTTCTGTAAGATCCTCTTTGCTTTCATCCCTTTGTACCTGTACAGGTTTAACTTTGGGATTTAGATTACCCCCACAGAAGATCATTTGGGTTTGCTTAGGAGAAAACTAATTAACAAAGATATTTTGAATGAAGTTGGGTTCAATCACTTTTTTTATTTTTTATTTGAGTATAGTTGGATCTCAAAAAATTAAGCGATTTAGGAAAAAGGAGTACTTTTCAATTAGTTTTCAGACTTGCAGTTTATGATGGGGTGGAAGACATAGCAGGAGTTTTGAGAAAGGAAGTGCTTGGATCCACAGGAGTTAAAGGACATCCACAGTGTTGGTGATCCAGAGGGCCATGCGTTGGGCTTGCTTGGTGCTAGAGTGAGCAAGCCACCCAAAATTTGGTGCCTAAAGCAGAGCCATTCTCAGAAGGTGGCTGGTGTTTGACCTTTTCCTCCCACCTCTTTGCCTTTCCCACTGCAATCCCACAAGGAGAAGCTGGTGCAGAGTCAGAGGTCTCTTTTGGAGTTGTCTCCACTGGGTGCTCTCTTAGGGATGTAGAAAGTGGAAGGCTGGCTCCAAAAGGAATGGATGCCAGGTTGCCCCTGCTAGGGGCTCAGGAGGAGTATCAGCAGCTGTGGGGCAGGTGGATCTCCTTCGGCAAGTAGTGGTTGCCTCTTTCTAGTGGAGCCTTGCTAGTATTTCCTATCTGGTGAGTGAATAATGCCTAGCAGGCATGTGTCACTTAATCTTTTCCTCAATGCACACATTATCAGATACCCAACAGTTGCTTCGCAGTTGCTTGATATCAGTAACATTTCCTCCCTTATAAGAAATAAAGGAGGAAACACAGTCAGCTTTTTTCTAAGTGGGATCTGGGGCTTTGTTTGGTGTGGGCTGGGGCTGAGGGGCTGGATGCTCAATAGAGGGCACCACAGCACAGGCCGTCATCCCTGCCTCTCAGCTCCTTGGTTTTTTCCCTTGCTCTTGTGATATGATGTAAATGGGCAGAGTAAATTTGTCGAAAACAAAACCAGAGTGTTAACCTTCCACACACATGCAAGCGTGCATCTGTCATTGTATTAGGTTACAGGAGATACAGGAAATCTTTAGTTACGATTAAGTTGTACTGTTCAGCCATATGTTGTTCTCCTCCAACAGAACAGTGTATAATATACCTAATAAAATCATGTTGAAGAAAACCAGATTTTGGACCTTGTCCAAATAAGACAAAACACGTGTTTTGTCTTTTGTAAATATTTTTGCCATAACACAGGGAAAGAGAAATATTCCTTGTGTAAGTATCCAGCATTTTCTCAAAATGACATTATTTCTTCTGGTTGTGAGGTGATGTTTTTTGGCCGTGCTTCCTTAAAGGTCTAGAGATCATGAGCATTTACTGTAAGCTTACAAACAAAGATTCACATGGCTGTGAATAAAAAATGATTTTATTATCTCTAATACTAATGTAGAGCCTTATCCTGCAGCCCCCTTAATCACATAAGTAGTCATTATGCATGTGAGCAATCTGGCCAAGAGGAGTGAGATCTCTGACAAGTAATGACTGCTGATGGGATCAAGATTTGCAGGATTTATCCTTTCGTTCTTATTCCAGGCTTGCATAGAAGGTCTGTTGTTCTACTAAATATGCTCAGTCAGTTTATAGGAATTATTACCGTGAGCCGTGACTCCTCCATTAGCGCAACGGCAGCGAGTGCTGATTTACATCACTGTAACCGTAGCCTTGTGCTGACACTGGCTGCAATAAAAGTGTTGAAGAAGCACTGGGAGTGCTACTGGTTGTGTTGAGAGTGCGCACGCGTTCAGCCTCTGTGAAGACATCCGAGTATTAATATTACAATGCTCCTCCCTTCCTCTTGCCTTTTTAATTTGTTAGGTGGTGTTTTGTAATTTTGATTTTTAAAGTCTTTGGAGCCAAATCTGTTTTTCAGATGTACAACCCATCACACAGTGAGTCCCCAGGACAGTGAAAGCCCCAGAGTGCAACTACTGTACCAGCACTTAACACTACTAGTACCATCTGGTGACAAATATATGGTTATTTCCTTGAAGAAGGAATGTTTTGAACAGGAAAACATAACATTTATGGGTAGAGCAGAATTTATTTTTCATTTTGATTGCTTGAAGAATACAATTAAAAAGCAGTCTAACCTGTTGGTTCAGAGGGGGTGGGAAAAGCAGGAGTTATTTTTTAATTAAGAGAAAAAAAGAAATCCTTCAAGGGTACAACCAGGTGAAAGATGTTCGTATATTTGTTTTCAGGATGGTTTTAAATGATTTTCAAAATGCATTGAGTGTTTGGTCTCAGTGTGAACACATTGTGAACACAAACACACACACATATATATATGTATCACACACACACTCATATATGTGTGTGTGTGATGCATATATATGTATCAGGATTAGCTTTATGAACATCTTTCAATTTCTTCGCCTTAGTTTCTCTTCACTCCCTTTACCTCCAGATGGCACTATGAAGCAGAAAAGAAAATTACTGTGAAATAATGAGTCCAATGTAAAGTAAAATTGGAAATTGAATTATAGCTGCAGAAAAAGGACAGTAGCCTTGAGGTCCTGATCAGTCTGTACTCTTATCACTTTTGTTTGCTGTTCCATGTGTTAGGTTACTGCTGAGTTAATAACAGTGCTTTAGCAGTTCAAGGCTTAGCAGAATTGTACTGGACATGAAATAAAGCTAAAATGAATTTGTGTCCAATATCATTGACATTAGTGCTCATTACTTCTCTGGTGTAATGCCTCAAACCATCTTAAATCAATTTTAAAGATTAGCCGTTATTTTATAAAGAAAATAAAATACATTTCAAACAGCAACAGAGCTGTAAGTGTAGTGTAATCTCATGAACAGTTAGTTACTCGTGTTTTTGGTGGTTGGCAGGAAACTTTTGAAGGTACAGCAAGAGGAAAATCTGTGAAACTAAATGCCGTCCACAGAATTTAATGACTTGGCCTTTTGCTTGGTTACTTGGTATTAGACACGCAAATGTTAGAATTGCAGAAATGTGCATCCCCTCATGGTCCCTGTGAAAAACAGTAACGGTAGTTACTCTACAGTAAACTCTAGCATGTTATTTTTCTTTTTTCCTTTTTTTTTTTCTTTCTTTTTAAGGGGAATGGAAGAGGAAGGAGAATATTTACTCCCCCGAGTAAACTATAAAAGTGGATTTATTGTCTGGAATGATACTTTTACTTTTTGTTGCAATGTTTGTCTTTGTTTGGAATGTGTGTTTATCAAGAGTCAAGGCTGAAATCCTCTTTTAGTGGCTGCTGAATGATGGCTTTTCAAACTGTAATCATGAAGCTGTTGCTGTCAAGGTGTGTGGACCTGTAAATTCTGTGTTTTGAATCATTTTTACACAGCATTTGCTGGCTTCTAGACTACAAAGTTTTTCTGTGTATTAATACACTACATGCATTGATTTTTACAGATGTCCATTTGCTATGTTTGTTTTTAAGTAAAATTGTGAGAATTTAGATTGGATTAAAAAGGCTTTCTCCAGGTGTGAGCGTGTGCTTATTTTGAACTTCAGCAAAATCTGGTCTTTCTGAGAGTGAATTTCAGCTGTACCTGGGTAGATCATTAGGGTCATTGCAGACGTTTCCTCACTGGAAGGTGTCAGAGTTTGAGTTATTTGTTTGAGATTGCATGTGTGTGTTTACCTAGGCCAGTGAAATGTGCATGTACGCAAGTATCTCGTGTTTTCAAGTGGATACCTCTTCTTATTTATTTTTAATTTGACAGATTTTATAGGCTTGAATGAAGCCAAAAATCCTTTTGTGTGTTTATTAAATGTTATTGTAATGTTGGCCGCTTTAGAGAACAGTTTTCAGAACGTATTTGTGTTTTCAAACATTACAGTCCAAACACACCATTAATCTTATTCAAGAGAAGGAACTAATCAGTTATACTTTTTATTTTAGTCAGAGTACCTTTAAATGCAATATTTCTTTCTGCTCTTACTAGTTCTTACATTAATGCCATCTCTTGTTTCCTGTTGCACAGCATTGACTGTTTTTGGTAAAACCTGTTACCTAAATGGGTAGAAATAGGTAAATATTGACTCTTAATAGTTTTGAGTTGTTTAAAGATATTTTAATAATTTTCTGTGGAGCACTCTTTGGCATGGTCATAGGTTCTGATGTTTTTATCACATGAGTAAAATTACATGCACATATAAAAAAAAAGGCTCTTGGTAATCACTTTAGATTTACATATTAAAGATTTCCTTTTGTAAAGAAATGTTGAAGAAGAGTTGCATATCTTTTTTTTGTTCAAAATAGTGATGATGATCCGCAATTCTGAGGCCTTGAAAAAGTAACTCTGCAACTTTCTGCGTTACTGGATTGTATTTTGTTTACTCTCATGTGATGTGAAGTAAATACACTGTGCTAAATTTATTTGGAGACTTAAAATATATATGAACCAAATATTAAAATGGAATTTTTAAAAATAATAGCTGGAATTAAATAAAATTTAGGAGTCCCTGAAAACTTCTTGCACATAAATTAAAATCAGTATTCAGTATTAACATTTTCATTCTAGCTTAAATATATGCATATTTGTAACAGAGTAAATAATTTTGTCTCGTGTTGGCTCCGTTGTTTACAGGTATTCCAAAGTCCTGATGTTGCACATGTATGAAATCTGTTCTGTCTACACACTGTCTCTCTACGCACTTCTTTATTCCACCAAACAAATTGGTGATTTGTAATTTTAAAACTTTAAAAAAGTTTAGCTATTAAAAAAAAATTAAATTAAAAAAAATAATTAAAAAAAAAAACAAAAACAAAAACAAAAACAAAAAAAAATAACCAAAAAGACCAAGTTTTTCTAAGAGTATATGCCTCCAACTGCCTAAAATTCATTAATTGATCCATGTGGAAATAACAGATGGTTAAATGGAAGAAATGTCCTTGAAGTTATTCTAATAGCAGATGTGCCTAACTATTAGCTTCTTGTTTTTACTCACCTAAAATTCCAAATAATGTAATAAGAAAGTAACACACACCTAATCATTTTAATATGTTCATTACCTTCTGTTGCTGATTTAGGATTCATCTGAAAACTTAAAAGCAGGACATAATTTAGAATTTGTTCTGGGAAAACTCTTTAGAATATATGTGTTTGTGTGCAGTTTATAGATACACATTTGCCTTTTTTTCTTTTTCCAGGATCGTACAAGATGCGTTACTGCTTTCAGATAGTAGACTTCACCTCTTCTTACAGACTCAGCTTAGCCCAGAAGATATGGAGGCTTGTGTGTCTGGACAGACCAAATATTCTGTTGCTGACGCGATTCACGAGTTCGCCTCTTTGAACAGACGTTTTCCTATAGAAGATGAAGAGAGAAAAAAAGGAAAAAATGATGCCGAGTCTGATTCAGAGAGGTGATTTCTGTATTTTCTTACTTTCTGAGGTTATATATCCGTACGTACACATGCGCATGCTTCACTTTTGTTGATGTAATACTAAGATAATGAAAAAATTAATTGACTGAGATTTTATTGAGCTGTGACAGCTCATCATAGAAGTCTTCACACACACCTCCACACTGAATTAATGAATGCAGTAGAAATTCAATTATCTGCATTCTGATTATGTGAATTTCATTTAGTCAGACTTGAATTATTCGCGTTTAAATTATCTTGCTAAAAAAATATCCAACTGCACTCCAAATGGCTAATTAAAAGTCCAAATTTCCTGTCTCTCTTTGTGACTGGAGATAATTAAAGTTCTCCTCTGTTACTCAGGCTTTGAGTGTGTTGTGAAAACCAATTTCCTCCTTTTATTTTTTTTTTTCTCCCCCCCTTTCCCCTTTTCTGCAGTTCATCCTCCAGGCTCCGACCTAGTGATGACAGCATTTCATGTGGATGTAAAGCAAGCCCAGCTTCTGAAGAATCATGAAAAAATCATTCCTCTATTGCTATCTTAAGGACAGTACAAAGCAGTTTCTGCTCTGTTTACTGGTTACGTGTGCCACATAAGCAGGGCTGTCTGGTAACACGTACCTAAAAGACCCATTGTCAATACAACCATATGTCCTTACAAAATATTCAAAACAGACCTTGATACTATCTTTTTGTTGTTGTGTTGGGGTTTTTTTTATAATGTATCTTGAGTCAGGTCTACATGTTACCTATCTATGTTTTTGTGACTATTAAAATCTCAGTACTAGGTAAGTCCTTTTCTGATATACATGGCAGTTAAAATATTTCCCTCAGTGAGTGCATGTCTTGGAACAGAAAAATAAAGATAACTTAACTCCTCAGCTTAAAAGTTGGTATATCATATTAAACGAATTCAAAGCATCTTTTTGTAATTTGCAGCAGAGAAGTTTCATCTTTAGAAGTCATTTGACACTGGTGATGAAATTACACACCCAACCAAGGTACTCACTTTTTAAAGTAGCTCAGCAACATCAGCAAAACAACACTCGTACAAACTATATGCTGCTGACAATTTGAGATATAAATACATGTTCCCATGGTTTTTCTGTAGTGTTTACAGAAAGCCTGGTTTTATCATGTGTGAGTACTGAAGGCAAAAATTTTCGAGTATGGTCGCTTAGAAGTTTAGAAATATAAATAAAAATTACATCATTTCTCGGCTTGATGGGGATTCTCAGTTCCCAAGGAATTATGGATGCTCATTCCCAATAAAAATCCTGGATAAGGCCTATTGAAACCAATGGCTAAATTTTGCATTGACCTCGCTAAGGCGGGGATTTCACCCAGCATGTTTTACTTTTGGCACTTAGATTTGAAGATGCTGGGAGAGGTGTTTTAGTTTAGCAGCTGAAATGGAGAGATGATGATAATCACAGAGCTATAACACGCTGTACGGATGTTGCCCTCTCCACTCTTTGGGAGTAACAGGAGCTGCTTATTTCATTGTGGCTGTAGTTAACACATTGGAATATTGACTTTTTCACAAACAAAAGGCAGGCTTGAACACAACTTCGTAACCACCAACACTTATTTTGATTAAACGTCAGTTTTGCTCTTTATTGTTCACAGCAGCTGCATAGTGTCTTGTCCCAGATTCTGTCAAAGGAGTATGTTTCACTGTGGTGTTGTATTTATATTTGACATTTAACTGCTATTAAAAAGAGCTAGGGGGTCTGATCACCCTAGCAAAGCTTCCATTAGCTTCAGTGCTGTGGTTACCAGCCTAGAAATGGATAGAAATACGTGCTTGCTTTTTTTTTTTTTT
>VYXB01010498.1:55720-96252 GCA_013397135.1 Pachyramphus minor
GCGAGGCCGAACGAGCCTTTTTCCTTTATTTCTGTTTTTTTGTGCTCCCCACCAGCGCCCCCCACCTTCCCCCCGCCCCGAACCGCTCCCGCAGCCGCGCAGCTCTGCAATCAGGCGAAATAAGGGAGGTGCCCACCGCGCTGGGGATGGGGCGCAGCCGGGGTAGGGGAGGGCTGCACCTGCCCGCCACGGCTCCGCTGTGCTTTTAAAATACATTTTACGTTTTGTTTATTTATTTATATTTTCATACAAAAGCAATTAGGGCGCCGCGCAGAGCCGAGGCGTGACATTTGCCAGCCTCGGTGGCAGGCAGGCGGCTCTTAAATGGAGGCCTTTCTGCGGAACAGCAAGAGCCAAAAGGCCTTGTGTCACCCAGTTATGTAAGACACAATCTCTCCTGAAAATGCACAATGAATCGGGAAGGATTTATGTAATTAATTGACCAGTCTTAACCTGTTATCGTGATGTAAGGAATTTGGAACTCATTAATTTGGGCCCTGACAGATTTCATATTAGAGCTGGCAAATATGGATTGAGCCTCTTATTCTTGTAGCAGCTGGAATTTCCATGACAGTGAGGATTAGTGAAGAAGACCTATTGCTCAAGTCAAACTGCCTCTTTTGTAATCAGCAGCCCTGCTCTGCATTAAAGGGGTAATGGGAAAGAGGAAAAAATAAATACCCAAAGGAAAAAAAAAAAAAAAGAGAAAAATGTATTCATGTATGGAGCAAAGCAGGGGAGGGAGAGGAGGGATGTATCCTGGAGAGCACAGGCACCAGAGTTGGGTTTTCCCAGCTCCATGGCAATGAAAATGCCACAAAGGCAGCCCTGGGATAATGTTCAGGGAAAGTGCCTGAAGGTTTGGAGCATCAGCATGGACCCTGCTGCCTCTGGCAGACCTTCAGATGGAGTCTCCTGGGAGCCACCAAGCACCTGGGGCCTCAGTGTCAGAGGTTCTGGGAACAGCGTCTAGGCTGCCAAGAGCTGGAGGGATTTAGAGACAGAGGTGTCATGATCCTGGGGAAGGCAGAACTGGGAGGTACCTGTCTTTTAGCCTGGACTGTGACACCCTCCCCAGTGGGGAAAAGGATGCTCAGGATGTGTAAGAACCAGGCCCAGGGACAAGGACAGGACTCTGGGCAGCCATAGCAAAGGTGGCTCTGCACATGATATGCCTCAACTTCCCAAGTATAAGGACAAGAGCAAGGAAACTCCCTTTTGTCCACTGGTTCGTGACAACCTCCCAGAATGGTTTTTCATGGTGCCTGGCTGGGGAGGGCCCTCATCCCATTATCATTTCTTGGCATTGATGTAATAGTAATAACACTGAGTGGAGACAGTATGGAAACAGTCTAGGAGCTTTTATTTTCTTTCCTGGCAACCTGTTAATGACTGCCCTAGTAGTGAATACAGTTGTTAGCCAAGACATTAAAAGGTTTTTGTGATGCATCATGATATTTCTACATGCTAAGTGTTTACCTACTCTTGTGATAAACGCTATGCAGAGGTGGAGGGGTATTTTTCCTTTTCTCATTGTTTCTTTTCCTTATGCTATTT
This sequence comes from Pachyramphus minor, assembly GCA_013397135.1. NCBI lineage: Eukaryota > Metazoa > Chordata > Aves > Passeriformes > Tyrannidae > Pachyramphus > Pachyramphus minor. Next base: position 57,278 of record VYXB01010498.1, read on the forward strand.
CATAGTTGAATATTTCCCCTTCATGATTGCTTAGGTCTGCCATTTTCTTCTGTGGAGAGAGGAAAAGATGTAAAACAGGGATATGGACAGTAAAACCACAGTTGTTTGCAACAACTGTAAGGACAAATGCAGATTAAAAATAAAACACAACTAATAAGGCCTATATGGCTTGAGTCATCTGGACATCTTTGGCCATATACATATTGTCTTGTTGCCCATCGTGATATTGGAATGATTACATGAATCCCAGTACCAAAACTTGACCATTGAGTCCTAAATTTGGGAATCTTCCAAGAGTTAAGCACTTAGTGCTGGAGTCCTCACCACATTGTAAACTCTTTGAAGAGCTACTGTGTCTTGGGCATATAGATCTAGCTCTGTTGTATGCTTTACATTGCTCTTGTAGTTGTCAGCTAATAATCTGGATCATAGCTTTAATCTCCTCTATTTGAAAGAACAACAAAAAAACCCAACCCAGACCAATAGATTGCAATTTGATTGTGCTTCTTCAAAGAATGTATTATTTTTTACTGTCTCATGATAAATTAAAAAAATCTTCACACGTGTCAACTATCACACATTTTCCCAAAGGTAGGGAATAATTTATCTTTTATGAAGGTACACCAAACTCAACCATTGTCTCACTCGGTTTATCTTTGCTTTTTTTAACGATCAGGAGGAGCAAACTACTCAGGTAGTGCTTCAGCTATAGGTTTTACTAAAATGTACTAAATTTTTATCGGGCACAGCTAATTTCCATGTTAAATGTGCCAGCATATGCCTGAGTTGAGAATTATTTCAAACAGCAATAAAATACATTGTAAAGTTTAAATGGATGCTGTAATTACAAGTATTTGCACTTTCTCTGATTTTTTCCCATGGTTATATTTAAAACATGCCTGAGTGGTAGAACTTTCCTGTGCCACCTGTGATTTTGAGTGCTTGCAAAATTATTAGTAGTGTCTTCCCCCTTTTTTTTTTGCTTGTAGGTAAGAAAACAGTCATCAGCTGAGATGAATATTTCATCAGGTTTTTACGTTATTTTTATCTTTCATGGTTAATCAGAAAACAAAGCGAAAACACAATACAGAAAACTGAATACAGAAAAGAAACCCAGTTAACCCTTCTGAACAAAACCATATTTGCTTCTGATATTTTGTAACTTACAACAATACCAGAGGCCTGTTTTAGTTCGCGTACAAATACTAAATGCAAATTTCACAGAAGAATTGGTTAAGACATATCAAATGCTGGTTCAGTTGAAGTCAGTGGTAAAAACTTCATTCTGCTTATGTTGAGGGTGAAAACATTCTGTCTTCTAAAGGCACTCAGATTAAAAATGACATTTTTGTTTGAACAAATAGGTGGCCTTTTAAAATGTGCTATAGTTAATTTCTTCCTGAAAACAGAAAAATGTCTGCTTTGAAATAGAACTTTCTAAAACAGTCGTGTTCAAATATGCTGCAAACTTGTTTTTGGTTTCTGAAAGATAATAGGTAGTAGATGAAGTTCTGGATTTATTTCCTATTTTTGGTGTACTTATGTTAAGTCATGAGTCTTCAATGTATGGTATCATAGGATCATAGAATGGGTTGAGTTGGAAGCAACATTAAAGATCATCTAGCTGCAACTCCCCTGTCACGGGCAGGGACTCTTTCCAGCTTCCTCAAAGCCCTATCCAACCTGGCCTTGAACACTTCGGGGATGGGTTGTCAACTACTTCTCTGGGCTACCTATTATTCCAGTGCCTCGCCACCTCACAATAAAGAATTTCTTCCTAATATCAAATCTTAAGCTACCTTCTTTAAGTTTAAAGCCATCACCCTTTGTCCTAACTGATCAATAATAGTGATGATAAAGTGGACTATGAAGTCTATGCTTTCTCTTTTGTATGTTTGTGCTTTTAAAGTGCCATGTATTTCGAGTTGCTAAAACCTCTCATATGTTCTTATTTTCTATTGTTTGAATAGGTAATGAAAACTGTTTCAAAAGACAGTATTTCCTTGTGCTTCAGAGAGGGAGTACTTGTGATTTTTCTGGAGTCACACCTCTGAGCTGAGCATCAGGAATCTAGATTCTGTTTTATTTCCTACTTAAGCAATACATTCTTAAAAGGTTTCTTTGAGGAAAAGGCAGTCAGCAGCCATATAGGTGGTCAAGCCTCATAAAAGTCTGGGCCGGATAAAGGTGTTAAGAACTTGAAAATGCAGCTATGAGTTCTTCCGAGCACTTCTCACTTGGGCCTGGATCCCCTGAGGTACTTTAGCAGCTCGCTCCCTGAGTTGTGTTCTTCTGGATATGTGATTATTTCTAGGAGGCTTTTTTTCCCAAATTTTGGTCTTGTGATTTATCCCTGTGTGGGGATGAAAACAGCCAGTGTGCGGCTGAGAGATGGGTAGGTCTCGCAGGAGGGAGGCTTCTCCCTCTTTCCTGTCTTGCCCTTGCAGTCTCCTTTCAGCATGTGCTGGTGGGCCCTGTCTGGGAGCAGATTCAGAGTCACAGTAACTGTTGGTTTGACCCAGTTTTTACTTTCTTTAAGGCAATGGCTGTCAGGTAGTAAGATACCACTTGGTCTGGACCCAGCTCGTCCCATGAAATTGGGTATTAATTAGAGACCTCAATGTGGGACAAGATTTAACCCACAAGGCCCGGGGTTCCTGTGTTCCCATTTGTGTCTGCATGCTGCTTTTTACTTCCAGTGATCATTTGAAGGCTTTGGGTGTTGAATTATGAGACTGAAGCACTAAATACATGGGCAGAGCTTTTCTCAGAAGCTAACATTGACTTAAGGAGGTTGATTCCTAAACAAATTTAGTTGCTCTGACTCATTCCCTGAAGAAGCCCACCACACTCCTGATGTTCAAGGGCCTTAGGAGACCCAGTTCTATGACAGAAAAGTAACCGTGTGAATGTCTGTCCACCTTGGAACAGTAGTACTTAACCACAAGAAATAACTTTGTTTATAGTAATAGGATAGCTTCTTATTGCATGGCAAGAAATGCCTTTTAAGTGCTGTTTCTATGAATCTTCTATTTTATTACTATTTTCCACTCTCTAAAAGACCCCAAACTCTTGCTACTTCTAATGATCTAAAGCAGTGGGAGAGGAGGTGGGATATGTCTACCCATAAAAATGCTGCCAATTTGGTCATGCACAAAAAAAAGTACAAAAACAAGTTTGTTACTGGATGGTTTGAATTTTGCTGGGAAGTCAAAGCTCCATCTTGGCACCAGAGTCAGCATATCATGGGCTGGATGTAGGAAGTTAATAATTTGTCTGTGTTTATGATAAAGCTTCCCCATCCAGAGTCTCAAAGCCTTTTGTGATGAGGAATTAATTCAGTCCTACAATAAACAGGATCTACTATTTTACAGCTGAGGAAACTGAGGAACAGTGAGGTGACCACAATGATGTACCAGGCATCTCTCACAGATAAGGGAAGAACAATGTTCCTCCTGCTGCTGGGCTCCACTGCTTTACCTACTGAGAGAGACAAAATCCCATNCTTCCAGTGATCATTTGAAGGCTTTGGGTGTTGAATTATGAGACTGAAGCACTAAATACATGGGCAGAGCTTTTCTCAGAAGCTAACATTGACTTAGGGAGGTTGATTCCTAAACAAATTTAGTTGCTCTGACTCATTCCCTGAAGAAGCCCACCACACTCCTGATGTTCAAGGGCCTTAGGAGACCCAGTTCTATGACAGAAAAGTAACCGTGTGAATGTCTGTCCACCTTGGAACAGTAGTACTTAACCACAAGAAATAACTTTGTTGGAAGTGTAACCTGTTTATAGTAATAGGATATCTTCTTATTGCATGGGAAGAAATGCCTTTTAAGTGCTGTTTCTATGAATCTTCTATTTTATTACTATTTTCCACTCTCTAAAAGACCCCAAACTCTTGCTACTTCTAATGATCTAAAGCAGTGGGAGAGGAGGTGGGATATGTCTACCCATAAAAATGCTGCCAATTTGGTCACGCACAAAAAAAAGTATAAAAACAAGTTTTGATCCTGGATGGTTTGAATTTTGCTGGGAAGTCAAAGCTCCATCTTGGCACCAGAGTCAGCACATCATGGGCTGGATGTAGGAAGTTAATAATTTGTCTGTGTTTATGATAAAGCTTCCCCATCCAGAGTCTCAAAGCCTTTTGTGATGAGGAATTAATTCAGTCCTACAATAAACAGGATCTACTATTTTACAGCTGAGGAAACTGAGGAACAGTGAGGTGACCACAATGATGTACCAGGCATCTCTCACAGATAAGGGAAGAACAATGTTCCTCCTGCTGCTGGGCTCCACTGCTTTACCTACTGAGAGAGACAAAATCCCATGCTCTTTGTGAAAATCTCATCCCAGCTATCAGCATGAAGCACTTCTAAGAGGTAGCAGAAGGGTTCCAGTTTTTGATGTTTGATTTAAAACACTTGAAAGGTGTGGGTTTTTTTACTTCCAAGCACTGTGCACTCTAGCACTTGGAAATCAAAGTCCCTCTGGCATCTGTTGCATCTGAAAATTTGGGGCTAATTATCTTTTGGGTTGCAGTGTTCAGAACAGAGATTTATGTCTATTTTGGAAAAAGAGAGTTATTCACTCTTCTCACTAATTAAAAAAACAGGAGGAGAGAAGAGAGAGGCAATTAGGGTACCTTGTTTAACTTGGTTAAATAAGCAGCACTGACAGGATTTTCTCTGAGGAACACTTGCAGAAGTGCTGTGGTTTTGTTGCCATCAGATGGTGTTCACATTGGAACTGGACTGAAGGAAGCGGAGCTGATGTTGATTGAAAAGTATAAGAAAGATTGCATTTGGCCAGATCTTTCAGTCTTTACTCATTCATCCATGACAGTACTTATTAAAACAATTTGGGTCTGCTAACATGAGTAAAGATCACTTGTGTGAATGAGCACTGCAAACTTCACTTACCAAAGTTATGTTGCCTGTTCAGCTGATTCCAGCAGATGTCCTTATGGTGTGAATTTATTCTGCTGATGGGATGCACGATCTGATCTTTCATAAGTAAAACAAAGTCTCAAAAATTGACTTAAAATATAAGCATTATAGGTAATTGCAATTTTCTAGATTACAATAGCTCATTTAATTAAAACCAAGAGGAATCTTTCAAGGTTCATATTTTGGTTTCTGAACAGATCTTTTTCTTGGGGTGACTGGTGACTGAGACACTTCACCAGAAGACTCTGCAAGCTTATCCTTAATTCTGCGTTGTTTGTAGAAAGAGTCAATGACTTCTGAGAAGGAGATGAAGACTGTGCCAAGGACAGGGCATTGTGCTGTGCTGGAGCTTTACTGGCTCTTCCCTCCCATTTTGTTCCTTACTAATCACAATGGCTTCCTACAATGCATTTATCAGCACTGGCCACTGCCTGTAAATAAGAGAGTTCTTGTCCTTTCCAAAAGCCAGAAGTACAATGTTATCTTTCCTCTTTCCCACAGAAGAAGGCCATTAGGAAATTCCTTGGTTTAGTTTGTTCCTGGATAATGTTGGAGCCATTGTAAAAAGATGAGGCTTATGTTTCCTTCTGAAGATGGCAAACTCATTGATGCTTTGTCTTGAAGAGCTGAATGTGCTCTGATGTGTTGCATCCTGTAAGGAGAGGAGTATTCTGGGCTACTTCAGGGCTTGGGATTCCACAAAGAATTTTGCTGGTCTGAGAACCGAGTACTTGGTATTTTTCTGGGTGCAACACGAGCAAACAGAGTCCCGAATGTTAAATTTAGTGAAACATAATTCGGGGAGCCAGTTCATGGCTGTGGTGGTGATGTACTTGCACTAGTTCATAACTATCAACTTTTGAATGCCGTGAAATTTCTTTGCAGGCAGTGTCCGAATTCCTATGTGGGAATAACTCAAGAAGGAGAGATCTCAAAGATTTGGCTTTGTAGAGTGAAATGTAGTTCCTAGAGAAGGATCCTCCAGCAGTTCTCTGTTTCTCTGTCTGCCATAGCTGGGAAGGCAAGGACGAGCCCCTGGCTGAAACTCTCCTGCCACGACTGAGGGAGACTGGCTGTGGGTTAGTGTCAGGGATGGCAGCAGCAGGAAAGTCACTTTTCTTGCTCATTCTCTGTTTGCACCACTTGGATATGGTTTCACCCTGCCCAGATTTCCCCCCAGGAAATGACACTTCGGGGTCTACTGAGAGACATGTGCTGAGCTCTGCCACTTGAATGCATGATGCTTTGCAGCTCCCATGATAGGTCTGGAGAGTTCAAGCCTCCCTCTCACTTAGGTAGGTATTAATACTGTGCACATACAGAAACTTTACAGACAGATAAAAGATTTTACTTCTCATGAATCACGGATTAACAACCAAATCACCCCCACTTACAGAAGTCATCCCCTGGGGTCAAAAGAACCATTTATGTTAGCAAGAGAGGCAAGACCTTCCAAGATGTGCCAAAATGATCCTGAGATGAAATTGCTCTGGTCTTCCCGGGAGGGCCCGCAGCATCTTGCAGGGTCGGCTCCATAAATTGCATGTTCTTCAGGGCAAGGACCTTGCCCTACGATTTGTCTGGGAAGCACATGTTTGGTGCACCATACTGCAAATAATAAATAACCACTTTGGCTGCTGGCTGGGCCTGCGCTTATGAGTCAATTCTCCCTCCTGATTCATTTCTTATTCTGAGATACCAGCAGTGCAGTTTTACTGGAGTATGTCAGCACTGGTGTTAGCCTCCTGCTCTTCCCTTGCTCATGGTAAGGCAACTGTCATCTCCTGTCTGCAGCATACTTGACAGCGCTAAGGAAGAATATTAATAAGATTTCCAAAAGGCTTGCTGGCACTTTTGGTGGAAAGATTTCCTACAATGGATGTGCAGCAAAACTCCCAGGAGAGAGATGGAGAGAACACTCCCACTGAGAAGAGCTGATGTCATCCCATTTCATTGTCTCTGTGTCACTGCAACACCCCCGTGACTCTTGACATGCTGCTCTGTGCTGCTCTAGCTTGTGCTGTCCATGTAATTTCCCTGGTTGAACATCTTTATTTTAGAATTGTAACAAGGTATAAACTAGTTTCCCTATGCCTAACTACTGGCTGTTAGTGGTTTAAGTAACAGGTCAGCTGGACTTCTGCTGTTGCCATTTGATTTTTGCATCACATTTAAAAAAACCTTCAATCTTATATGCTATATTTCCATGCAGGTTAAGGGCTCAGGGTCACAGCAGTGCATGTGACAAGGAAACCAGAAGTACACTTTGTCAGTGAGTAACAAAACACACTTAGTCCGGCAGTCAAGAAAGGAAGGCAGACATAGAGAAGCCCAGTGTGAGGTGGTGAGGCCTGACATTTACTAGATCTGTTTCTTCTGGGGGAGCTGGCAGAGCTTAGTCATTTACTACAAAATTGCTAGGAGTGCCCTTTGAAAAGCAGTGGGCACCCTCACTGTGGTTTCTTAGTGTCTCGCTGCCATGGCAGTTAAACCTGTCTGGGAGGTCCTGGAGTGTGGCCACCCCTGCCCTGCTCTGGTGGGAAACATTGTGCTCTCACTATCCCTTGCCAGGGTTCACCCTCCTCTCTGTGAGCAGCTGTGGCAGGGTGCATCTCTGCCAGAGGCACCTTGTCAGGGCGTGCCTGACATCAGTGAAAGGTAACAGGCTGCCTTTTCCAGGTCTGCTCCTGAGGACACCCCATAAATGCAATCCGGGCATCTTCAGTAAGTCTGTGGTTTGCTTTCTAAATTAAGAGATAAAGTGCAAAGAAAGAAGGCTTTTAAAGTAAAAAAACTGTGATGTTAATCTTTGAAGAGATCCCATTAGATGCTGGAAACCTCAAGCCAATCCAGCAGCTCTATTTGCAGGTCTTGACCTTTGTTATTTTTATCTTCTTTGGGTTCAGGGAGACAACTCTTAAATGGAATTAGGAGTCTGTGAACTGACTCTGCATTTGTAAACTGGTGCTCATCCACTTGACCAACAGATTGCTATACTTTTTATTGCTTATTCATGCATCATTTATATATATTTACACAGTTGAACAAGTGTAATACTTTAGAAAGTTTGACTACCATATCAACTGTATCATCCAGACTTAACTTTTAATATGTAGCACTGATAGTTCTTGGTGTATTCAAATAATAAATTCCTAACTAGTGCGTAAGCCACACTGAGTTTTTGTTTCATTTTTTTTCAGATTGAAACCAGGAAGCCAATATACATGAGTTGGCCTGTTCTGAATCTTTGTCATCTTAGACAGCCCTGCTTATTGCCAGCTCATTTCGCAGAGATCTATTTCAAATCAACTCATAAATTATTAATAGTACATGTGTAGGTCAGAGAGACGCTAACCCTGACAATCACACCCTAATATTCTCTCTTTAGCATCAGAAATAAGAAAGGAGATGTGAATAATCAATATTCAACAACCATGGTACATCTCATACAGATATGGTATATGCACTTAGAAAAAAAACCCCTACATCTTTGAAAAACCTGTCAGGCTGGCATTAATCTTGCATGATGAATAATGTGGCAATCTATGAATTTTTAACACCTTTAAAATGATAAAATTGTGGGATGTGATATCCAAAAGTAAATTTGTTCAAATTGGTGAATATTTTTGATCAAATGGAGATATTGAATAATGTGTAGGAAAATATTTAAACATCAATTTAAATTGCACAGCAGGCAAGACAGCTTGTACGGGTTTGTGACTGGGAGCAGCTTTCCGTCACAAATAATTCGCCTGCAGATTTAATTATAACTCAAAGCTTAAGCAGTAACTCTTCTGAGAAGAGCCTGGAGGCCTCTGGAGGCCCTGAACAGCTCCTGGGGCTGTCTGGCATCTCTCGCCCCCAGCCATCGCTGGCACGGAAAGGGCCACATAGTTCCTTGCCTGCCTGGTTCCTGCTGTGCAACACCTTCCACAGAAAACCCCACCAAATCAGAGCAGGATGCTTCCAGAGAGGATGTGACACAGCAGCAGAAAGGGGCAGGAGCAGAATTTCCCTTTTTATTCACATTAGGGCTGAATCCCAGAGGTGTTGCGCACACTGGGCTCTTGGCTACCCCTGGGCACCGCCAGCCCTCCCCAGTGAGTAGGATCAGACCCTTGCTCAGCTGATAGTGCTTGGTTGGAAGAGGGCAAGTTTGGGTTTCCAGTCTGGAAGGAAATGAATATATAGGAATATATATTTTCTGAATATATTTGAAATATTTGAATATATTTCCTAATACATAGGAAATAATGGGATGGATGCTGTTTTACCTGAAGTTCAGTACGAATTCGTTGTTGACACTCATGGAGACAGGATCAGACTTTTTATTTGTAGCTGCTTTGATCTGAGATTGCCTGACAAACACTAAACCAAAATGCTTCATTTATAAACTGTCAAAATGGTATTACTAACCTTTTATACTTATTAAAATTGCTATATATGTTCCTGTAAAGGAACTGGAGAGCAGCTGGACATTTTAATTTTCACTCTATGCAAAATAAAAATGACACTGAAGAACTTTACCTGTTTTTTTAAATCCTTCTAATGAAAGCATTTTATTTTATTCCATTTTTATTGAATGGAAAATAAAATGTGTTTGTTTCCCCAGATTTGAGGAGAATTAACATGTATCTGATTGTTAATATTTGATCCTTCTTTAATTATTTATGGTATCAAGGAATGAATCTGTCAAGTAAATAATGAAATGCGTACATGCAGCATATGTAATTAGGTTAGGTGCATAAATCCAGAGTGTTCACTTTATAGTTGTCAGTGCAAAATTTATTAATAATGAGAAATGCTAAGTGAAGAAAATTCCTAACAGTCTACTCATTAGTGTAGGTTAGAGCAGTTGAAAAAGAAAGTTATCATTTCTCTCTTACTGCATTTAATCATTTCAGAATGTTAGTAAATCCTTATATATTTTCCTCATCTCTGCTGTAAATGTATAATAAGATCAGTCTTCAAGTTGTGCTGGGAAGGTGCACTTTGTCATCACTCTGCAAACAGACAGCTATCAAAATAGAGGGGGTTTGCTGCTTTGTGTAATTTAAAGCCCATAATGTTATACCCCAGTCTTGTTTTCCTTAGGACACAGGAGTTCCTATATGTTTAAAGGGGTTGAACTACACTGTATTTATCTCCTGGTACTTTAAGACTAAGGGTGATGAATGAATGCTTATACACAAGCACAAATGTGCCTGTACATTTGTCAGGGGAGTAGGACACAGGCAGCACAAAATGGTGGGTGATGCAGCCTGTGTTTGTGTTGTGTGTCATCTCCTGCATTAGCAGAAGTCACACAGCCACAGTCTTCACACAGTGTGTGTCGGCTTATAACATACATGTATTAGAAAAGCTCAGCTTTTAAAGGTCCAAGTTTGTAGCCAATTGTAACAACTGTGAGATCATCTATTTCGAGTGGAGTGATGCATCTGAGTACTTTTTGGGCCATGGGTGATTTGGTCCACACAATCACAAACCTTCGTGCCAAGGCTGGTGACCTGAGCAAGGAGCTGGATGGCTGTGCCTGGACTCAGAAGTATACAAGCCAAACTAATAGGCTTTAACAATGGGACTATGTCCTGTGTCACTCTTTCCACCCCTCTGCCTCAGCTTGCTATCAAGTTGTTTCTGCTTTTTACAGATTAAGGGGAAAATGGTTCTAGTTAATAAAAAACAAAACAAAATTAATCTGCGAGTTTTTCCTTCTGGGGTCTGAGAAAAATGTCTGAGAGAGATGAAACACCTGTTTGAGACAGAGAACTGTCGTTGTGGGATCACAAGGAACATTTCTCAATCCCAAAAGGTATTTTTCAGAGCTCCCTCTCTGAAAGAATATTTGATTGCTAAATGTATATTTAAAACAATATTTCAATATCATTTTGAAGCTTATCATTATTACAAGCATTTCATGGGCTAATTCTCTATATCCAAGGATAGGCATTCACCCCAGCTCACTTTTGCTGTGGAAAATTAGATATCTAGTCTGAATTAGTCATCTGGGCTCCCTCCACACTCATTGAGATTCATCGCAGCCTGAAACTGGCGCTCGAGGCTAAGCCTAAGATACAGGAGGTGAATCACTCTCTGGAGATGCTGTCTCTCTTCTTGGGCTGCAGGAAGCTGGTACTGGAAGCCTAACTAACTAAATGAGATGAGCTGAATCCCACACTATGCATCTGCGCTGGATCTGACTTCTACCCATGATCTTAAAAGGAAGTTCATCACACGATGACCCCAAGGTAGCTGAAGCTCTTGGAGACTGACCATGCAACCACAGCAAAGTGTTTATGCTGGCTGTGCCTTATTTCTCCAAAACATTAAAACAAAGAGGACTGGATTTGCTGATCAGCAGAGGCTGACCTAAGTCTGGGCTGTCACTGAAAGCCCCCAGCCTGAAGCTGCAAACTGTATATACATATCCCTCACTTCTGCTGGCCTCAGCATCCACATAGCACAGCAGGCAGCTGCTTTGAGAGCTGATTTGGCTGAGCACAAGTCTTTGGGAGGTGTCGCAGGGTAACTTTTCATTTTTAGAGATCTAGCTGACCACGCAGCCCCACAGACACTAGTGCTGGCACAAGGGAGAAAGAAGATGGGAAGGCAGCAGTTGCCAGTGTTGTGAAGTGGCAGGGTTGCTGCTGCTGGTAGCGGTGCAAAATTAAACGGATTGTGAAATTGAACCCTGAGCAAAAGGATGCTGACAGCCATTCATTAAATTTTGTATCACGCTGTTAGATTTTAATCACAACATTCTGGATCAGAATCACAAATCCTCTTATCTGCTGTAAGAGCTTCTTTCAAGCTTAGCACTTTTATGCCCCATATAGGATGCAACAATATTCATCTCTGCTAGTCAAGCTTAGAAATGCATTAAACTGTCCAACCAGAAAATCGGGAACAGGCATTTAGTGATGCAAAATGGTCATTCTGCAACCTAATGCCTAAGGGACAGATCAGTCATCACAGACTCCCACTTCTGCCTGAAAAGACCAATTAGGTGACTTTGCCTATTCAACTATCAATACAGGATTGCTCCCAACAGGATATTCCCCTGTGCTTTACCCACTCTAATTTTAAATTACTCAAGTGCCAAGACTTCTATCACTTCCCTGGGGTGACCATTACACAATTGAAGGCCTCACTGTGAGGAAATGTTTCCTGATATTCTGTCACAATTTTCCTATGCTTAGATGCATCCCTTTTTTGCCTTTTTGCCCTTTTTGCATTCTTGAACAGTTCTACCTTCTTTCATTGCAAAACATAATGAGAGCTAGCATCATCCCCCCCCCCCCCTCATTCAGCACTGAACAAAGCTGCTCCAAGAGGAAGAGCTTTCTGCACACATCCTTTGAGGAATGATGATAAAGGGTGAACAAAGGGAAGTCTAGGAGAAAAACCCACCAGTTTCAAGTGTTATGTACTACTGTGGAAAGAGGAGTTTGCTGCTTACACATGGGTCCCCTAAGAAAAAATAACTAGGATAAAACTCCTCACAAGAAGACCTTAAGGCTCACTCTGTATTTTGAGGTTTTGGTAGGCAGGTAAATGCCAGAGCTCAGTGGGTTATGACTGGTCCAGGCAAGAGGCAGCAGAACTCTGCTTCAGCCCAGTGCTCTCAGGCACTCTCAGGTGTCCTTGCTCCAGGGAATATGGCTTGTGTGCATTTTGTATAGCAGGAAAAGACTTGTCTCCAAACACCTTGGGCAAATGAATGGCAGACCTCCTCCTCAACAGTCTCTTCATGCTGAATAAAGGGGCAATAATATTATATTCTTGCTCCTTTCATCTGAATCAATGCCGTTCCAAATTTTGGGTGGATTCAGTATGAGCTCACCAAAAGCCATTGCAAGACCTTTCAGTCTGCTTTAGGTAGGAATTATTTTTTAATTTTTCCTCCACGCAGTGAGTGTTGCACAGTCAAACTGTTCATCTGTTTTATCAGACAAGCAGAACTGTGAGTCTGATATCTTTTAAAAAAAGATACAGTTCTCTGATTAACTGAAGAGTAATAGCATGAAATTCTAGTCTCCAATAAGTAACATATTGATGCTTATGTCTAATTTAATCAGCATCAGGGGGGACGAGGGTGCCTATTCCTTCACCATCAGTTATACAGCAGTTCAAGGTGATAAATCCTATCTGCAGAATGATATTCCGTCGACATTTCTATAATATTAATTAGATCACCGTGTCAGGCTGTAAGAAATTTGCTTAACATTCATTAGAAATTTCTTATAGATAGATAGGCATCCCTCCCTCCTTCTCCCCCTGCTCTTTCTTCTGTGATTGACAGATGAGGTCAGGACGGAGAAGCCCCCCTTCTCTCCCCATGCCTGAAAAGCCAGGTCACCGGACTCCATAATGCATGAGGAGTGGGAGGGGAGGATTATACCTTGAAGAGATATCCTATTAAATTGGACAAAAGCTCGTCTGCCTCCAGGCTCCACTCCAGGTCTTTTCAGCCTGCAGCCAGCACACAGAACGCAGGCGAGTGTACAACGCAAAAGCCATTTGCATTACCCTGCAGTCATTTTTATATGTGTAGGTAATGAAGTTGTCAGTGGAGCCTCGAGTGTGGCAGAGCCTGATATTCAAATAGACCTGCCAGCTCTCCCCCCTCCTTGCCACCGCCCTCTGCTCCCCGCTCTCCCCCCATCCCACAGCTGATCTACTGACTCCCTGGATTACTGCTTCACTGGCTCCCCAGCTCCGACTGTGCTTGCACTCTTGCCCCTGTCAGGAGCTTTTGTTTCCAAGTCAGGGAACAGGCAGCTTCAGCTCCCTGCGCACTGCTGCCCGCTCTCCCGTGCTGGCCCACGTGCACCACGCTGCCTGCACACATGGAGTGTCATGGGCTGGCTGATGATGAGTGGCAAGTGCCCTGGACAGTCATGCCATGGCCCTGCCTGCAGCAAGTCTGCAGCAGCAGTCCTGCCGAATTTGCTGGGAAAGCTGCCCAGGGCACCCATTAATCCCAGCTTGAACATCTGGGGCATTTTGTTGTGGTCAAACAGAGGAGAAAGGCTTCACATTTCAGTAGATTCTCTAAATGAGGTGGCGCGTTCATGGTTGGCATGCCTACTTTTGCTGTGGAGCGACAGAGTACGATGCAAACTGTGCATGCAGCTGGAGGAGAGGCAGTAATCAAGTGGTACACAGCACTTTTGTTCACCAGTGTTGAGGGGATGTTGGCACAAGGGTCTTGCAGACCTACCTTGTCCTCATAAAAGAAACCACAGGATCATAATAACAAGGCTGTCAGAACTGGCCTTTGGTAAATTTTACTTCCATTTTGGGGAGAAAAAAATTTAAAAATTCCCTGTGGCAAAGCTGCCTGGTAAGCAAAAGGTTTGAATCAACCCCATTAGCCTTGGAAACTAGCTTTTACTGAATATGGGGCTAGGCTGTCAGCCGGTGTTAATTGGCACAAACCTACTGAAGTCAATGGAATGACAGTGATTTATACCAGGATGAAGGTTTGGGGGATGGATACTTAAAAGGAAGGCTTCCTTTTGTCTGCTTTCAGTAACTGGACCCACTTGTGGTCACAAGCCTGCAGGAGCCAATCATACCTTCTAGGCTTGATGGAGAGATGTTACTAGGTAGGTATGCAACTGCAGGTTGTCAAATATACACTGCAGAACTGAAGACCATTTTAAAAAATTCATCACTCTGGTAAATATTTAGCTGCCTCAATAGTCTCATTTTTGGATCAGCAGCTCATTCATTATTTGCAGAAAAGGATACTTTCTGTGCTTTTATGAAAATGATCAATGATCCTTTAGCAGAGAAGGCCCTTGGGATTAATTTATTTTGTAAGCAGTGTGCTAAAAAGACTGCTTCAAGCATTTTTTAAAAACTTACAGAAGGGTCAAAACCACAAAGGTTTCAGCAGCAGCATTTTTTGGCCTTTGTTCTTACAATGAGATTTTGAAAGATTCCCTAGAACCCCAGCAAGCTACAAATTTTCATGGCATGTTACATCACTGTACCACTGGAATTCATATGCCTTCAGGAGCTTCTTTTTGAGCAAACTGAAATGTATATAAGTGAACCTTCTGTTTACAGTAGAACAGCTAGCCTACAAGTATTTCCCGTATACAGGGCTACACTAAATGCACCAACCTGCAGATTAAAGGCTCCATGAGTATAAATTGGCATGATGCACTGTAAATGATTCACAAATGGAGGAGTCCCTAAGTGTGCATTGACTCGCTACACCATAACGTCTCCTACAGAGATTTTTACAGCATCGTATGCCAATGATCCATGGATTAAGAACTCCCTAAGTGCACATTGACACGATAGACTGGAGCTGTTTTGGTCTATCGTGTCAATGATCCAGTGATAATGACAGTGTCTTGTGCAGATCCACTGAGACCAGTTGTGGTTCCTAATGGAAAAGCCAAAATTGTCCCACTTCAGTCATATTGACTATTTTGGGTGCTACAGGAACATGGACTAGGTTTTCACAATGTTCTCCTCCTTCACATCAATTGAGGAATGTCTTCAGTAGTGCAGTTCTCTAGTCTGGGTGATTTCTGTGTATGTACATACATATATGGGTTCATATAAAAAACTACGGACAAGTGCAGTTTTATACCTTATATATGCATATATCTTTCTTCATACAGAGAAGGACTCTCACACTAAAATTTTGTCACTGTCATTGAGGATAGCAAGGCTCAAACTGAGGGAGAGCCATTCTAGATATAGATCTACTTCGTATGCAAAAGACCAAAGCTCTCCCTACTATAGAGCAGAATGGGGAGAGGACATGAAGACCCCAACCATAATAATGCCTCTCCAACAGCTGTAAACCTTCACTCAAACAAAGTAGACAGTTGGGATGTAACGAGTTTAATTTGGTAAACCTGTGACCACGGTGCAATTGGGACCATAACAAGCCTTTTCTAATATGTCTCAAACCCAAGAGCAGTGGTTCAACAGGTTGGAGATAAATAAGACTGTGTAGTCCTTGTGCCATATCTGTGGAGACTATGCAAGAGAAGAAGATAGGAAGGCCTTCAGAGACAGGTAAGAAGAGAGCGTCTAGCATTTGCAGCATCCTGAATCACCACTTTCACCTTCAGCTACTCGAGCTTTAGAATTGCTAGGGCAGAGGAAAAGTGAAGATGACAAAAAATCAGGTTGCAAATGCAACAGCAGGAGACACAGAGTCAAAAACTTTTTATAAAAAAGAAAAAAGCACTAGAATGAAGATAGAAAAATTTGTCTCGGGGCCATGATTTATCTATCTGCTCCACCTATCTGGTTCTACCTGATCCCATTCAAACAGCAGAAGTCCTGGACATCCAGATGAAAGAAGTCAAACCTCTAAACCACACTTTGTGTTGGGAATTTCCCTTCCAAACTTGATAAAGCAGATATTTCAAAGGAGATTCCTGAGTTGGCTTTGCATTTTAAATCTTGGAATTGTTTCTTCTCCAGAAGAAGGAATGACACAGATGACTGATAGAAAAAGGCCAGAATAAACACTATGCATGTGATGGGATCACAAGGAGAAAATGGAAAAAGGCAGATGCCTTTTTCTGTTTATGCAGAAAGAAACATGGGCACAATTATGGAGAGTTTCACTGGAACAGCAGTTGTGAAGTACAGAGCACTAGTCCTGTTAATGACTTAGAGTGGGCCAGATAATTTTTATCATTTACAAGTAGATTTGTCTTTGGAAGTAGAAAACATGTTGGGGACCTTGGTTATTTTAATAAATGAAGGAAATTCTGAAGGTTCCAGGAGATGCTTGAAAAAAGAAAATATAAAATTTTAAATATACAATTAAAATTGGAGTAACATCAACCTCCACAGAGCTATTTCAGAAGAAACTCATAATACTCTGAATACATTTAATTGAAAAGGACAGCAAGTCTTTTATTGTGATTAGAATTTAAATGAATACATTATACGTTGACAACTGGATCATTTGGTAAAAGGCTGCCTAAAAATGCAATATATTGGTTTTTCATGGCCGCTGATGTACCATTTTTTGAAATGTTTAAATTCCTTGATTCCTGACAGTCGAGAAAAGGTACATATTAAGAATATTAATAGTATTTCCATCTTCTGCATAATTTTACCTTCATAGAAAGCAAAGTCTGACCTAATTTTATCTTCAGAGGTAAAAAAAATGCTACTGAGGAAAGTGAAAAAAAAACCTGTGAAGAAAACTGAGAAAGGTACAGAGATCACCACTGCTGCTTGGCAGCTTAAATCCAAAATAGCTTTTACTGTTTATAATCCTGAAATTACAAATTTCATGACATTTATCATTTTATTGGAAGATATCACTGTATTTATAGCACAGATACAACTACTTTAATCTTGTTTAAGAGGATGAATTGTTTGATTTCCTAGTGCATGAGGCAAAAGCTTCCCCTTCCCAGGATATTACTAGCTGATTTTCAAGAGTGAACTACTCCAGTGTCCCCATTCCTAGAAGTTCCCTCTCCTTGAAGGCCTGACAGTTTTTGGTGACAGGTGTGGAGATTTTGAGAAACAGAAATTATAGCAAATATTCAGCATGCTAATGGTTCATTTCAAGAAATACAAACTAGAAAAGATTGTAAGGAATTGTTCAACCAGCTTCTCTCTCTGCCACAGAAAGTCAGCTGGTAGATGGTATCTAGTGTAAGGTGGTCACAAGGGGGATCCCTGCTCAGAGAGCAAGGTACAGATGCAGCAGGAAATCAGGGTATTGACTGACTTATTTTGGGCTGCAGGCTGTCATTCAACACAGTTTGCAGAAGGCAGAAGTAAAGGGGACATTTTCTAAAGAAGTACTGTGAATACAGAAGAATTGGGTGGACAGAAGAAATGGGAATACATCTTTGGAAATGCTCTTCACAACATCTACCTGTGACTGCTTTGCAGTCTACCTCCACACAGATGCTTAAGAAGCATATCTCAGCCAGTGGTTGATGATTATGCTGATGTTCAGGGATCCCAAATGCTGGGGTGATGCCCTTGTTGCATTTAAGGAGAAACCATGGGACCTGATTCTACATGAGACAAAGTATGAATTTCTTTATCCCTAGCACATTCTGTATGTATATATATATATATATATATACTGTGAATTCACTCATCTTGATAACTATAAAGACTTTTTCTGGTCAAGAACTGTCCTTCCACAAATTTTAGCTCCATTTTTAGCCAACCTTCCTCTTCACTTCTTTGTTCATAAACATGTACATTGTGAAACTACAGCATCAAAAAGAAAGAAATAAATACTGCCTCATGCATATCTTGCTCTGAGGCACTTTCACGAGTTCCTGGTGTATACAGAAATGTACTAAATATCTCACCCAAGCTCACTGAAGTCCAAGTAGTTATGTTCAATGGGGCCGGGGTAAAGCACAACAAACGGTACCTATTTCTATAAAGAAAGATGAAGAGTGCAGGCAGCAGGAAGACACAGTTCTACATTTCTATTTCCTCCCCAGGCATATGAATGTTTAAATTTTTTTTAGCTGTTGATAATTATCTGTGCTATGTGTACCTGAACAAGAATGTCACCCAACATGTGGTGTGGATGTGCAGGATAAAATAGTCAGTGCTGACCACATGCTTAATGTTCTTCAGGGTTTTACTTGAGATGAACTCTACCCTGACACTGAGGACTGAACACACATTATCAAGTGTGTCAGCTACATTCCTGAAGCTTATCTTCTGGTTCTTTTTCCTCCAGAATTAGTTCAGTGCTCCAAGACAGTTTTGCACCATAACCCAATAGGAAGCACAACAGTTTTGCAGCACGACCCAATGGGGACGGTCAAGAGATTTTGCTTCTGCTTCAGCAGGCCTCTTCTACAAACTGAAATGCTGCCATTGATGAGCCCTGTAAAAGTAATTTAGGCTTCTTCCAGCTGAATCCCCACAAAAGCTCCATGATTTTATCTCAGTATAGTGCATAGTCTGTATTGCTTAGCACAGCCCTCAGCTATTACTGCTCAAAGAATATCGGCACCTGCAAACCACCGGCTCTGCATAGCTGGGTCCATGGTACACTAGCAAACCCCCTTGGGTTATGGCATTTCTAGCACCTACTTGCTTTCCACATCCATCTACCATGGCCTTAGCCTTCTGCAATAGTCCACAGAGATTATTCTCAGTAAGAGACCTGTGGATAAGCACACAAATACACACGCACACACACGCACATATAATTTTACAGCAAATTCCTATTTTTCTGAAAACGTTCCATGCAGAGATGCTTGGCATACTTTCAGTAGCACCACTTAGTGTCTGACCAGGGCTGAATCTGCCCTCATCAGTAGCTGTAGGTACACTGGGGACAGCCACTACCTATCTGCTGCTGAGGTTGCTCCTAGAGGTACTGCACACTTCAGACAATTTGGGGAGAATACTGCTTTTCTTTGCAATATTAATGGGAAATTATGCAAAAATGTAAAACCTAACATGGATCTGATGCAGTTCTACAGAAGTTGAAAGGCCTTCTTGAGAAACCTAGACAGTGCCAATTACTACAGTGGTCAAAATCATGCTTCAAATTAGAGCCCCATCTCTCAAGTTGTTAAAGAATAAAAGAATGTGGCCATGGTCCTGATATATATGGAGGAATGCAAAGTCCAAATAGGAAATAGATGCAGAAATTAAGGGAAAAGGGAAAGGAAAAACTCTTTCTTTTTTCAGTTTGGCAATCAGGATCTACATGGATCTGAAAGAGTCAGGTCAGGGAAGGATATGAGGGTAATTTTTCCTCAGAAGTGAGGAAAGGAAAAGGAACATAATTGGGCACTAAAGAATGAACACAAGAAATACACCTGTGCCTCAGAAGTGGTTTGGTTTTTGTTTTTTTTTTCTTGTGGTAAGACCCACTTTTCAGTGGGTGTCTGGAGAGAAGAGCTCCTCAGGGACTAGGAACACCTTCTGACACACTCTGGGATAAAGGCTGCATGAGACGCATATGAAGATGGATGGGGTGAAACTCAGTTATCTATACATGGTTGTCTCATTCCTTTGGAGATGTCCTTAGCCACTTCAGGGGGCAGTTAGGGCTGGGTGGGCTGACACAGGAGCTGTGGGAGACCTATACACATCTGTAGCGACAGCTGAAGGCTATCCCAGATGCCCAAGGACATCAGCCTCCTTATCTGGGTAACAGAATAAATCCCATAAAAAACACACATCTTGTTGCAAAACTGGTGGTCTGCATGTGCAATTTATAGCTGTCCTGAGAATCTTTAATTCCAGTGCACATACCTGAGACAAATATACTCTGAAAAATACCCTTCTTTTTTTTTTTTTTTTTAACTTCCAGATTTTGACATTTGTACCCTTAGTATTTAATTTTGAGATGAAAGGAACCTGGATTCTTTATGCAGATGAAAACTACACTAAACTTTTCCCTTATGGAAGATCTTTCAAACATTAGCTGAATAATTTTTGTCCATTTGACCATCTGAGTAATTACTTCAGAATGTCCTCTCCTGTACTGCTTTGCTAGCAGTCAGACCTCTGTAATAAAATATTATGTTCAAAATATATTTTAGAAGAAAGGTATATAATCCTATTAATGGATTTCTTTACATTCTCTATATGTGTTTTGCAATGAAATAAGCATATCAGTAGCAATATCTAAAGTTCTGCTTCAGGATTTATGCACCCTTAATGGATGAGGATTATTTCTTTGGATAATGTAAATATCCCAAAGATTTAATGAAGCCATAAAAACATTCATTCAACTTCTGTAATTAGAATTATAGTTATGAAAGCCTCAGTGCTAAATATACCTGCAGTATTTAATTGTTTCAAATTTTTAGTAAACAGCCTTAATCCAGGGGAAGAACTCAGAGCTGTGGAGGTAGAATTCACCTCCAAACTCATGAGAGGGCTCACCTCCACTCAAACTGGGCAAATAACCCACAAAACTACATTTATGGAGACCATCTCCTTCAGGCCACTCACAGCCTTTCAAGATCCATTCTTGGGGGGCTGCTATGGAGCATGCCTCAATTAAATGTCATCTCCAGCTTGCAACAAAGGCTCAGATAGATACCTCATTTCTCAGGGTGATGTTTCCTTGATGTCAGATGGGGAACACAGTCATATTTTGGAAATCACTTGGGGACCTTGCACAACCACGTGTATGAATGTTGGGGCTGAATCTGGCCCTAACTTCTCACTGTAAATGGAGTAAGGTAACGCTTTTTAATGAATGTTGCAAACCAAGTAATTTCTCCAATTCTGAGTTTGTTCAGGCCACCTTGCTCTCATGCAAGTGTTTTCTCTGTTTTCTATGCAAAGAACAGCAATGACAGAGAGCCCAGTGATGACGTCTCAGAATCCAATCAGAAAAGCTGCATAAAGATGAAAGGTCTTACCAACGAGAAGTGAGCTTGCTAAACTACACCTTTCAATGAATTCAGACAAAACTGAAAAATGTTGTTGATATCAGATCCTTAGGCTGATTACTGAAGCGTTCGATTTTTCAGCATGTCAATTCATCACTGTCTACCTGGTTATATTTAACACTTTCTCCTGTTTCCATCTTGCCTGCTGAGATAGGCAATCTCTGTCACACGGTATCTGCTTCACCAGAAGGTCAATAGACCATTGTGGAGGCCCATGAGTCCCGTTCCCAAGTCACCTTGATTCTCTCTATGATATTGCTGACAGCAGGTGGAGCTTCCATGTCTTGTGGCATCTAAAATATTAATGAGATTAGAGCTTCCATCCTTCAAATGGTTCAGAGTTTGCTTTTCAGTGCTTTGCAATTACACATCCAGTCCACGGAAATGTGAAACCCCTGTAGCAATGGTTGCTGTCCTGTGCTGCTATTGCCCAAATTGTATTGGTTACGCTGGTGCTCATTTTCTTTGAGAAAGTGCCTGTTTGCATTTTAAGCTAGCCAGAGGTTCAGAATTTTTGTGGAAGATGGTAGCTTTGGATAACTCAGTCTGGAGTTGAGAGGTATGGCTGTACATACAGAGTTTATGTTTTGTTACAGCTTATCTGTTCTGGCCAAATTGTGCAAAATATATATATGGAAATGGTGGCTCACAACTTCCATGCACACTGGCCTGCTTTTGGGGTTTCTTGGGAAGAATTCTCAGGGTTCCCTAACTCAAGCTTGCCAGAGACTGTCTGTGGTACCACAGCTGTGGTGTGGGACTGATGAGGACTAAACCTGCTCCTCTGCTATTTTATTATCTGCGAGGGGACAGAGCCAGGACACAACCTGATAGGTTGCCTCCCCGTTTCTGTCAGATTATCTGTCATTATATACCTGGATCCTGGATGCATATGTGTGCACAAATGCACATATACAGCTTTGAAGATCAACTTATAAATTAGTAGTTGGCTGATTAAAAGGTATTTATTATTAGAACTTGCTGATAGCTTAGCACAAAGTAGTTTCACTGGCTTCTTGAATGGGGATTATTTTTTGATGGTGAGTCTTAAACCAAACTCTGGATCTGGATCATTCCGGATGTTAGGGAATCACTTTTAGATATTTGGCTTCTCTCCTTTGTAAAATGATAATCACAGAACTTGCATAGCTTTGTAAAGAGCTTTGAGATCTATAGGCGAGACACAGTATAGGCATTCTAAGCATGATTTATTTCCTTGCAGGGCCTATCCCTAAATGGCTCATTGAAGAAACAACATTTATAAATATGCATAGCTTCCTGGTATAGAATTTTTCCTATTCTTTTCAGATATACAGGCTAAGATGTTATTATTCACTTTTCCATTTTTAGAATCAACGATTAAATTGCACCACACTGCTGTGTTGTAGCAATTAAAATAACTGCTGTCTATTTGGCAGTCTTTTAATGGGAAATGAGATTCACTTTCAGGCATATATCATGGTAATACATATATCGTATGGTACACAATTTAGATCATTTTGGAGCAGAGTAGCAGTATTAGTTCTTATTCCCCACCTAACCATCATTACAAGTATCAATTTTGTTAATTAAGAATTTTAAGCCCTGTGAATTTATAGTACAATTATGTTTTACTTCAGAAGTAGGTCTTTACCCCTCTACAACTATTAACAAAATGTCCACTTATATTATTTGCTGGTGGTTATAAAGGCTGATGAAATTTCAGATGAAGATTTACCCTTTTGTCTAAGCTTTGCTCACTGTGTGTCAGCTGTTTGTCAGCAAAACATAACAGTGAAGACTTTTGACTTAAATCTTTTTTTTTTTTTTTTTTTTAAAGAAAAGCCAATTCATCAGGTAGGAAAGACTGCTGCTCGCACTCTCAAGTCCTGCCAAAGACAAATGGCTGTAAAAATTTAAAATCAATCATTAACAGATTAGCTGTTGGTCTAAAGTAAATAGCAATCAGCTTATTAGGCATCAGGCAGAGTGAGATAAAGGGGAAGAGTTATTGAAAATGAGGATGTTTGCTGGGGCTGTGCTGATGGAGCAGAACAGGGAAAGGCTGTTTCTTTGTTTCTCTAATTACAAATGGAAAATAACCTACAGTGCTGAACAAGTTGAGCTCCCTAGCTGAATTGAATGGAGCATAGTTCTTATGTTCTACGTCATGGCTTGATCTATCTTTATTATCAGTATTTTGCACTATTTCTTCCCTCCCCAAAAGGCCCTGTTTGGCATTCTCTTATACTGAAGCAAATGCAATTTTTGGCTCTGCAAAGAATGGGTGTTGGGGAGAGAGTTGCCACGGGAGAAATGCCCTTTTCATCCAATAATATAATTTCCATACAGGAAATTGCTCTCATATGATGGAATTTTGTTCGGGACAGGGTTTCATTACAGTTAAGCTACAGATTGCTGGTGACTCAATCACAGCCAGCTTTGTGCCATGGTTGTATTTGGACACAGTAGAATTCTGCAGAGCAGATAGACTCAGAATACAGCGGATGTTGTAAGAGGAAATGGGGAAGGAGAAGGAATACAGGGTCAAAAAAGGCTGAGAAAACAAAAACAATATAAGTTGGGTAGGAAGCAAAACTGAGGATGAAGAAGGCAAACAATAGCTGAGAGTAAAATGAGACAAGGAAGCAGAAAACACAAGTAAAGTAGGAAGTAGAAGGAAATGGCTACAAGTTGATGACAAAAGCTCTCTTTCATCGTATAAACACTGAAGTGTTTACATAGACAGTAAATTACCATTAGAATGATTTACCTGGAGTGGGGGCCATTTCCCCATGACTGAGCATGCAAAATCCTGACTAAGATGCTTTTCTAACAGAATAGGATACCTGAGAATTGTCTCTTCAGTGTTTTCAGCCCAGTGAACAGAAAGCTGGTCTGTTTCTAAAGACATCTGGAAATGGCACCTTTCTATTAATGACATGACGACACATGTTATACTTGTGAACCTTCAGACAGCATGACCTGAAGGTAACCTCAGAAGAATCACTGCCCACCGGCCTAGTGCAACCCGTGGTCAGTTCCTTGTATCCTGGGCATGAGGTTACACATTGCTGCCTCCTTGGCATCCATGCTGTGTGACTGATCTCTGCCTCTTGACTGCATGGATGCAATGCCGTGCCACTGCCAGCTTCAGTCCCTCTCAGCTAAACTGGCAACACTTGAGCCAGCTTGATTTGAGCAGGGGTCCCTTCATCCAAGCCCCAGTATAGTTTTATCCTTCTTGTTACATGTTTGGGGCCACTGTTTAGCCCCAGAGGAAGACAGGAGGTGCCCACTAAGCCGCACTGGCATTGGGATGATTTTCTGTCCTGCTGCAGAGCTGTGGTACTACCAGGGCAAATCCTCATCCAAGTCTCCTCTACCCAGCACAATACAGAGACCAGACACAAAAAGTGGGGATCCTTTCTTCACAATTCCTTATTTTAAAAAAAGAAAAAGAAAAAAGAAAGAAAATAAGACCAAATGAGTAAACCTCTATGAGCGCTTACTTTTTTTTTTCCCTTAGGAAAATATATTTAGGGCCTGAGAGAAGAAAAACTATTCTGGTACTCTTTAAATTTTTCCATTATATATAATGGCCAGACTTCGCGAACGAAGATCTGTGGAAGGTCTTTGTACGCCTTCCAGCCTGCGCATTGGATTTATTTTAGGTGGGACACAGTGCGCGCAGAACTGAGCCCACCCTTTAATCCTAAGGTTCGTCTGCCGGGGCCAAGCGAGCTTGGACAGTGGCAGCGAGGTCCTCAGGACGTAGGTGGATTGCCTTACAGGGTTAACGGGCTCCACCTGCCCGGGGAGTTTCCCCAACCGGGAATCGAACCCGGGCCTCGGCAGGTACAGTGCCATATCCTTAACCACTAGACCACCAGGGGCTCTTTTCCATTAAATAGCTGTGGAAAAACAGGATTGGGGATATTTCCTTTCCACCTTTTCAATTTATGTTTTTTGTCTTTTACCCTATTTCTCATGTATAAAAAAACCAAAGTGTCTATCTTCCATTCATTTTCTGTTGCTTTTGCTTCAATTTACCGTCAAAGATATCCAAACAAAAATTCATAAAATGACATGAATGTGATTTCAACAGCAAGAAAAAAGCAAGAAGTCTCCAAAAAACACATCCTAATGATTATTTGCCAATGTTTGCACAGAAAAGACCAGTCTGCTGAAATGACTACATAGCAGAGGCCTCTATTGCACATGCTGAAATGGCTGAATAAGTTACTCAGAACAAAAATTACTTTTCTGCTTGCAATTCGTGGAGTTCTGGGAGCAGCCCACACCTGGGGGCGACAGAGCTGTGCCAGTCTGTCATCCTTGAGCTGTTTCTTCATGTACCAAAGAGCAGAGAGGTAATGTTACTTTCTATCTACAGCAGGAAATTTTTTGAATTATTTACAATGGATGGAAGGATGGCTGTGGGGAGACGACAGGGATGTTAGAGCAATGCTGTGGACATTGATCCTGCCAGGAAAAAGAACAAACTGACTTGCAATATGAATGGTGGTGTTGCAAATGTAGAGGGAGGGATATTTTCCAGTGTCATCTTCAGCCTAAAAGAGCTCCATGCATATCACTCAAGTGAATGAAGATTATAGTATTGTCTAGGGGTGGCATATCTCAAGATAGATCCTTGTCTTCTTCCTTTCCTAAGTATTGGTGTCCTCCACTTGCAGTACAATGGAAGCTGTGCAGTGAATTTTTGTGTGTTTGCAAAAATTATCTCCCTGAAGAAAATTGCCAGTTTTTCATTGAATTGCTCATAAGAACAGATTAAAAGCAGAGGAAGGGTGGAGGGCTAAGGACTAGCCAGTCACTGGGATGCCCTACAGAAAATTGAGGAAGGCAGCTGCAGGACTGGCTCTTAATAATGGAGAAAGACCAGAAGCAGTTGACATTAAGACTGTAAAGAAACAGTTACACTGGTTACACATATTATACAAGAACTGACTTACTAATTTTTCCACCCACATATCCCTTTACACAAATTTTGCTTCTTTTAATTAAGTATTTCAAGAGAAAATAATGGGATCTTAAAGTCTCCTGTATTTTGGAAAAGGTAGTAGTAAATTGTGCAGTTTTGACCTTTTCAGCTTTTTGTAATTTGATTGGCTGTCTGTTCCTCTCCCTCCACTATTTACAGCTGCAGTGAACTGTGCAGAAGGGGTAGGATGGCTAGCCAGCTGAAATACGGAATATTTAAAAGGTTAAAATGCTGCAACATGCTGGAGCCTTCCACAGAGTATATAGGCATTATAAATTTTGTTGCATAGATCACATAAAGGATTGAGAAATTAAATGACTTCATGAATCATTTTTTGTGGGACAACAAATGTGACCAAAATGGGGAAAAATGGTATCACTCTGACCCCAGATCTGGGAAGCCTATTTTTTTTGTGTTTATTATTTCTGCTGCAGTAATAGATGAAGACTCCTTCCAAAGCATATGATCATTTTAGCAGATGCTGAGTATCAGTGGGTACCACAAAGAAAACCTGCCCCAGGAAGCTTGCAATCAAAGCATCTTGAATCCATTCAACAGGTGACTAAATAGAGGTGGTGACCTTCTTAGGAATAAATATTTCTTTTTTAGCATACCGGAGGGAGATCTTAAGGAAAACACAGTATACTTTGACAGTAATTCCTTAGCAGATGGAGACAGTAACACAGAGACACTATTAGCCTCATAATCAGTCTAGAGGGTATCTGATGGGCAATGCCAAATAATTTGGTACCCAAGCAATTTGCTGAGGAGATTGACAGAAAGGTAGCAGGGCAACAGAAAACCAACAGAATCTCAGGCTGGGATGACAGCTGAGACACTAATAACTAAAAGAAATGAAAAGCTCAGGTTTTGTTACTTCCCTTTGTCATGAATAACAAATCTGGTGAACAGCAGTCAGTTCTATGCGAGCTTTTCTCAGTGGAGAAGACTGCTTAGGGCAAATGTGAAGAAAGGCTTCTCCGAAAAGAAGAAAAAGCAGCAAAGCTTGGCTCCCCAATCACTAATTTCTTTAGAAACACGAGATAATAAAAATGTTTATTTTGTGTACAGGACAAATCCAAAATGTGATAATAAAGAGGTGTGGGGTCAAATAAACTGCATCAAGAAATTTTCTGGAACCATGAACACTGTTAAGGCAGATCAGCAGTGGCTGGACCTTTGCACTGAGGCCACAAGATTGAGGCTGAGTCTCAGCACCCTGCCCTGCTCCCACACATATCCACACACGGTTGCACATAGCAGGGGGAACACAGGAGCACTGTGGGTGATCAAGTGGAAAACAGATACAGGCAAAAAGAAGTGATGAATCAACTGGAGTTGCAGACACAATTCAGAACAGTGAACATTTTTCTCTAGCTCCCTATGCTCTTAGAATTCAAAAGTTTTGTCTTATTCAAGTTGTAGCTCTGGATTAAAGTCAGAAGTGTAGGGAGAAAGTCTGTTACCACTCTGAGATATTGGGAAAATGTCTTCAGAAGGAAATGGCAGTATTGCTTTTGATCCATCATTTAAAACACATGCATGATCTTGAGGGATTTCTTTTCTGTGGTCATTAAAACTGAATGTTTTCATTGATTCAGAAAGCTTCTTTCTGGAGGAGCTGCAGCTGCTGGGACAAACAAGCCTCCATTCTGCTCTGCTGATCCCTCTGGGAGCCAGGAGTGATTGACAAGGGGCTCTGGTTTGGGCAGACTTCTGCCCCAAGGTACAGGAACTGGTGCATGCATTTCAGCAAGAGCAGCACTGAGCCAGGGGGGATTTTCCTCCTTTCCATGAGCATCAAGAGGCAGAGAAAAGTGTTTCCAGCCTATCTGTAATGACAGGACATGCAGAGGCAGCCCATGAAACTAGTCCCAGCCTTTTTCTGTTGTCCCTAAAGTGGACTATATCCCATCCTCCTTGGGCTGTTCTCAGTAGCAGCAGCAGGAGATCCATGCAGGAGAAAATGGATCTCTGGAGTTAGCTGGGGCATCCATTGCTTGAGGGACAGGAGGTCCAGAACAAACAGCCTCACCTCCAAAATCACTGAGGAGTGGAGATGGGTTGGATGCCCCATGGGCATGGGCATGGAGATGGGACTTCTCGTGCCCAGGCATCTTTGGATATTTCTGCGTGCCATCTCCTGATGCCTCACCCCTGCCCCTGCAGAAGGGGGGGAATATCCCCAAACATTACAGCTGGCTCAGAGGCTCAGGGACCTCATCAGCCCAGAGACCCAGCTGCTTGCCTTCTCCTCCCCCCTCTGCACCACAGCTGCTCTGGGACACCATTTACCCTTCTCTTCAGGGAAGACAAAGCAGAGGCAGACTGTGACGCTTTGAAGGTGCTAGGCTCTGACACTCTGGAGCAGTGCCCTGGAGGTCAGCTGCTGGGGATGGTGATGGCTTGGCTTGCTTGAGGGCTGATGTCCACTCCTGCTAAGGTGCTGAAGCTGTGGAGCCCTTGCCTCTGCCCTCTCTTGCTTGAACAACTGGCCCATCCACAGAAAAGATATCAACATTAGAATATACATGTGTAACTAGTTAGATGGAGGCATAATTTATTGAAGCCATTGATTAGGCCCCTTGGGTAGGCTGTGCAGTGTCTACAAGTGTCCAAGCATGAGACAGGCGGAGACTTGTGGGGAGGGAAAATTTCCCCTGAAGGTAGTGGTGGCCCTTCACCAGGCTGGAGACCCAGAGAGAGACCATCCACGGGCAAAAGAGGGAAGCTGCCCTCTGCACCTTCTGCCTGCCAGGCAGAGCTGCAGGGTGCCCGAAGGCCTGGGCGGGCACAGCCCCATGCCCAGAGGGCACTGCCCCCCACCCCCCCCGCCCACAGCACCGGGCTGCTTCATTTTCATCCGCTGATCAGATATATTTACTTCTCGGGTATTTCCCTAACCAGAATTGACTGCACTATAATTGCCTATTTCTTTGGTCCATTGGCTGTTAACCTTGAAGCGCGTCGGGCGGAGGCAGGGAGGCCCTCCCTGTCAGGCCTGACCCCGGCCGCGCCGCGGGCTGCCATGACAACCGCGACAGATGTCACCCATGCCGCCCAAGCCCCCCGGATGGGGAAAATCGATCTTGCGACGGCGCCGCCGCACAGAGCCACCGACCTGCCAAGTGTTCCCGGCTCAATCATTTGTTTCATCTAGCGAGGAGAGGAAAACATAAAAGAAATGAAATGAATTTGACCTCTGTCTTTTGAGTGACTCCAGCGCTGCGTTGAATTCTTGCAAGCGCCTCTTATGAATTTGAAAAAATTACATTAGGAATAACATTTTGAAGTGAAATGACTCTTGTAATGTCAACCCTCCAGAAACATGTTATTTCAAATGTCAGATACCTAGCAATCGTTTCCTATTTTCCGGATGTGTCCGGAGGTTATCTTCACCTCGGGTGCATTTCAGGTAAATTATTTTAAAGAAACTGCCTGTGAAGTACCGAAAAAAGTATTGCCTGTTTTTTCACACAGCTGCAGTGAGGAGACCTCCTTTGTGGCTGCAATAGAGCATCATGAGCAGATGAGAAGATGATAAAAAATGCTCTGAACTGACAACATCTCTCCTTTATTAAAACCATGCCAAAGTGGAAGAACTTTCCCAGACCGAAGCGGGGTTCTCTGACATGATGGCAGGTACTCCAGTGGTGGCAGAGGATCCCAGGGACAGAGGAAAGGGCCCCCATACCTCTCTGAGTTGCCAGGGATTTGCTCACAGCATATGCAAATGATTTAAAGACAAAACTCTACAACTCTGTGCTAACGTTTGCCAATGTAGAGAGGCCAATCTCTCAAATCTGTAAAGATGGAGAAATGTCTACGATAACCTTGTCCTTAAAAAAAAAAAAAGGAAAAACAGCACACCACAGAAGGTGATTATAATGAAAAGGATGTCTTAAGATTTTGAATGTGATACATCTTAAGATTTTGAATGTGATACATCTGTCCCTCTACTGTGGGATATTTTATTGCATTTTTGCCCTCAAGTGAAGCTGACAGGAGCCAGGCTTGCAATTTAAATCAATAAGAACCCTTTACCATGGCCATAAAATACTTGGTTAAACCTTTGAAGTGGCCACAGTTGAATGCGCAGTGAACACAGCAGAAATGCTCCTTGAGATGTATTGTGTTAGACCACTGCTAAAGTGGCACTCCAAGGAAGCAGTGCCTGAGCACATTCTCAGAGCGGGGCAGAACAGTCCGTCTTCTGTGGGGTGCCAGGGGGGTTGCTGTAAGTCACTGCTCATAACTGCTATGCTGCCCCGCACCGCAGATGTCCAGTGTTGGCACTCCCAGCTTGAAGGGTTTCCTGAGGTGGGGAGTCAGGCTTGAAAATTCCATAATGTGTTATTCCGTCTCTTGGAAATGTCTGGGGAAGCAGGAAGCAACCATGACTGGATCAGCACTGTTTCCAGGGCCAGGCCCTCTATTATGTAAATCAGCATTTTTGCACCAAGGAGCGGGTCTGAATGACCCCAGCTGAGGTGTAGTCTTTGCAGCATAAATGGTGACTGCATGAATGTATGTCTATCTAGCTTTTGGAGTGTGCATGCATGTATGCATCTCTACATGTACCAAGTTAAAAGCCTATGTAAAAGCAGAAAGCTTTCTGTGAATATCATGAAGCATTTAATCACTTAATTTTTAACACTTACAGTAAGGATATCCAATGTGAAAGTTGATACTTACATCCTTTCTGTAAAAAAGCAGTAGCACAAAGTTTAAATCTGTACGCTGACTTTGCAGTTGTTTATGGCAAGTCTTTGGGATTCTTTAAGAAGAAATCTATATTTTTTAACTTCCATTTGTAAAGGAGCTTTTCATTTAAAGGTACCAAGGACCAGGTACTACTTTATTATTGGATAAATTAAACTGCTTAAGCCTCTGGCCCAGTGGCAAGGGAGGAGAAGTGGATGAGGTCTATGTTTTAAGGTCATAAAAGACTGGTTCTTCCAGAGACATAGGGAGTGTGTTCAGAAGCAGCATTAAGTGTGCATACTACTAAGGGCACTGTATGCTCTCTGGGTGCAGCTCCCTGGCTTAGAGTGGGTCCTGCCCTGTGGGTCCACCCTCAGGCCACCGAATCTTGCCTGGTTTAGGACAAGCAGTCTAGCTGGCTGCATTGTTTGTTCTGTTTCATTCCCTTCAGTGAGCACTGGATCCAGTCCAGTGCGGTTCAGCTCTTCAGCCAATATACTAGAACAGAAAACACAGTCTTTCTTTCTGTCCTGTACATTCATACTTTGGCCTTATGCTACTCCCAGTGTACCTTAGTATTACAGAGGTAGCAGCAGCATGTGTAGAAATACCATATGTGCAGCATATTTTAAGAATGCAGGCTAAAAAAAGCTTCAATGCGTGTTGTCTACAGCAAATGTTAGTTGTAACAGATCCTATGTCTAGTAGGTATGAGTCTATTTAATGTTTATTTTTAAATATATATAAATTAGGCTCACCATATTTTCATGTGCTTGATTAAGTTTAGAACTTGACTTTGAGACATTTTTTCTTTGTTATAACCCATTTATAATGAACGTATGTGTTTCTGCAACCCCAGGAGCATGTCAGCATTGTCACAAGTGTATATTCTCTGTCAAATATGATGACCTTCTCTGTCAGTTTGTGTGAGTAAAAGTACTTCTCAATCTACCCACACTGTAAAACAGATTATTTATATAGATGCCATATGTTTCTTCTGCACTGAGAAACATAGTATGTGTGTTGTTCCACAGTATTTTGATCTAAAAACAGATAAAAGAGGTGGTTGCTGTTACCTTCCACTGAGAAATTTTGCTCAGATCTGAATAATTTGCTCCAGTGAACTTCCATTGCTTTCTCTTGCCTTTACTCAAGCTGTGTCCTTCCACTCCTTTTAGCTAACCCTGTGTCCTGACAAGAAGCACCATGCATCATGCTTTGCTGTCTCTTGCCCTGGATGAATTCAGCAGAAACGTGCCCTTGGGTCAACTGGGAGAAGCAAAACCTGCAAATTACCTAGATAGACTCAAAAACATTTCTCCTATTCCAGAAAACATCGCCAAGAGCATATCCCAGCTCACAGTCCAAAACTCTGTTATCTACAAGCTTAAACAATACAATGCAGAAATAATCAGATGAAGGGGGATAAAATGTGATTTGGTTCACTGTATTACATCTGACAGTATGTATTTGTCCTACCTCACATCTTGTTTACTAGTTAGGCAGAATTAGTTTGGATATGTGATTGTGGATTTAAAAATAATAAAAATCTTCCTATTTCATCCCATTGCTGGAGAATCCACACACTTGGGCACAGACACATGAGAAACTGTCCAGGAAAATATACAGCCAGACTCTGGGTGAGTTTATCTGTTTATATTTCTCTCTCATCTTATTCCTATTTTTCCTTGAACTAGACTTGTAATGAAAGGCATTTCTCTCTCATGGGGCATCTGACAAGAACACACAGAGCTTTCTGACATGGTCACTGAATGCCTCCCTTCAGTCTCTGGCTCACACAGACATGACTGTCCAGAGAGAGAGACTAAATAAAGGTCTAGATTTTACCATCTTTAATTTTGTATAGTGGGCCTTTAAAATTAAGGAAGGAAATTGCCATGACTATGCTTTTTCTTCCCAGAAATTTTACTGTGAGTACATCAAACCATAATCAGACATGATAAAACAGAAGGACCCCCAGACCCTGCTGTTTTTGATGGGTAAGCTACCTCAATATCACTTCCAGCTTTAGGTGCAGTTCTCTGTCTTCATGCATAGAAGGAAAAAGAAAGGATGAAAATAGATTTTCAAAACAGGGAAATTCTGACTCTAGTCTCAGCTCAATAGTACTAGTGACTGGTAACCCTAGCAGGGATACCAGGGAGACAAATGCTACAGCAGAAGAGACCATTTCCCTTTATTTTTATGTAATTCCACATTTTTGAGTTGTCCCTCATAGATTTTGCTGCCAAACCTCCCTGGTTCTTAGGCAGAACAACTGGCAGAAGGAAATTCTTGAGGAGCAGGGCTTACGGATTGTCCTAGAGCATTTCATGGAAAGGTCTCCTGGTAGTCACAACTTGTTATGGCCAGCACAGCAACCTATAATCAGTCCCCCTGAATTAGACAGTGCATCTGTCTTACTTGTTTGAACAGCATGTAAATGTCCTTTCCCTGCTCACGCAAGCACGGGGTGAGGTTCTTTTTTGAAGGTTCAACTTTGAAGCCACTGCTTTAGGTCTGGATCCATGGTCTAAGCGAAGAGAATTGCACATGCAGAGGGGCAATGGTCAGAACCACCTGCAGTGAGTATTACCCTCTTGGCAAATATAATGTAATCATCTTTTCCTCTAAATTTGATAGATACATCTCTAGAAACTGGTGTTTTTTCCTAGTTCTGTGCCTTGTGGGTATGATCCTCTGAGTGCAGGTAAGCTCATCAGCACAGTCTTTGCCCCTCTAAGTTAATCTCTGCTTTCCCAATTTCTTGGCTGCTTAGACAGTTTTCCCTAGGCCCCACATGCAGGGAGGCTCTAGCAGCATCCCAGGAACAATGGATCAGGAGGAAAGGATGGTGTTAATTTCAAACACTTCACTGTTAGCAAATCACCCTAGAAAGTACACAAATATTGAGCACAACTCTCCTACAGTCTAATACTGAGGCAATCATAAGCCCAAGAGTCAGCAAGTTGTTTTCCAGCCTGCCTGCATTTGAGCTCTGCTTTAATTGCTCCATATGCTTCTTCTTCCAGACTTTACCATCAACCTCCTTAGCTGTGGTTGGGAGTGTTATCCAAAGACAAAATCCAGCAAAATACATTTGTTCCCATAGGAAAGAGCTTTTTATGTGTGATGTCTTCTTTGCTTCTGCAGTAAAATCTATGTTATAATCTACAAATGAGTTTGCAGTCCAACACACGGTGACATTCTTCAATGAAGGTCACAGCACTATATAAAGGCATTGACACAAAACACATTTCATAGAACAAAATAGAGTTCACAGTTTGACATAGACATATCCTCAATCTGTCATGCAATTTTCTGCCTTAACTTGATGGTGAAAGTAGCTGGCCAGGTGTGAGTAGGGAGGCAATCTATGTCTCCTCAATAGCTACAGTAATTTCCTTGTCCCTCCTGAAACTTGCCCCTGTTCCAGGATGATGGCAACACTGGTCTCTTGTACGACCTTCTGATCGATGGAGTGACAAGCTATTTCTTTCTCAAGTGAGTCCTAATCTCCTATTATGCCACAAGTACACAGGGTCCTGTGATAAAAGCTTACACTCTATGATGCCTGGTCAAAACAATTATTTTGGTCATTGTTCCCTACAGATTTGGGCTGTGACATGCGAGGTGACTAAACTAATCCCAGGAGCAAAGGGATTCCTACAGTGAAATATGATTTAGAGGGCATTGGTTGGGGTTTGGAATTCAGTACCTGATTGTTAAGACTAGTCAGCTCTGGAGTTATCTGCCTTTTGTTGTACTCTTGCACTCAACTTCTGAGTTGCACAGTTTTCTTAGTCTGGGAGCATTTCAGGGTAGGTGTCACCCATCAATTTGTTAGACATGTTCAGCACTTCTCAGGATTTGCCTCTCATAAATCAAAGTTATCTGATCTGTTGTCTTGCCACAAAAGGATAGTCTAAAGGTGCAAAAGTTTAACTTTCAATCTACTTGTAACAGCCTGTTGCGACAGGCTTCTCCTAGGCCATATTCATTCTGTCTGGGAACAGTTCAAATAATGGGATTTCCACCACAACTCTTTAGGGTCAACTTTGTAACTGAAGAAATCCTTCTGTCAAGCTGCCTGTCAAGTAGAAGACCCCCTCTGCAGCTGCACAATCATTTTCATCCATTTAAAAGAGAAAGTATTACTATTCCAGTTTTGTGGAAGGAGCATGGAGGACAGCTGGGTAGCTAGCTTGCTCTAGGCTACACAAAAAGCTTGTGACAGACCAAAAACATGAACATCTCACATAACTGCTGGGTCAGCCATCATTTACACTGTTTTTTCTAATTATGTTGTATCATACTTTATGAAGGCTTCCTCTCCAGCCCTGAAGCTGGAGGTGGTAAAAAGTGAGGGACATAGAAGTTTCATATGGTGCAGACCCTAATTCCTCATCTATTAAACTCAGCTCAGCACCATAGAGCATTCCAGCTCTGAGTTAATTTATAACAGCTAGATATCTCGCAAGAAGAAAGGACACAGTGATGTTGTGTTATGCCTTACTGCTGTCTGCCTCCTTCTTCTGAACCCATCTTGGTGTGTCCCTTCTCGTTAGCCGTGGAGCTACAGGCAAAGCTGCGTAGAAAGGTGTTGTACTGTCTTAACTGCCTGTGTGAGGGTCCCTTCATGATTGATACACAGAATAACATGTGTGAGAATTTGGACTCTGAATTCTGGATTTCTTGTTGGCGGTGATAAACCTTGATGCAGACCTGGTCATATCTGCGGAACCAGGCTAAGTTAGTGACTCTGCTTCTTCTAGGAGATCCAGCAGATCCCGGACCAGAAAAGAGCACTGTCATAAAGCCTAGAGTTGTTTGGATTCCACTTCTGTTCAGGTACAGCAAGCCATGCCTAGAAAAATGAACTTGCTTGATCTGTCAAAAAGATCCTATGGCCTCTGCAGACATATTTCCTTGACTACTCTATTTCCACAGTGGATATTTGCCCTCACTAAAGTCATCGGGCTTTGTTACTGGGCAAACCCCTACAGTCTGCTCCAGGATCCTCTTGCTTCTTTAGAATCTGAATTGTCTTTTCAACTGGTAATCAGAACTATGTCTATGTCAATGGATCCAGAAGCATATCAAAATTCATGAGTCTGGGTATGTGTTTCACTTATATGTGAGAACAGGCTGAATATTGGCTTCTTTTCTGCTTTCATACTGGACTTCATGGAAAGAAAAATCCAGTATGTCGGCCACCAAAGAATATGTGCATCCTTGGCCCTATCAGCTCAGTGTAGGAATTGCCCAAGTAGCTGGATTTCAAGTAGACCCTTTCATACGACATCTCTGTGATACCTTTAAGAATATAGTTTATAGATCTGGCACCCTGCAAACTGTTATATTCTAGTCTATATCTGATCTCTTCCCCTCTCTGACGTAATAGGCCATTTCGCATTACAGTAACTTCCTCCCATTTACCTTCAAGTCAGATAATATAGGGTCTTTATTCACTTACAATGGATTTAAAATAGTAAAATCTTACTATCTTCAATAGGCTGCTTTGAGTTCATCAGTTCAAGATCAATCCCAATTTATTTCATTATTTTTTCCTTACACATCAATCCCTCTTGACCTTTAGTTATTTTTGTTAGTTCTTTATGGGCATGCTCAGTGTGTAGAAAGATGGCCAATATTTTAAAGACTTCATTGTAAGGGTTCTCTAGATGGATATACCAGTTCTGATGGAAAGAAGCACAAGCCTACTACACAATCAGTGCAAAAAATGAAGATGAAATAGAGCTTTTTAGCATTACTTTTTCCCAGTTGGAGCATGTATGAACATTATTTGTAGTACAGTCTCAGAAGCACTGTCCATGGTCCATGGCATGATTGTTCTGTGACCAAAATAGCTTTGATTTTTCTGTCTTCACACTTTTTTTTTTTTTAATGATGGGAGAGTCTGTTGAAGACTAGCTCTTTATGAAAATTATGTACTTTGTACTGTGCTTTCATTTTAATGGCTGAACTCAATGATCTTAAGGGTCTTTCTAAAACTAAATGATTCTATGATTTTATGATTCTATGATTTCTCAGTGAAGTGGCTGAGGCTGGTACAGTTATCCTGTTTATGCCCACTGACCTTTGTGGCACTTTGCTAAGTACATTTTTTTTCTCTTCAAAATGTTCAGTCCTTGTCCTGTTATCCGGAGACTGTCTTTGAATTAAACAGCCAGCATCTTCTGATAATAGTTTCGCTTAAGAAGGAAATATTTGACTGCAAGATGTACATTTAAAACACAGTAATTTCTTGCCTGCATGTTATAGGATGAAAGCCAATTCGAAAGCTAGGAGGCTGTTAGGTGTGGTATTTCCAACTCCTTAAAAAAGCAGTAGTTCAGACACACATGTTCATAAAAAATAGAGGCTGAAATTATCTTATCTAAGCCATTCTTAACAGTTGTCCTGCAGAGTTATTGATCCTTGGCTGCTCATCTAATGAGCAAACTACACAGCAGACCACAAGAACATTTCAGTTTTATGTGTAAGTGCTGTAAATGCTATTTTCAAAGTTAATATATTATTTTTGGCAGCTTTATAGCAGCTTATTTAAAGTGTTATTAATGTTTAGAAATGTGATTTGGGGTTTATTTTATGAGTGTTTGACTCAGTTTTAAACACTCTATCTCCTATCCTCCCCTCTGTGTTCAGGCTGCATATATATAATTTTTGAAGTTACTTGCCTCATTTTGGGTTTGTTCCTGATTGTTTCATTAATCTTGGTTGCTGCTTAAGTCACTTCTGCTACCATAGTGGAACAGTCCGAGTCCTAAATTGCAAGTCTTTGTGAATTACATTAACTGGATCAATTTCCAGACTACAGGAACTGCAAAAACGTGTGGCTAAGCCTGAAGGGTAAGGACCAGCCCTCCTCATGGGTTTGGGTTTGTGCTCGGCCAGTGCCCCCAGACAGGGTGGGACACATGCTGTACCAAACCCCAGCACCCCAGGGAGGCATTATAACCCTGCGGCTCCCCTCCAAGACACAGGCTCTACCCTGTTTCCACCTTTCTCTGGAGGAAGTAATTTTGTTTCTGTCCTGGATTTCGGGAGAAGGACAGCCCTGCCTTTGTTCTGTGGGTGGTCAGGAGCAAGCTCCAGGCTTCCCAGCCCACCTCCTCCTCCTCCGGAGAGAAATAAACATCATAGGGCAGCACACACACTAGTTTATAGTAGGGGCAGCTGGCAGAAAAACTGTGCTGGGAGGTCTCACACCATTCAGTTCTTTTGGATAACGGTGTCATCCTCACCCCCCTCTCTGCCTTTGATGGAGTGAGACTGCAAAGCACAGCCCTGCTTAGCGAGCTGGACTGGTATCAGTTGCAGGGTGACAATGTTGGGGCAGGTGTCAGAGACAGATTCTTAGGACCTGGTCAGGTGCTCAAACCATGACTAACTCTGTAGGCACTCTGGTATGGTAAGCATACACAAGACCAAGTTCCTCAGATCCCAGAAAAAGGGAGGATGTGGCTTTACTTTACACATCAGCACCTTGTTGAATCAGCTATGGGTTCTTCTGGGTGGGCAGTTTAAAGCAAGAGGTATTGTCACCCCTCTGAGTGCCTGCAGTGTCATGGTATGGCTCCTGAAAGAAGAGCCTTAGCAGCAAAGGACATCAGGTTCTGTAATTTCAGTGTGCTTAACACAGGGAACCCTCTGACATATTCCTCAGGGTGAACTGATGCCTTTCCTCTGCAGCACATTCAGGGCACCTTCCAGCAGAGCAAGTAAGCATGTGCTTAGTTCTTAATGCATGGAAGATCCCAGTGAGCTTCAGGCATGTGCTGAAATATGAATGAGTGTTTGAAGTGCTGAGCATCTTGGGGCTATCAAGCCCCAAATGGATCAATCCCAACACATTATTCAAATTGTGGGCTTCCAAATTGATGTGTTCCAAAAAAAAAAAAAAAAAAA
>VYXB01010498.1:96287-108787 GCA_013397135.1 Pachyramphus minor
GAAAGAAAAAGAATCATTATCTCCATTGCAAAGACAGAAGAATTAAGGTACACAGGGAGGTTGAAGAACTTAGTCAATGTCAAGGCATGTGTCCTCAGGGGAAATCCAGATATATAACCTGTTTCTTTCTGAAACCCACTTCTGTTCTCAGCCACTTCAATAGCCCTTGACTGTTTCCATCTTGTTCTTGTTACAGCTGGTGACTATCACCAAAATGGAAATCTGAATGTAAAATACATTTAAATGGTTCTACTGTTTGCAGTTTTCCGCCTTACAGGCTTTTGTTGTGTCTGTTGTTTCTGCTGTTTGTCCCACATTTAGAGGACAAGCCAGTCAGTGGGTAAGTGACAGAATGTTTTTTGTCTTCTTTAAGTACGTCTCTATTAAAATGTAAACTGCTTTTTAACCCCTTTTGGGAAAAAAGGAAAAAAAAGCCAATTCCTGCAGACACAATAGTCATGGTAATTTTCCCCAATTGAAACTCCTGACTTTGTTTCTTAGCATCATATACAGCATAATTTATAAAAGTGTGAGCAACTGCAGAATCGTTCTTCTAATAGATTCTGAAGATTCCAATTTCCATTCTGCCACACAAGACTGAAAATCCACTTGTGCTCAGTTATCTGTATCTTTGCCTCATCCTCAAACTGCATCAAAAATCAGGTTCAGGTGCAGGTTAAGAGCATGCATTTACTTCAGGAATATGGGACTTATTAAATATCTCTACCCAATTAACATCACCATATCAATAAGAATTATCATTATGTCCTGTCAATCAGGTGCTGAATTTTGCTTCAGGGAAACAAAACAATTTAAATTATAGCAAGTGCCCCCCCCTTTTTTTTTACATGCTTCTCTTAAAATTGGATAATTATGTGGCTTTTCATTAGATTCCTCTAAGCATAATAGATCACGATATTCACCCTTTGACCTTGGTGATGAATGTTTCTGGTGAAAACATGTGACAAGCAGTGTTCTAATGAGAATAAAATACTGAATAACTGTGAGTCTCACATAATGAAAGAACAAAAGCAAGAAGCACAACTACTTTTAAGGCTACAGTGCAAAATGTGTTCATACAGCAATTCTTATGGATTGGAAAAGCAGCCCTTTTTTATTTAAGATGGTACCAACAAACTTTGGTAGCAGAGGCAGAAACAAAGGCAAGAAAAGACAAAGGAA
The DNA here is from genome assembly GCA_013397135.1 of Pachyramphus minor. Taxonomy (NCBI): domain Eukaryota; kingdom Metazoa; phylum Chordata; class Aves; order Passeriformes; family Tyrannidae; genus Pachyramphus; species Pachyramphus minor. Next base: position 97,470 of record VYXB01010498.1, read on the forward strand.
TCTTTGTATTCTGTGTAAACTCTGGAGGAACATGAGAAGTGGTCTCTATCTGTGCTGCCTAGGCAAGTTGCTACACAAAGCTCTGCTATTAAGTTTTCCTAAACATCTCAAAATTTTATGCATGTATTTATGCTATAAAAGAACTATAAATTCAATTTGTTTCCAATAATTTAGAGTGGGGCTAAGAAGGTCAAATTCTCTCTCGTGCAAACAACCACACACAGTAGTCAGTGAAGTTACAACACTGGTGATTACTATTCAGTGTGTTTATAAAGAATTATTTTTGTGAACAAACAAAGATATTACAGAATCACAGAATATGCCAAGTTAGAAGGGACCCACAAGGATCATCAAGTCCAGCTCCTGGCCCTGCACAGAACCATCCCCAAGAGTCACACCATGTGCCTGACAGTATCGTCCAAACACTTTTTGAACTCTGTCAGACTTGGTGCTGTGACCACTTCCCTGGGGAACCTGTTCCAGTCCCCACCCACCCTGTGGGTGAAGAACCTCTTTCTAACCTAAACCTCTCCTCAGTGCCAAAACAGTGAGGGGAAAAAGGAGTGTTGGCTGAGTTAGAAATTATTATCAGCTACTTATTTTTGTATGCGTTTTGCATCTTGGAAGCCTCCTGCCACCTTTCAAAAACAACTTTGGACCAGAGTTACTTACACCCACTTCTACTGTGATCATTTAGAGCCTGGTCTCGCTGGAGCAATGACTGCAGTAGGAATGTTTGATGTAGAAGATAGTTATGTTCTGGTTTTGTTCTATCTCAGTTTTGTGTGTGTTGGGTATTTTGATTTTGTTTGATGTCTGGGAAATGTTTATAATCTGAGTTATCATCTCTGCTAATCAAACTTTCAGTCAACTTCTGAAGAAAACCTTTTGCTTCTTATTTCTGGCTGGAGTTCATCTCTGTTTCAAGGTCAGCTGTTCCTTAGCACATAATAGAAATGGCTTTTCATCTGAAATTCTGTCCCTGAAAAGACAGTGACTGTGTTGCTATAGACTTTTGGGACAAAGATTTCAGCTATGCCTTATGCCAGGATCTCCTTTGAGTTACTCCATTATTGCAGTTAATGGCATAACATTATTCTGAACTGAGGACTGCATGAGAGAGAGATTTGGTCTCTAGTCTTTATTAACCTTCCAAAATATTTTGGTCTAAATTATTGCTACTCTTATTTAATAAAATGAATTCAATAATATAAAATATTAATAAGGAGCAACAGCTATAATTTCTGCAGTAGTTACACAGTAAAGCTCTGTAAGTAACTTCATCTGAGGCCAGACCTTCTGCTTGCACTCATGAGGAATTTGAGGGTTCAACTAAATTAGATGAAAAGTTGGGAGATTTGCACGGTAATTTGAAAACAAAATGAAAAGCCAGCATAAGTATAAAGTGCTGTTTCTCCTTCCCTGTGTCTGTAAGCACCGTGGACAATAATGCACTTCAAGGGAATTTAGAGGATGAAGAAGGCCCAACGGGCATGCTGTGCTGGTAAGAAGATGCATTTTCCATGCTTCCTACAGGATGACCTGTAGAGGAATCCCACAGAGGGAATGATGTGCCGTGGGGCCCCTTTGCAGCAGGAGCCCTTGCCTAGAGGGTTAAACCTCCCCACCAGCTGGTCCACATGGCACGCTGCCGGGCTGCTCTGGGAAGTGCTGGGGAGGGCTCTGCTGTGAAGAGTTCTGTCCTCATGCTCCCTCCTTGTTCCAAGACGCTCTCAGCCTGCTGCCCCTCCTGCATGGGCTCCCTGTCCATGTGGGTCGAACAGGGTGCTGCAGGGCAAGGCTGACTTCTCCTGTGCTGCAGTGTGTTCCTGTCCTCTGCATTGCACAGCAATCTGAATCACTCAAATATTTGGTCGTTCAAGACCCAGGCACATGTCCTGTTAGCTGTGAAAATATCCAGGGAGGAAAAGAGAGCATGCTTATAGCAAGGACTAATGAAGAGAGCAAGTTTTGATTTTCACGCAGGTGAATCATTAAAAGGCAAAATAATCTTATTGATTGTTTGTTACAGTTGTCTGAATTGAGGGCTGTCTCCTCTCAGATTGAAATTTACTGTGATTGATGAGATCTCATAAACCCAGATCAAAAGGAGAATAAAAATGAAGGATTGTAAAAGCAAATGACCCCAAATAAAAATGTTAGTGTCAGAAAAAAGTAAATAAAAATGTACTATATGCACTAACCAATGTTGTCTGCTTATCCAGTGACTATTATTTAAATTTACTGCAACAAGTATTTTGATCTTATATTCTACTGAATCTCTTTTTTTATTAAAAAAAAAAAAAGGGAAGGAAGGAAGCAAGGAAGGAACGGAGTGAGGGAGGGAAGGAGGGAAGGAGCCCCCAAAACTTTGGTACCCTGAAAGTTTTCCAGAATTCTGTTAAAGTGAACATTGTTGTGATTCACATTATCTATATGAAGATGCTCATATCTACAGGATCCAAGTAATGTTAAGTTCACATGTATGTACTTTTAGCTGGGTTTCCACGTTCTCTGTATACGTTTTAGGTCCTACCCAAACTGTTTTGAACCTGTCGGTCAAATTCGGCAAATGTACCTAGGAAGTATAGTAACTCCTACAGCTTTTGCACAGAGGTGGAATAGACATGAGGTAGGATGTTATTACTGAGCAACACAACTATTTTTCCCACAGAAAAGTTCAATCCTGATCCTGCCAACACTGCTTCCAGCCATGCCATTCTCTGCCACCCCCACCTCTGAGCTGGCTTTGGTGCCCATCCAACCCTTCATGAAGACAGCTCATCTAAAGCCATAAGATGCTAACCATGCAAGAAAGGTGACTAGTTTTCTCCCAGAACAAAAACAAAACAAAACAAAAAACCACAAACAAACAAACAAACAAAAAACCAAACAAAAAAAAACCAAAATGAAACAAAACAACTCAGTCCGGAAGGGAAAGGGAAAGGGAAAGGGAAAGGGAAAGGGAAAGGGAAAGGAAAGGAGAACAAAGACAGACTGTAATGTTTAACTGTGAGAAACACTTGGAGTTTACAGTTTCTTAGGCATCGATACAAGACACAACCTGTAAGAACCCGGGTTTCATTAGTTCTGGTGTCCATGAAAGGCACATACTTTTTATTAAGCAAACCAAAGCTTATAATGTATTCCTATGTGCAAAACTAGGTTGACCTCAATAAAGGGCCAAGAAAAAGAATTCATTATTGCAGTCATTTCTCTTCTTCACAGTTGTGGTATCTATGCATCTATGCATCTATGCACCTATGCATCTATGCATCTATGCATCTATGCATCTATCTATCTATCTATCTATCTATCTATCTATCTATCTATCTATCTATCTATCTATCTATCCTATCCTAATGTAAATGCATTTTCTACAGTTGCTAGCCCAAAATTGTCCTGGCTTACATAAGGGACTAAAGACTTTCATAATCTATGACATGGTGATACCTTGAAGTTTGGATTTTTTTAACTTTATAGATTTTAAAAGCAGTTATATAGCAAATGTAGAGCTTTATGTANAATTCCTGAGGAGGTGTGCCAGGGGTAGAACTTGATCGTGGACTAATGGGATTGGATAGAAATCATTATAAAAACTGTAACACCTGTGATCGGGTAGCACGTGGAACTTAGTATTTCCTGGAAGCTTAGAAGCTCATTAAAACCTTTTATTCCTTATTTTACCTCTACCTAATTTGGCCAGAGTTTTTTTTTCTCCCAAACCATTTTAGGCAACATGGTGTGACTCTTGAGGATGGTCCTATGCAGGGCCAGGAGTTGAACTTGATGAACCTTGTAGGTTCCAACTCAGCATATTCTGTGATTCTGTGACATTAGGTCCAAGGAAAATAGTTTTCTTCCTTCTAACGTTTTAGCTACCAGCAACTCCAAGCAGGTGTTGGTCTGGGCTAGAAAAGTGTCTGGCTAGAGAGAGACAGACAACCAGGAACCCAGAGTCTGTACACAAAATAATGAAGGCATGAACACATCATGCAAAGAGGTCTCCATCATACCTCTAGGTGGGTTTTTAATGCTCTTTCTCAGCTAGGCTGTGACTTAACCTTCCTCTCTGCAAGTGCTGTGAGCTGTTGGTTGACCCTGCAGGGAGGTCTGAGATTGCTTCCTGTTGTTCCCTCTCCAAAACACAAAGTAAGTGAAAGGAAGCCTTTTGGAGAAATAGATGTACCCTTTTGGAGAACAGAGGGATGCACACAAAGATTGTAATCAGTCACAAAATTGCATGACTTTTTATAACTTCATGGATACCTGAGGTTTAACAAACCTGCCATCAGGAATGTGGTTGGAGTCTAGAGGAATTAACCAGGCAGCTAATGAATCTGATGGACTGTCTTTCATTTGTGTTAATATTTGGAAACCAACTGATCTAAAGAAAAGTCTACCTTCTCATTATAAGATTGGCATCTTGAAGGATTTGAAATTGACTGATGCCTGTGTCTCTTCAAGCCCAGAATAAATAATGAATAATTATGCCAATAAATCATATAAATAATACAATAGCTGCCATTCTAGCTCATTTTATATCCTTGGTATCCATCACAGAACCATTTTTTTTCCCATTCACTAAGCCTTTCCTTATTCTTTGGTGTGTTCTTTCTCAATGGTGATGGTTTTTCTTTGGACTGTGTTATAAAGCTTAGCTATTTTGGTGAGAGCCGTGGAAAAAAATCATCCAAGCAATTCACAAACCTGGGCCAGTAAATCTCCTGGTATAGACATAATTTTACTGGCAACAAAATAATTTTGCTCCACTAACTTATGTTATTCTGGGAAGTGGGTGGTAGAATTTCATGTAAGTTGCAGCAATAGCAGGAATTCTGCCAGCTTTACTAGTAGGACCGGCTGCCAGAAGTATTTCAAGATGGTTTTAACAGCAAACTATTTCCAGGAGGAAAAGTCTTATTCTCCTTCACCTCAGAATCTCCTTTACTTTTTCCTTATTTTTGCCAAAAGAGTCACCGACTGTTAACAGTAAGCGTAGTTGACCCAGTGCTAACAAGATTTCATAGAATACGCAGATAAGGACAAAGTGTCTCCCAGACAAGAAACCAGAAGTAGGTAGCTGGGTTTGTAATGTACAGAAACCCTGATATAGCTCAGGGAAGACTTTTAGTAGGTGATTGATAAATAACTCTGAGCTCTAGGTATGTTTATTTGTGTCATTTATCTATCTACTGAGAAAGAAGTCTGTGGGATTTGCAATAGCTTGGTAAAGGAACTTTTCATTGATTCCTGTATGAATTTGAATTAAGACTGGTGTTGTTTTGTGCAAAGGGAGAATGAGAATATCATCTTTTCCTCTTCTTATAAGAGTTAATTCAAAACTTTGCAAGAAGAAGTTGATGATAGTTTAGAAGGCTTTTTCTTGTTATGGATTTGTCCCAGGGACAATGAAGAACTCATTCTCCAAAGTTTTCCTTGCTGCAGTGGTACATATGCCCCCTTTAAATGACACTATCGGCTACCTCAGGCTAGTCCCCATAATCACCAATTATGTTTCATGGCATTAAAACATGCACAACATTGCCCTCCAGCATCTGCAACACGTGCTTTTGTCAAACCCCCCTGATTTGCACTGGGGCTTAAGCCATTCCTGAGCCCTGCAGTCATGCATGGAGCACAGCCAGGCTGTCTGAGCCTGTCTGTGCCATCAAAGCACACAGCCATCCCACTGGTTTGGGGATCCTGTGGCTGCTCTGTATCCAGCAGTGCATCTTCCTTAATCCTGCTTCTCAGAGTCAGTTTTTCCTAATAATTCTTCTAAGTAAAGATAGCAGCTATGCCCAGTTTGGAAACAGTTTGCTTAGACTAAGAAGCTGTCACAGTGCTGAGAAAGCTGCAGCTTTAACCAGATTTCATCTTTGTGTGTCACTGCTCATGTCAAAGTATAAATGTACTCAGACATAAGAGTTGTCCTGCTTTCATCAAGGGAGCCAGCCTGCCTTTGCCTAGTTCCGCTTGGTTAAGCTTGTTATTTAAATTGTTAAAATTGAGACATCGGCAGTAAATTTCAGAGGAGATATAACAATTATTAGATACAAGCAGGGCTCTTGTACTTGCGAACATATCATGCTCTCCATCCACACAGAATTAGCCACAAATAATTTACAGCAGTTTCTTTAAGAATGTGCCCCATAATACTTGTATGGCATTAAATCACAGTCATTCCCAATTGGATCATATTTCCAACTTTAAGATAGATTTGATGCTCGTCAGCACTGTGGCTCAGCACTCCAGGGGACTACCTTTTAAACCTGCCAGCTCTTGAAGAACGGATCTTTGATTCCCAATGCTGCCTCCTGGCTGAGACCTACAGGGGTCGGTGTCTCCAGTACGCCAGGCCAGACGGCACAGTCACCCCTTGGAGATTGAGGAGGGGTGGGAGGATGTTTGGGTGACCTTGTGCCATTCAATTTGCACAGCAAAACGACTACCAGTGGGAGAGGGTAGGGCTCACATCTTGCTCTGGGAGCTGCAAGCAAGAGGGGGCCACTGCTGAGGCTGGAAAGAAAAAAACAAGTGTTAAGTGGAAGCTGAGAAAGGAAGATCAAAAAGGGGCAACATGTATATACATACAAGTAAAATGGGAGACTCATTGATCTCTTTAGGGATTGTACAGGGAGTGAAATGGATTTTTGTTTTCCATGTGGGCAGACTTCTACATGAGCTCCTCATCTCCTCAGAGGAAATGAAAATAAACAGCTAAAAGGTTAAAAGGCAATGGGAATATGGGAAAAAAGCTACCTAATGCAAGAAGGCGAAAGAGAAAGTGCCAGCAGAAGATGCCTGTGGTGTTATTTGTTCCCTTGGGGAAGCATCCCTTTGGTGGTGGCACATCTGCTGAGTGACTACAGGCACAGGATGCAAAGAGATGCCTGCAGATGCTGCAGGCAGACACCTGTACCACGTAGACAGGCAGGGACTTCCGAAGCCCTCCCACACTGTAAGTCTTCTAGCATAGAGTGCAGCTCTGCAGGATGCAAAGAGTCATAGAGGGTCTCCCTTCAGCCCTGCATGGGGCATCCAAGCAGCCAGAGTCCTTGAGTAGCACAGTAAGAGTCACCAGATTTCCCCCTTTCCACAGAGAGGATTGGAAAGTGGATGGACGCTCAGTATTGTCCTCCCTCCCACGCTGCCAGTTCCCTGCTACGTTGAAGAAGGGGAAGGCTAAGCAGTGATTTGTGCCAGGAGAAGACCAGGGTCATACTGTATCTTCTTTGAAACACCTGTTAAAACAGTGATCAATGCATGGCTTCTAGAGTTACAGCCTGGCTCCTGCCCTTTACTCACAGTAGTGTAAAGACTTTAGTCTAAGCTGCTAGAAATAAGGGACAGCAATAATATTGCCATTGAATCCCAAGAGCCCTCTCTTTTAAGATTTAACAGATTCAGGTCTATAAACACTGGAAAGTGACTGGATGGCCCTGGAGAGGGAGAAATGGAGAGACTGGTCGGTAAGCCCTGTGGTGCTGGTTTTATAGAGATAGATAAAAATATTCTTATCTTGGAATTTTTTTCTTATTCAAATCCAGGTAAAATTTTTGGTAGGAAGGGCATGTAGTTCTGAAAAAAATAGAGGAGAGGAGAAGGGGGCTTGGACTCCATAGCTGGCTCTGTACTCAGGTTGTGCCTGGCAGTACATTGTCCCATCTCATTTTCACAGAGGCAACCTTGCCTCAGTGTCATGCATATTAGGTGACTAACCATGTCTTTATGGTGCAGGAGGGTGTTACTGCTTGAAGTCAAAAAACAGAGGACTCATATTTCTGCTCAAGTATAACTTCTGCAATCCATCCAATGCTGTGGCGACAAACCTCTGTGTGTTTTGTCCATTGCATCCAGCATGTGTTGGACACCTTACCGTCATTGTGCATGTACAGATCAGCTGGTCAGCATATGCACAACAGGTTGATCCATCCTTGACACGTTAGACATGCCACTCATCCTAATGCCAGCCTGTGCTTGTACATCTCTCTCGTCCAGTACACTCAGCTGTCCTGAGCCACACTGAAAGAATGGTGACAGAGCTGCATTTCTGAGCATGTCTTGGTATACCAGGAAATGTGATTGCCATGAGAATTGCACGTTACAGATTAGGGATGTTGGCAGTAAGGGCAAGGGATATTGACAGAGATGCTGGCGTCCTTGCCAGTGGTAGGACAATGGAGGGCAATGAGGGAGGAGATCAAATCAGAGGGACATTAGCAACTTGGATCTAGAAGGTAAAAACTAGAAGAAAACCAAGAGCAAAGAATTTAAAAGAATGTTTTCATCTGCTCCCACATTGAATAAAGAGACCATTCTTCTCAGTCATGGGAGCACAGATTTTATTTTAGTATATAGGAAATTTTCTGTCTCATTCTGCAAAGGTTGGAAAGATAACTATCAGTGAACAAATAAGGGACTAGACAGAGAATAAGTACACTCTGGGGATCTGATGTTTGGAGAAACTGGATGCAGAGATGTGGGTGCTGAGAGAAGTCGCCCCAGCAAGAAGCACCGACCACACCAGAAGCCCAAGTCATGGCAGGAGGAGCCATGCTGAGTGGTGAGAGCCCAGCACATGGACTGTTCATCTATCCAGCTTGCTCTGAGGTGCCTGAGAATAGCATGTAAGTGGCCCTCCTGTCTTTGGGTTTGATTCACTCTTAGCTTCTGTGAACGAGATTTTAATCTTTTGGGTAAAGCACCTGAGCCAAACCCAGCAACTTTCATCAAATCTTACTGCATTACTGAATACTCTCTCTCACTGGGCTGATTTTCAGGTGAGAGTACCCTCAGATCTCCTTTTTGAATGGCTTTTGCACCTTGTATAAAAGCAAGAATGTCAAACCATTTTTAAAAAAAAGTCACTCATACAAAAAACCACTCATACAAAAATGACCCACACAAGCCTAAAGTGTCATTCTCAAGGGACTGCTGCTAAAAGAGCCTGCAAATACCATTGGGCTTGGTTTTCATCTTTTCTCTCTCTGTTTGACTATNCAAGAAGCACCGACCACACCAGAAGCCCAAGTCATGGCAGGAGGAGCCATGCTGAGTGGTGAGAGCCCAGCACATGGACTGTTCATCTATCCAGCTTGCTCTGAGGTGCCTGAGAATAGCATGTAAGTGGCCCTCCTGTCTTTGGGTTTGATTCACTCTTAGCTTCTGTGAACGAGATTTTAATCTTTTGGGTAAAGCAGCTGAGCCAAACCCAGCAACTTTCATCAAATCTTACTGCATTACTGAATGCTCTCTCCCACTGGGCTGATTTTCAGGTGGGAGTACCCTAAGATCTCCTTTCTGAATGGTTTTTGCACCTTGTATAAAAGCAAAAATGTCAAGCCATTTTTAAAAAAAAGTCACTCATACAAAAAACCACTCATACAAAAATGACCCACACAAGCCTAAAGTGTCATTCTCAAGGGACTGCTGCTAAAAGAGCCTGCAAATACCATTGGGCTTGGTTTTCATCTTTTCTCTCTCTGTTTGACTATGACATGTGCTGGTATTTGCCTTGTGAGATAACAACAGACACAGGACATTTCAGGAAATACAAGGAGACAGCTAACCATAATATCTGCGACATTATCAAAGCCAGCATAATGCTGGTCTGAACCTAACAGGAAAGCAGCAGTGGTATGAACTGGACACATAACTTTAAAAATGTCATGTCTCATTATCAGCAACGCGACTAGTCAATCCTTGGTTAAAAGTGACTGCAAGTCTACAGAGGGAGCGCAGTGATGCACTCTCCCCAGGCGTGATTCAAATTTCCAGTACGTGGCATCTTCGCTTTAAAATATCATGCTAACTAGGTATGGTTGTTGACAACAGTCCAAAAATCCTGATGGCTGGATGGTACCTGAATGGAAGAGGAAAGCTTTGCTTTCATTTCTCCTGGCCTGCCTTTCTCAGCATTGTTCTCGTGTGAGCCCCACCGCGCTCCTGCTTCAGCTTGAGCACCAATAAGCACATTTTACAATTGTTTGCTGGGTTCAAAATACTTGAAACATTTCAAAGCACCTGACATCCTTTCAAGTTAGCTGCTAAAAAACCGCACACAAACAGAATGGGTTTCAGAGAAGCTCTGTCAATCAGCGCTCAATCTGTATGTTCTCCGAGACATTCCTTATCCTGGCTGATTTATTTCATATTAAAAGGGCTGTCAATCTGTATCACAAGAACAGGTTGAAAAAAAAATGAGTGATGTCTATGACTTTTTTTGTTTATTTAAAATTATATTCCTCTCCTCCTTCTTTCCCCCTTCGCATTCTCTCTTACCCACCCCCACCCTTATTTTTCTCTGCAGTTATGGCATGAGGGTTGTGTACCACATGCATTTAAATTAGAAATATATTTTGAAAAGCTGTGGCAGACCGTTTTTTTTTTTTCTTTTATCCATCAAATGTATCCCTTTTACCATCTGATGTCTTGGCAACAGGATCATCTCTCTTTCAGTTAAAATAAATGGGCCAGTAAAGTGGTGGAATATTCACTGCACTGAAAAGACTTTACACTAGTTAATGTACACTGTGTGTTGTGGGTTTCATTAGAGCAGAATACTAATGATACACTGCATGTCTCCCCGTGGTACCACTTTATTGTACCAGCTGTATTATTGTTTTATATTAATATATTGATTATTGTTTCTTTCTCTCCTGTGTGTGTTTTGTCTCCTAACTTTTTTCTCCTGGCATTGCTTACCTATTGCATTTGGCAATTGTTTTCAATATCACATTTTTTGAATGAATGTTGATATTTATATGATTTCTTTTTGTTTTCCCCCACGTCTCCAAAGTAATTAATTTCCCTTGTTTGCTGCACAGATGTTGGTATATTTTTCAGTGAAACTTGATAAAAAATGACACTTTCACGTACAGGCATAGAGGGAAAAGGGATTTTTTTAAATTGGCATTTAAGATTACAAGGTGGGAGGTGGAGTGGTGGTATTTAAACTCTCAGAAAACCAATTCTTGGGGTTGGACACAGGCTGAGGGAGATCTGATTTCTATATCTTTTCCAGTTAGTTAGACTGCTAAAGTCATAGATCTTATTTGCTATAGCTGTGAAATAACCCTTGCACCTGGACTGGGTGACTGTTCATTCCTACACAAAAAGGAGAGGTGAAAGCCGAATTACTAGGAAGAATCTGTAACTAACAATACTTGGAGTGAAAAGGCACTACCATCATTTTGATCTGTGTCAATAGAACAGCTAACCTGACCCAGGTCTGAAGCTTGTAGGCACTATAGCAATATAGGTGATAAAGAAGAAGAACACCCTGATAAGCCCACAGTTATGCAGCTTTTCCT
>VYXB01010498.1:113787-127521 GCA_013397135.1 Pachyramphus minor
TGATAACTGTGGAAAAAGACACCATGGAATCACACCCTAGTTTGTGAAGAACTGTCAGAAAGAAGGAAAGAGTTCTACCTTATGCTCATCTTGCACAAGCAGATAAACCACTGAAATGCCACTTGGAAATAACACAGCACTAGGAAATTCTAGTGTGCAGTTGAACTTGTAGGTGTATTAGGTTGGGATTTTCTCTTAGGACTAGCTAATTTCTTCAATTGGCAGTGAATTTCTTGCTGTTCCGCTTATGAAGTATTCCAGCAGAACTAGCACAAATATTTAAATTTAGCTTATTAATGCTTAAGTGCTTGGCCACAAAAAAGCAAGGAGGTATTTAATATGCCACATGGATTATCCCACTGTGAAAACAATTTCTAAGGAGCCAGGGATGACAGGAAGCTGCAAAGGTCTTCACTCCATCTTTGCTTTGCTGACATTGGCACTTTCAGTTATTGTGAATTATTTTACTGATAGACTTGCTCATGGTCCTTGTGTTGGTCCCATTACAGAGGCTCTGGAGCAGGGAAGTAGAGTAAGTGACCTAGCTGGTCTTTTCAAGCTGTGGCTTCTCTCATAGAACCCCATCAAAAACAGCCATGACTCAAAAAAAAATCCCATTTTTTTAAAAATCTGCACTGTGTATTAGATCAATACATGGGAAAGTAAACTGATGGAGTTCTATGGAACAACCTCCTGCTCCCAGATTATCTACCCTTTCATATTGCTATTTAGCTCAGTTCACAGAGAGGGATGACACTGCCAACAAGTACAAAATGTTCATTCCTGCCCTAAGAAGCCTACAGTTTCACTTATGTTAATTATTATTGCTGGAGCACGTGGCTCTGCTCTTCGCATGTTTAAAGATTCATTAAGAATGAATTTTCAGAATGGTATGGCCTGAGAGAAACAGACAGATAGGTCAAGACAGCTTTGTATGTGAAATGTCTATAATAAAAAAGAGTTTTAGAATTACTTCTCACTTGCTGTATTCGTTCCTTCTGTAGTAGCTCCCTCAGAGCAAGTCTTGCCAAAGGCAGCAGAAATAAATTTTTCCAGGGAAGGAAAGGGCTTGAAAGGAAGGATCCGTGTTGCTATTAATACTTGTGTCTCAGCTGGAATAAAGTGTTCATACAAATGGGGTGTGCTGCTAGATAGCAGAATTTATAGTACTCCACCTGTATGGGATATTCAATAGAAGGCACATTAAAAGGATTTAAAGCAGAAGGAATCACTTCACTTGAAATACCATGACTGAGGTTTGTTGCTATAGCATCCACCTATTTTATTCTATTAAGGATTTTATACCATCATCATTGTGACATTTTTTGATGTCTTTATGCCTCTTGATTTTGGCATGGCACTTCTCAGCATTCACCCTGTTTAAAGCAAAGGCTTTTTTCTTTCCCCTCCTGGAATGAGGGGCAACCTGATTAACCCTGAGCCCCCCTAGATACTAAAATTCAGTGATGCAACCTCCCACTCCTTAAAATTTTGCCTCAGTGATGGTCAAGAACTCAGAAAAAGGGGCACTTGTGACAAAACTCCCAGTATTTATAATGGGACCAGGACAACATCCAAAAATGTTGAGCTGCAATCATCTAGTGGATAAATACAAAGTCCAGTATTCAGTCTTTTAAAATATCCCTAGAGACCTCTAAAAATTATGGAACGAATCAGTGAAATTGCTTCTCATTTGTCTTACCTTCCTCTTATTTCTTTTTTTTTTCACAACTTAGGTGTATAATTTGCTAATATCAGCCATTTTGAACAGTCAGAGACCTTACCGAGGTTTGCTTTTGCAATCCATTCAGTAACATGTCATCACTACACAAGTACCAGTGGGCCACAATTCACACAGGCATTTTCAAGGCAATATGGCAGCTGAGGAACTGCAATGATTGAACGGTGTGGAGCAGGTGGGTAACACTATTTTCCTCTGCAAACCTGGAAAAATTACACCTGGAATCCTGCCTTTGCTGCCTTTTTATCAGAAGGAAGCAGACAGTGTAGAGGGAGTTCAGAAAGAGCAACATAAAATGATTAAAGGGCTGGAGGGAAACAGTTGGGCATGTAAGCAAGGCATGAAAACTGAATGCATATAGTTTATGTAAGCAATATTAAAGGAGAGGGCATGATGACATAAAGTATAAATATCAGCAGGGAGGGGAATTATTTGAGTTGGTAGAAGGGATTACAACTAAAACAGAAGAAGTAAAAGTGAGACAAGAAAGATGTATGTGTCCTTAAGAGGAAAATTTTCCAGACAGTGAGAGCTGCAGGACCATGGAACAGTTCTCTAAATGAATTGGTGGAAGCTCCATCTCTAGAGACATTTAAATCTGGACCGTACAGAGTATTAGAAAATATAAAAATCCACTGTAGGGAACAATCCTGAACTGTCAGGGGATGGACTAGATGACTTAATGCATCTTTCCCATTTCTAATTTCAATGATTCTATGGCTCATTAATTGCATATCGTACAAATGTAGTAAAATTTTATGGGAATTTAAAAAAAAATGAAAAGAACTTACATTGTGGGGAGGCTGCTAGACTGAGTGTAGACATATTCCTTAAAACATCTGAGACAAGTACATCTCTTCTTAGGTTTGTTGCTATTATTCACATTTTCTTTAGCATACTCATGCTGCATGTAGCTGAGTGCAGGACAGGTGACACTTTCCTGTGAGAACAGCTTGTGAACTGATGTTTTGCTCTCTTTCCTTAAGAACTTAAAAATGTATGGTTTCTTCCACAGGGATGTACCGGAATGGAGTTAAGTGGTAATCACCCTTATCAGAGTTGATGTTATGTAGGGCTCAATTTTTATTTAAATACACAGCAGAACTGTGGCTGATTTCAATTGTCCTCAACCTCAACATCATGTTGGTAGCAGTACCTGAATCTAAACTCTGCTGGAAAATCCAGTAGCAGTTTGTCAGTAAGAAGACAAACAACATTTTGAGGACATCTGAAAGTATTTGGTTACAGGTCTTTAAATAGATGCTGGTCCTTAATCCTATGTATTACCTGTTCAAATGAAGTCATTATCCAGCTCAAGCTGGATTTTTCTCCTCCCAGTCATGTCTCACACCTTGGGAGTCTGCTTCTTCTTCAGTCTTTCCCACAGAATGAGCTACATCCCCTGTTTTTCATGCAGGTCATCATGCTGGCCTCCCACCTCCAAAGAGGCACACCTGAGCAGCAGAGCACTGCAACCTCCCACCCAATGTTGACTGGCACGATGATCTTGGAGCAGAGAAGAAACCACAGCATTGCACCTCAGCTGGGGGTGTACTGCACCTCTTGGCATAAGGTAGACCACGACATTGACTTGAAAGTAGTAAAAGTAATACTTAGAAAGTCTCTACCCGCTGTGGGACTTCGGGAGCACAAAACTGTGTCCAAGTTCTCACCTCAGCTGAAGTCTTTGGGGCTTGAAGTCTTTGGGGCTCAAAGTCTTCATCGGTGAACTCACTCTAGGCAGCTCATGTGCCAGGCTTTTTTTACCTACTTGTCTAGAATAGTATAATAATGTTTAAAGAGCAGAACAGTTGGCTGCAGCTGGCCAGTAACTCAGCTTTATGGTATCTTAGCAGAAAATTGAGTGAGGCAGGGAATGAGGGTGTACTAGCACATACACATAACATATTTCATTTTACTAGCTGCTCACTAAACACAAACCACATCTTTCTCTTCCTGTCTAAACATGCTGCTATGGAAAGTTAAGTCCTGTCCTCTTAATTTCTAACCTCAGTCTGTTAACTGGCTCTGTCCTGAGCTGTCTCCCTAACCATATAAACTGCCAAACATTGAGTAAATCAATTTATTTTTCCATTTGAACTACTTGTTACAGATCTTCATTGTTTTTAAGAGTTTCACAAAGTTCTTTAATAGGTAAACAATGAGGCCCCTTTTTCTCCAAAGAGGTCTATAATAATTAGTTCTTCCTGAGCCCTCATGAAAGACTGTGTCTGTCAGTAGCACACCATGAGACTATCATTTCCCTGTGAACACTCATGGTATTTTTGGCATCAAACAATTCACATGGTTAGTAATAAATTCTTATATAGAATGTCCTCACAAATCACAAAAGAAATATGTAAGGGTATTCAGAAAAATACTTCATAATGCATAACTGAGAAATAAAAGGGAAATGCATCTAGCACATCCCTGCGATTTTCCTACAGCAGGTAGTGATTCCATTTTCTTAACACATGCTCTGGGAAGGCAGAAGTTGTGTCAATTTTAGTGAATGTAACAGCTGGCCTGTAGGCTGACATATACCCTAAACCAGTGAATTTGGTATGGATGCATAAGTGCATAGATGAAAAAAGAGTTAAAACTTAGCCTGGTCATCCTCCAGCTTGGGACTTGATTAAAGGACAGTGATTTGGTTTAATTTAAAAAGAAATATACCTTTAAAAACAAGGTAGCAATTGCAAAGAAAGGCAGTGCAACAGAGTCTTACTGGAGCTATAAGGCATCTTTGATTGCAGGCGAACTGAAGGAGAGGGGAAATGCTGAACCAGTGGAAAGGAAAGCTTTCTCTCTACCCTCCTGGTTCAGGGTGGAGAGATGCCAGGGCTCTTTATGGCTCAAGCATAGACCTCAGCGCTGGAGACCAGCTTAGATTGTATCTGGGACACTGAAGCAGCTCAGCAGAACCTGTGTCTCCTTAGTAATACATAATGTGTTACTGTTTTACCTTGATGACTGCAGAGCTTATTTATGAACCATGAACAACAGCACCACGATAATATTCTACATCACAGCCCTTTGGAAGGATTTCTACTGTTTTGCCTGTATTTTCCTTCAGGACAAAGTTCATGCAAATGTCTTATCCTTGCAAAGAGGAATTCTTTATTTCACCCTCGTTGTTCTGCTCTGCTCTCTGCAACAGAGTAACAAAGCATGCTTGCTATAAACCTGCTTTGGGTGGTCCCTTCCAGAGCTACCCTAACCTTCCTCACCCTCCTTGGCTCCTTTAGATCCCAGCTGCAAGACCATGAAGAGATAAGACTTTCTCTGTATCTGTTATGCCAGAACAAAAATAAGGACTGTGACCTATACTCACAGATTGTGAGACCAACGCCAGTGTCTGAGAAAGAAGAATCTTAAAAGAGCATTAACATTGATGCAGATGTAGAACTGTCATATTTAATTTACAATGGACAGACAATTCCAGGCAATCACTCCCACAGCTATCATAACTCAAACGTATTGCATATATGTGTGTGTGTGCACTGCATTTATATGTGTGTGTGTATTGCATATAGATATGCAGAAAACTCATTATCATGTACAGTAATGGTAAATATTTCACGAACCTCATTCTTTCAGTCTTAGTCCTTTATGAATCCACTGAGGGAAGTTGCACTGGAACACAAAAGGGCAGCAGGGTTTGGCTCCGTGTCAATCGCTTTGCTTCATCTCACTGTGCTACTCCTTGGTGGTGACAGTAAGAGCAAGAAGCAAGTCCTCCTCACCTGGTGGGAAAAGATCCCTGTGCTACAAGGACCAGGAAAAGCAGTGCTTGAATGAGCAGCATGTTTTCCATCTGTTTTTAGAGTGACAGGGACTCTAGGTGGTGGAAAGTTAGAGCGGTGGTAGGAAAGTTGGAGTGATGGCTCTGCTTGCTCTCCACAGCCTATAGCTGTTCTACTGGGAAAGTGAGGGCCTGGTACAAGCTGCTTACTAATTTGCATGCCTGCAGCAGCTCTAGGACAAGGTCTAGCTGGAACATGGCCATCTATTTTTACCGTATAATACCAGATTAGCTCCTTGAAGTTCATTAACAAATTGTTCAAAAAATTAGGTGAGAAAACTTGATGACACTTCGTTTCCTTCTGCCTATCTGCAATGACACTTGCTTCGTGTGAAATATCTGTTTGCCTGCAAAGCCCATCCCTGTGCCAATCCTTCAAGTCTTGACTGATTCAGCTCTCTTTGCTCACCTACAATCTTACTCCAGCAGGAGTGTCCTAAGAATTAATAGACTGTTGCCTGTGAATAAGGGGAGAAGAATCAGCTTTTGCTGGATGCTGGCATGTTTTACATTTATCGGGTCCACAGACAGCATTGTTCATGCTGAGTTTATCTAGCTAAGAAAGAGTCTTCTGCTTTTCTGACTCCTTTCTTGTCAAATGGAAACCAATCAATTCTCAGAGGGTGTTGAACTGAAACCAAGAAGTCGGTTTAAAATGTAACTTGCTGGAAATTGGCAAGCCTATCTACCTGCTCCACATCAGCGCCTTTCTGCTCCCTCTCTTGGCAGCAACACAAGATAGAATAAAAACAAGCAGTTCTTCCCAAATTCCTGCCTGCTTAAATTTACATACAAGATTAAATGATTTTTTGTCTTGTTATTATACCCCCTGGGTTCCTGCAGTACAGGTTGCTTTATGCATAAATCATTTGTAGCTGACACATTGCCTATAATTTTCTCCAGAAACCAGTTTCTTAGCGCAGTAAGTTCACTATAATTTATAACAGAAAACACCTTGGAGTTGTGGATCTAACATTCCTCACTTGTGGTTCTAGGCTGTCAGGAGCTGCTGTGCTGCTGCCTGTTACCAAACAGTCACTATGCTTTCCACCACTCCCCACACTGCCTGTGTACTGAATATGGACAAAATTAAGCAGACAGATAGAAAGACTCCAACAACTTGTTTGCAAGGTGTTGTGGAAGCAGCCAGACTGAAAGATGCTTACTTTTGCCTTTATTGTGTCATTTTATTTGAACATGGGCCTGAAGAGACTCAGTCATCCCACAAGCAGTTAACCTTTCCTATTTGTTGCAGTTTAACTGAGTAATTAAAAAAAAGGGGAAGTTTCCTGTGTGACATGGAAGAAGTTTTTCTGCGGAGATTAATAACTTTCTCAGTCACATATGGTCAAGCCCTGTTTGCTTCCAGCCATATTTCAGAATGCTCTGGGGCTTTTTTTTGGTGGTAGCTTGTCAAAAAAGCCACACGTTACCCTGATTTATCCGAGAGCTCTTCATACCAAGCCTGGAGCTGCTCAGCCATGCTTTGCTTGTATCATTTGTCCAGTGAAATGATAAGCTGAAAGTTCTTGCCTTGTAATACCGAGTAAAACGTGTGTGTGTGCTGCATGAGCCTTTGTCCCCCTCTGCAGCACATTAGGTTGAGGTGGGGGGTTTGTGCAGCTGTTGCACGACTTTGAAAATTGTTGAAACAAAGTGAGTTACTCGTCTTGATGGAGAGAAGGAGTAATCATGGTTCTTTATGGTTCCGCAAGTGCAAGAAGGAGACTGTGGACTAGGGTGTGAATTTGCAGCTCATCCACTGCTCAAAAATACGTGCCCTTCTGTGTACCCCTCTGTGATGAAAACCTGGTCTACTTTACACAGCACAGCTGAGCCGCAGTGGGTTCAAGGCCATGCACTAGGGCCGGTCCCATGGAGCAACTACTGAAGGGTAAAGCCCTTCTTCAGCTACCCTTCTGTTGACATTTTTGTCTGTCTTACACAAGGACAAATGATGAAGGCAATCATCAAAAACACCTTCCACTCCCTCTGCGCAGCCCTTGTGGGTGCTGGCTCGGTCTCTCATTTTCCCTCAGAGACCTGCAGACCAGAACAGGATAAAAGGGACAGTGGATGTCCCATGAGGCTGTCCCAGCACAGCAGGGACTTGTTTGGTTTAACAAGGGAGTGACTGAGGAGAGATAGGATCACTGTCTATAAATACATCAGGAGTAAACAACAGGGAAAGAGAAGGAACTTATTTTTTTTTTTTTTAGTTTCAGGGCCATATTGGCACAAGAACAAATGGTTATACACTGTTCACAAATAAATGTCGTCTGCAAATTAGAAAAAAGTCCTAATCAGCAGAACAGGGAGGTCCTGGAACAAGTTTACGATTGGAGCAGCACTGGGCAAAACCAAAATGCTGTCTAGATGGTGGTAGATAGTTACATGAAAAGTTTTATATGTTATTCTTGTGCTAAGAAGACACTGCCTGGAAAGTGCAGGAGGTCTCTTCTTATCCTGTTTGCTCTGCAATATCATTCAGTGCCTCCTTAAGCAACCCCAGGAGGGACTGTCCTAAATCCTTTCATCTCTGAGAGTCCAGAAATATCAGCCTCTTCAGTCAGGGGCAAGACATTGATCCTCTTCCTCATGCTCCCTGAGCTGAGATCTACCCAAATAAAATAGGAGACAGGAGGCTCAGAGAAGCTAGCAAGGTCTAGGTTTTAAGAAATTGTTTTTCAGAGAAACTTTTGAGATTGTGTCTGTCTCCACTCATTATCCTCAATGTCAATGGCCCAAGTTTTCATCATTTATTTATTTCTAATCCAAACTATTTACTTTTGGAAAAACAGGCCTAGGTTTGAAATACATACAGGCTCTTGTAGCATTTATAAGCTGTTTTTGAGCTTTTCTTTCATTAGCAGAAATAATATTAGGAAAATAGACTTATTTTTAAAGATGACTGCTATATTTTGAATAGTTTTTCAGCAAATGCACTCAGTGGACATATCAAAATGCCTCAGTGTAGGTAGACATATAAATGCAAAACGACAGAAACCAGTCATTTCTCACAATGGGTTGCTTTCCTCTGGGAAATTGTAGGCAAAATTTCTTCTTGGCTGGCTATACTTGACAGTATTTGGTAAAATCTTCTAAATCTTGGCAAGATTCTGGCATTGCCTGCCCCACTCCCAAAATCCAAAGGCAGAAGAGAGCCCATGGGCCCCAGTGCCATCAACAGTGACAAATCACTGGAGACCTTGTTTTCTCAGCCTCCTGTGCAGCTCTGGTATTTGACTTGGCAGCTTTTGATGTTCCTAGTGTGATTCAAGTGTTTACCATCATGTCCACTGCATGCAAACCCTTCAAAATGTCAAACAGCACAGATTAAAATAAAATAAAATACGGTGATCACAGGATATGTGACTCCCAAGGCAGCTGTGAAGAAAGTGCATCCTCCATCACGTACACTTTTGCCACTTCAAAGGAAATGCCTTGTAATGAAAGGCTAACTCTTCATCAGGCCTGTTCAGATCAGGCATTTTTGTCAAGTCCATTCCTGGAACACCTTAAAAGAAAACTTTCTCCCCTCACCCATTTGGAAAATGTTTTACATTCCAGTGTTAAAACTCATATCACTGCATACTTTCCAGTGCTCTCTAGGGCCCTGCAATAAATGTCACAAGGAAAAGAGTAAGGAGGGAGAGGGTTTGACTAGGGCTGTTTCAGCTTAATTTTTAGTTGTTTACTGTAGCTGATGTAAATTAAACTCTGAGCATCCTTGTCCTCCTCTGTTCCTTTCAACAGATTTCATTCCAAAACCTTTTCAGGTATGCAGTTGTAAATCTGGAGAAATTCCCCTGGGTTGACCAAACCACCGCAGACTTGCACTTCTAAATAAGACCAGTGTACTGCCAATGTGGTTAAAAGGTTGGCATGAGCCTAGACTTTATTTTTTCCTTCCAATGTTGCAAAACTGTGGTCTCAACAGAGTTTATACTGGACAATTTCCATCCTCTAAGAATCCAACAAGTAAAGCACATTTGTGAAGACTGTGATTCTGTGATTTCCAAAAAATAAGGCCTGCAGCTTTAGGCTGTCAGTCTGCTCCTTGGCACTGCCACAGGCTGACTCCCACTATTTCTTTGGAAAACACTCACCTAATGGGAGAAATTTCAGATGTGCCTGCATTATTTCAGAGACATTATTCAAGTGCATGTAAATTGCCATCCTACAGATAATTTCTAGAACTTGATTTCAGGTTCCTGTTTCTGAAAATCATCCAGTTTGGAAGGGTATTTTTATGTTTTGATGGCACATATATCGCTGGAGAGATCCAGGATACCTCTAAAACTTGGTACTATCCAGGATACCTCTAAAACTCGGTACTATGCGGAGTTACCGATGCATGGAGCTCTGTTTCTAACCCCATGCTGTCACTGAACCTGCCATCAAAATCCTGACAAACAGACAAAGACACAGTGGTGTTGATGATACCTTAATGAGAGTGACAGTGCATCTTTCACTGGCACTCACAACTGTCTCATGGGCTTTTGAACTCCCCTGTCATTCAGGTGAATCCAAGGAAATGTTGCTGGTTTTGGCTTTGCAGATCACTCCTTTAGCTCTCTGTGATTTCTGAAGTGTGGCTCATTGCTTTGTTTCTCCAAGCCCCTGAATCAAGTAGAGTCATGTTTGAAAAGACTCCCTAGCAGCAAATATGCTTGTTTCCTGGCCTGATCCTTCTTCTCTTCTTCATCCCCATGTAGGATAGGAGCAGGTAGAGGTTGTTGCAGGTACATATGCAGACCTTTAATTCATCAAAAAATACCTGTTGTTGACAGCAGCATCTTCCCTCTGTACTCTTCATTACTGAGGAATTGAAAGAAAAGTTCAGGACTGTGGAATATCATCTCTATACAGGTCCAGACATGTAGTCTTAGTGCAGACCATCCAGAGACCTATGAAAAAAACCCGCTCCTCACACCTGATATCCTGAAAAAATCTATGTTCTTCTTATCTTTGTATAAATTTGGCATGTCTTGTTGACTAATCCTCAATTTGTGTGTGAGATGAGAGAGAGTGTGTGTTCACCATTACTCCTGGCAGAGAGTCAAGAGGGAGCACTGTCTTGCAGCACATCCTGCTGTGTACTCAAGGACCCTTACACTGGATGAAAAGTGTGACAGCGGAGTGAAACAAGCACCAGATCAAGCTATGCACACAGACTTTTTGCAGAATGACTGGAGTAGAGAACATTTGCCTCATGATACTTTTAAGATGGGGCTTTTTTCCCTCCACCATAACTACCGTTCACATCTTGTCCGTAAATTTGATCCACACCTCTGCTGGTCCACTGTGACCTGTCTAATCCAGAAAGCCAGCACAAGGCAGCAAAACAGTAAGAGTTTGGGGGAAGCTTCATCCTCAGTGCCACAAAAGGTTTTTGAACTAGCAGTTGTGTGCTTGGGCAGTAGCAGAGACTAGTTGAGAGAATCTGATGGTATCTATTGGAATTTCTAGTACAGTAAATAGGGAAAATATTAATCATTTCCTTTTTAAACACCAGCAATATGTTCTGTACTTTGCTGTACAGAATCCAAAGTACAGACAGTGCTTGTACTGAAGAACTTGCATGTCCAAACAAGGGCCAGACAGAGTGCAGTGAATAACCCAGAGGTACAAAAGCTTTTATACTGGTATACATTAAATGATTATGTGTGAATTGTCAGGATTTATAGCTAACTGATTGTAAAAGGAACTTGCTAACATGCTGCCATGACAAATATTACTGCTTTATTTGTAGTCAATCACCAGATGTACAAAACTATTCATCTCTTTCATACATTGCTGTAAATTTTTCAAAAACTTAAAAACTTACCACAGCCTCCCCAAAATGGTCAAGGTAAGCATTTGATGAGGTCATTAGTATTGCCTGCTGCCCACATTACCTTTATTACATTATCATACCTTTCTACCTTTCATTTAGTCTAGTTTATTTTTTATTTATTCTAATGGATTATGTGGAGGATTCCTCCTCATTGTAGACTGAATTCTAGAAAGAAGGAAACAAAGCGATGACCTGCTGGGTTTTGGATACAGCAACCAGTCCGAGGTATTGATATGCAGCTGGACCTCTTGCCCATTCAATTTTCTTTCTGCACAGCTGAATGCCAATTATTCAGTTGAACATGCCTTTCCATGCTACCCAGTCCTTGGGATGAAAATGATAGCTCATGAATAAGGTAATGTGTCAAACTAGCTTGGCAAAACCAGGTAATTGGGCACTTTTTAAAGGCATTAAAACTTTTTCTCTGTGGTTAGATCAGGGATCTAATACACATCTGTTCCCCTGACCAAATCCAGCAGCCCACATCAATCATTAAGCCCTCAATCAGTTTCCTGCTTGCAATCCCAGTCAGAAGGCAGAATGACCACACATGGCAGTCTACCTCAGTGTAAGCCGCAGGAATTAATATTTCCTTTGAAGAAACTTTTTTCTGCTTTGGGGAGTCCTATTGTATTAGTTCTTTCCTGAGAAACCTGTCAAGAGCAGAGTATGAATTCCAGGGACAGGAAGAAAACTCAATGACTGAGAAATACATATTGAAAAACAGCATGTTTTATTCAGATAGCAATGGGTTAGAGGGCATGTCATGAAATAGCAGAGTTAGTATCTTATCCTATGCTATCAAATAACCTATCTCATGTGCTGACCTCTAGACCTGGTTTGGATTGGAAATGTCCCTCTGAAGTCCATGCTAGGTTGTTGCTTTACACACTGCATTAGTAAAAAACATGAAGTAATGGTTTCTCAAAAGGGATATGACTCATTCACAATGAACAGTTGGCAAGTTCGCTGGTGGAAGCAGGAGAAAATGCAGATGTATACTGCTGTTAAGAGAGATTTTCTTTAATATGTTTGGAGCCTACGCAGGATAATGATAAAATTGATGCTAGCACTGCCCAAAGGTTGGAAAACATAAGGAGCAATGGTAAGTAGAACAGAGGGAGGGAAAAAAACAACAAGACATATATTTTTGATTAATTTTACATTCTATTTGGGGGGTTTTTTTCTCCTTTTTGGTATAAGACCAACTATTTTGAGAAGAACACTCAGGGTGTTTAGAATACTGTGAAGCAACAAAAACGTCCTCTCGAAAGACCTAATTGTCACCCAAGACACAATGAAAAGGTCACTTAAGTAACTCCATACCCTTTTTAAAGTTTAAACACAGTGGATTAGATTTTTAAATGTATTTTGGCTTGTGAAGAGTTTGAATGCATTGAGAATTTTCAAAGATGCCTAGACGGATCCAAGATCTACTTCTAACACTTTTGAAAGAAGTCAGCATCTCAACAGCTTGCTAACATGCTGGTAATCTACTTTGCTTGTAGAATTGTTCACAAAGGCATAAAAGCATTTAAATGGCTTTGTGAACAACTGCTGGTAAGGCAGGGTCAAGAGAGATCAAGTGAACTGTGTCAAACCCCAAGAATTCAACCATGCACAGCTGAAGGCCCAGATGGGAGGAAGCCATGGACTAGATGTGGATGCAGGACTTGAGGATAAGATGTATTTGCAATTACAGAAAGGTCTCAAGGCCTCTTTGTGAAGTCAGGACAACCAGCGCAACACCATGTGATTGAAAAGAGCCATGGAAAAGACACAACTCCTGCCTCTGGGCATTCTTGCTTCAAATGCATATTACACACTCCCTGCCTTCATGTGCAAGTGAGGGAGCATGCAGGAATACTGGGGTTCTCTGTGGGTTTCACTGCTTGTGTGAGTTCAGTCAGCAGGTCGCAGTGGTGAATGGGATGATCTAATCCCACTGCTTTTTTGAATTCTCGACTAGGGAATTAGCTCTTTCCAAAAAAAAAAAAAGCCAGAAAACTCTTTTGCCACAGCACATTTATTGTGGAAAAAAGGGTTGGCTACTTATGAAGAATTTATGAAAATAGCTAGATCATGCAGAAAAAAAATCAGGGAAACAAAGGTGCATTTTGAAGTTAATTTGGCCAATTCTGCTAGGGATAAGAAAAAGTCCTGCTTTAAATATGTTAATAACAAAAGGAGGGGCAAGGAAAACCTCCATTCTCTGTTGGACTTGGAGGGAATATAGTTAACAAAGATGAGGAGAAAGCTGAGGTACTTCATACCTACTGGGTCTCAGGTTTTACCAGTAAGACAGGTGGCCCTCAGGACAACTGACCTCTGGAGGTGGTAGACAGAGAT